>CM053790.1:293295257-293652757 GCA_028749045.1 Cupressus sempervirens | reverse complement strand
TTTAACGCCTTGGAGGCAATAAATGAGGGATCCTCCATAGTTATGTTACCCTTATTCATAAATTTAGTAATTTTGTCAATTTAGATATTCTTTTTTTAGTGCTACTATGATCTAACTTTGTGTTTTTATCTCTTTCATCAAGCCAAGTTTCGTAGGACTTTTGTCTCCATAACACTTCTTCTCTAGCTAAATTTCCTTCATATTTTACCATTAATTTATTTTTTAATCAAAAATATTTATATACTCCTAATTTAAGTACTTCTAAATAAATTTCTTGTAATTATTTTTCTAATTCTACTTTAGATTCAAAAATATTCCCAAAATGCTCTTTGTTCCATTGGAGTAACTTGAACTTAATTATCTTAAGTTATTGAACTACTTGATATAATTTGGAGCTAGAATGTTCATACTCATTCCACCATTCCTTAATATTAGCTAACAAGGAATCATATTTGAGCCACATTTCTCAAATTTAAAAGGGCATTTTTAGGGCCCTTGTCTAACATGTTGTTTAACAAAAGAATGGTAGCATCTTAGTTTCCAATATAGAATTAAACTTTGTCATGCTTCCA
This sequence comes from Cupressus sempervirens, assembly GCA_028749045.1. Lineage (NCBI taxonomy): Eukaryota > Viridiplantae > Streptophyta > Pinopsida > Cupressales > Cupressaceae > Cupressus > Cupressus sempervirens. Next base: position 293,652,185 of record CM053790.1, on the reverse strand, counting down.
TGAAGGAAGAATCTATTTGATTTCTCTACAACTAAAGTTTTTTCTTCTATTATTACATTTGAATGCTTTATCTATGGTTTCTATTTCCATCAATGATGATTTACTAACCCAATAATTAAAATCTATCGTAGCTTTTAGATTATTTTAACAATCACCCCATTTTTTGAGTTATTCAAGATAGCATTGAAGTCCCCTCTAATGATACTTTAATGGTTGGTGATTGATTACAAATATTGGTCTATCTTTGTCTAAGTTCATTTTTCATCACGATTTTGACTTGGACCATAAACATTTATCAAAACAAACTATTGATTACTATTTATACTACTCACCTAGTAGCTAGTCCAGTTATTTTCAATCCTATGTTGATGAAGTAAAATTACCCTTGGATCCCATATAATTAGCTAAACCAATAGAGCCATCTATTTCTAAGCTACTAATGATTTATCTTAGCCCTAATTTCTTTAAAATATAACTAATTCATTTAAATCAAGACTAGTTTCTTGTATTGCCAATAGTGGCATGTTGTGATGGTTAAGTTGTTGCGTTGTTATCCTTGCCATCAAGGTTCAAATCTCATGGGGATGAGGTCCCCTATTTGTGGCCTCACTGGTTCATAGCTCCAGGTCAAAGCGTTTACCCCTCTTTAAAAAAAAAAAAAAGACTAGTTTCTTGTATTAGAAATAGATTTGGTTTGAAACTACTAATAACACACTTTATTAAGCATTATTTGTTAGGGGCATTAAGGCACCTAACATTCCATGTTAATATACTCATTTCACCTTGGGAAGGATCTTTCCCTTCCCTATATAGAAGATATTTGTTAGGTTGGTTTGGCCTCCATCATTATTGTAGTGCCTCTCCCATTTGATTCCTTTAAGTCATCTCGATGGATGCAACCTTGATGTTTGTTCTTTCTCAGTGATCTTGTTAGGACTCATGAGTGGTCTAAACCCTTGGGGTGATATGTTTATGTTATTATATTGGTAGGAACAAGTTATGCTTATGCCTAATTTTGTGTTTATGATGTATTTGATGGTTTTGTCGAGGTTTGTGCCATTGGTTACTTGGATTCATATGGTATCACGATGTTTTTTTGTGGGTAACCTTGAGATGGAAGCAATGATTGCAATTATCATGAAAAAGATTAAATTAAATGTCATTTTAATGGCTTAAAGGGATTTTATTTATTTGATTTAATCTTTATTTTATTGTCAACTAATTTGTTGAAGTTGAATTTCAATTTAATTGGAATTTCCTAATTTAATTTGGGATAAGGGAGATAATTATATTATTTTATTTTAATAATATATTTATATGTCATTTTGTAAAAGTGCATATTGCCTAAAAAATGAGTTTATTCTAACTTCTTGCTTTAGAATTTATTATTTTGAGAAAATCCTCATAAACCTTCTTGAGAGAAATTTGGTCTTTTGTTCGTTGCATGAGTTGTGCTTGTGGGATCACCGCCAAAATAGGCTCTTTCAGTTCATAAAGGGGAACTCCTCCTTTGCTAAGTGTTTCATTACTTTTGGCACCCCTGTTATTTTGTGTCATATATTTCCATTTCTACCCTTTTGTTTGAGGTAGGGATTTTCTCATTTTAATGGTTTTGGCTCATTTAAACTTCCATTTTTATTGCTTTAAGGTTAGAGGTTGAGAGCTAGTGTTCCCCTTCATTTTCATATGTTAATTTGGCCCTATTGGGTGTGAATGAGTAAATTACGTTCTTTAAGATTTGATTTGAAAGTTTGTGGTGTTATGTTGTCCAAATTTGCATAAAAACTTGAAACTTGAATTGAATTTGATATTTGGGTGTTTTGGTTTTAATTTCATTGAATTTTGACAACTTTGATTTTTGATCAATTTTTGTATCGCCTCATTTTGTGTGTCACCTAGTTTTCTTGGCACTTATTTTGGTCGTGGATTTGGAATATATGTTAGGTTTATAATTTTACCATAGTTTTACTTTACTATCTTTTGGATTCATGTAGAATCCATACTCATATATTTAGGTTAGTTGAGCGAGTTCATGTTACTTAGCAACTTATTACATTATTGGGGTTCGTGTTGAATTCGTACTCCTAGATATAGGTTGGTTGTGTGATCTTGTTATACTTGTATCATTTATTTCATTTCTCATATCTAACCCTTTTATTAGTATTATGTTATTATATTTATGAAGTTGGTTGTTCCCACACGCGAGCACATATGTGTTCATATGACAGGATCTTACGAGACCTAAAATTCTAGATATAGGCTGGTTGAGGGATTATTCATTTGGAGGTGAGGTTGGGAACTTGCATTGCCTTTGTGCACTCATCGTGTGATGAGCATGGATGTGTAGGGTAGGTGGTGGAGTGGCTTCTCTCATGTACCCTGGACTAGAAGGGTTGACAAGGTAATGTGAAGAGGTTCTAAACAATAAAAATAACTAATGGGTAATAAAATGTAATAAGATAAGTGAACACCTATACATTCTTTGAGAAACTCAAGGGAGTTAGTGGGAGGGTGCAATGCGAAGGGCCTTCGAAGGGAGTTTATTTTCCTACCACATATAGTTTGGGTTTTTCGATGCCAAATGAATTACACTCGACTTGAGTCCCTACATAGTTATCCTATAATGGGTATGACCAATGACCTATTGTACTGCATTGTCTTCATAACCATATAGATGTTGGTATCATACTTGATTGACATGTGTGTTAACCATGGGTGATCATCTTTTGTCTTTGTGATCAGTTTATTATCTCATCAGCACAATGAGAGTGGGCTTGCAGGTACCATGTGTAATCACCTAAAAATGGTCATCTAGACTATTAGCCCCCTTCTCAGCATTTTGGCTAAATTAATTTAATCATTTATTTAGACCAAATTGCTAATAATCAATTTATTTGATTATAATTTATAGTTTGACTATGCTATCCTAAGTTCATTATTTGATTAAAAAAACATGTCCCCTTTTAATTAAATAAAACACCCCATTCTTCTAACCCACTTAAAGTGCACACATAAAGTCCTTTTTCTATTTTACAATTAAAAGAAAAGGCTTTGTGACTTTTTTCTTATATGACAAGTCAACTTATATTCTATTGGTTGACTTGTGTGTGCACATGGATCACTCCTCTTTTCAAATTCCACCGTTGATCATCCACCATCTTCATCTTGATCTCTACCGTCCATACATCTTTAAAAGGGAGAGAGCTTTCCCCATCAATCCATCTTTTGAACATTGTTATGCTGCAGGTTTTCTAACAGGTTTCTTTAGAGCTTTGTGGAGAACTTCTATTTTTTGTCTACATTCTCTCATGCCATAGCATCTTAGCTTAGATTTCATTTTTACATGTAGCTTAATCTCACATAGCTTAATAATGGTATTGTAACACTCTCATACATGTTTTAGCATAGCTCCACTTTGTATCTCATTCTAGCTTAATTTTCATTTGCATTGCATTCTTGAGGAACTCCTTGGGACATTTGCATTCTTGCATGGTTTACTAACAAGAAGAGTATCTCTAAGGCTCATCTGAGAGCCCTTGAACTTGAAATACACTCTCTTGTACTCCATGGATAGGGAGCTCTAAGCCGGCATCCAAGCATTTCGAACTCATGAAATCGTTTGGATAGAAGGGTTTAGAGTGAGACACATTTCTAGTGTACATTTTTGGCGCCCACCGTGGGGCTTGAATCAAGTTTCTAGCTCCATTTTCTTTTATTTTTCATCTCTAATTTTTTACAGAAGCATATTGGATCTAATCAAATGCTTTTGTAGAATTATCACTTTGATTTTAAGGCCAACCCATAAGTAAATTGGTTTGAAGGCCAAAAACTTAGTTGGTTTAAAGATTTGATCATATCTTTTAAACCGCTTGGAGTTTGGTTCTAAATTTTTTTTTACAAGTTTTTTATATGCTCAAAATGTCTCAGTCCAATTTACAGAGAATTTTGACACGATTTTTGGGAGTTATCAGTTTTTCTTTATTTTTCATAAAAAGCCATTTCTGATCGCAAATCAGCGAATTTTTTTAAAAAATTTACATTTTCAGAAATTTTTTTCAATTCTAATGGGGGTTATTTCTTTGTGTTTTTAATTTTGAGTTCGTATTAAAGATCAAAAACTCGATTTGATAAATTTGGCCTGTTTTGACAAAATTGATCTCTAGAGCGCAAAAAAAGAGATTTTTTAAAATTTCTTACATTTTTGAAAAGTTCTCTAATTTTTAATAGGGATCTCTTCTTTTCATTTCCATTTTTGGATACAAAATCATAGTAAACAAGTCCAATCTTGTTGACTAGGTCAAAATCAAAGAGTAAAAATGAGAGCATTTGTGATTAACTTGCACTTTCTTTGCATGCACTTGATTGGAAGATAAATTTGATTTTTGAGGAAATTCACCACTTTTTATTGCAGATTTTTATGTTATTTCATACTAACTTTTGGTGCTAACAAGTTGTGATTACAGGTTGCCATCCTTATCAAAAAAATTGAAACATTGCATAAAAAGAACGCATGTCAAAGCTTCAAATGCACAAGGGCTACTAACGATTGTTTGCAGGGCTTCCCAATGCATAAAAACCTAATTTTTCTTGTTCTTTACTTTTACATGTGTGGCATATACTAGTTGTTTATTTTTAGACACATTAAAACTTACAATTGGGATCTTTTGGTGATAGGAGAGTATGCTCTTCACCCTTGTGGTGAATCAGAAATCTTGACTTACCATTTGGTTTCAAGAGTAAGAGGTAACTAAATCTTCTTGGTGTGTTTGGGAGAAAATGATTGGAATAGGAGAGTATGCTCTTCACCCTTGTGGTGAATCAGAAATCTTGACTTCCAAAAGTTGATCCACTCTTTGTGTAGTTTAGAATCTTTTAGAGGGCCTGCTCTCGGACAACCTGAGAGGAACGACCCAAGTGGGGACAAGAAAATTACCCGGATCTTCCAACCCACTATAAACTCAAGGCTATCAAGGACACAAAACCTTGGTAGACATAGTGATTGTCTTCGCCTAGTGTGATCGCTTATGGAATTTTGACCATAGGGAGATCACTAGGCAAGAATGCTTAAGGTACTCTTGTGGTCGCGAGATCGGTTACTCATCGCAAGGTGAGGTGTCCTGTAATTGGAAGCAATAGGAACACTATGAACGGAAGCTCTATCTAAACACCCTAAGTTAGTAACTACCTTTTTTAGCCGCTCAACTTCTTGGTGCAAGGATTGATCCTAGTGGACTACCTGGATCACCCCAAGATTTACACTCACCATATGTGTTCCCTTGGTTATGCTTATGGCATTTCCATGAAAAAGCTAATATCTCTTGTGGGCAACCACTTGGTGTGAGGTGAAGGAGCATCAAGCGTGGGCCAAGTTGTTGAGTAATGAACCATGACTTCTAGGTAGATATTGCTTGATGTGTTCTCGAATGTGCTAGACCTGTGGAAATCTTTGGAACATACACATGATGATAGTTATACGGATTTCTTTTAAGACCTCACATATACTTGTATCATGCAAGGTTGCATTGTCCCTTGCTTGATTGTTTGAAGACTACTCCATGTGTCACTATCTTGCTTGGAAAGAAATTGTTTTTGAACATCAAACTTGCTATGCTATCAACTATTGTCAAACTTTATCAACCAAGTCAAAACATCAAATGCAAAAATTTTCTTGGTTTGCTTGCTAAGAGGAGTCTCATCATTTGACTTTTCTTTTATATGTATCTAGTGCTTGAACATGCTTAAAGTGAATCTTTGGTCTTAGTGCTCATGGTCTTCCTATCTTCATGGTCTATGTTTGCTTGCTAGTTATCCTTTTGCTAAAATGGTTGCCTTGATTTCTTGACTACACTCTTGGGTTAGGGAGTTGTTCACTTGTCACCCCACTTGCTCTATCTATTTGGCTATTTGGGCATCTTACCTAGCTATTGAATTGAGTCATTCATGTCGTAAGTTTCTTGGACATATTGTTTGACAAGTCACTTTAATCTCTCTCTACTATCTTGGCAAGTGAACACTCTACCTCCTATAGTTTCAACATCAAGTTATCTTCTAGACTATTTTATGCTTGGCTTTGCATCTAAAACTATGGGATCTAAACCTTGTGCTAACAAACCTCAACCAAATCTAGATGATCATGATATCCTCCATGTCACTAAAGAGTTTCAAGATCTATATGCACAATACAAAGAACTAGAAGAGACAAATGATCTTTCTTACCTTCATCTCTCTAAGCGCATGAAAAAAATGAAGTCTAAACTTGAGAAAAGGTTAGAGGAGAAGATTGCATCATTAGATGAATCTTCCTTAATGTCTTTACATGCATGTGAGTCACCTTCTTTGGGGTCATCCTCTTCTTCTAGGTCTACATGCTCTACTTCAAGACATCAAATGTCTTTATCTTCTAGATCTAAAGACCTTTGTCGAGAAAAAGCACTTGAGCCTATGCCAACATTTCATGATGGACCTATCTTTGACGAAGATAATGATGAAGACATGAACGCATGCTATTCACTTGAGAAACAACAAGAAGATCCTAGACATATTTTTGAGAGGACTTTTACTCCCTTGGAACATTCTTATGATGACATTTTGCAAACACTTCTTGAAACTAAGCTCATCATGTTGCCTAAGTCTAGCTCATATGGAAACCCATTCTTGGATATCTATTGTGCTTATCATCAACATAATGAGCATAGCACTTTAGATTGCATTGAGCTGAAACATAAAATCCAAGATCTTATTGATAATGGAATTATTGGAACCTCTAGTGATTCATGTGATGAGGATACTTTTCTTGAGAAAGATCATATTAATGAACCTATGTCTAGTAGTGGCTCCATTACATCTTCCACTTCTTCCAACACTCATGCATCTCCCAACACTTCAAATCTTTCCAACTTGCCTCGAACAAATAAAGAACCTAATGCTTTCCACATTGACTATGTGTATCCTCAAGGGCTATCTCTAAAAGAAACTCAAGCTAACCTTCATTTGGCTACAAACATTTTCCATGCTACTAATCCTAAACATCCTCAACCTTCATGCACTCCTATACCTAATCCAAGTACTACTCCATTCACTCTTCATTCTCCCTTGTCCTTGGAAGTGGCTCCATGTCAAGAGGACTCTCAAAAAGAAAAAGCTATAAATTTCAAGAAAGATCAAGATCAAGCACCCTTTCATCTCTTTCAATATTTTCCCCCTCCATGTCCTACATCTTGTCCACCCCCCAAGTATGATGAAGATACCACTTCCATTATCTCCCTTGAGCTTACTGAAAATTATGAGAAAAGTTCTCTTCATATGCTATCCAAAGCTACTTGTCAAGATCAAAGCATCCCCTCATGCTCTACTTCGCCACATCCACTTCAAAATTGTGCTCAAGCTTCATGTGCTTCTATTAAAAATGTTTTTCCTATCAAAGGTACTCATGAGTCTATTGATGGCTTTGACCATGTTGCTCACTCTAAAGATGTTGATATCCCTTCCCACTATCCCTTTGCATCTTCTAAATCTATCCTTGGTCCTTATCCATCTAAGCTAAAGTATTGAAACCTTCCATCTATATTGGGGCCTTATGGTCCTCCATCTCCTACATTAACTCCTAGCTCATTCCCTAGCTCTCCTATAATACCTCAAGATCAACAAAGATGCTCATCCTTGATGAATTATCACCCATCTATCCACCTAAACCAGTCATATCAGCCTTATTCATCCACAAATCCCAAGTCCTTTGGAAGTAAGAATAAACATAAGAATCCATTCAAAAATGAAGATCACTATGCCCCATCTAATCAACATGTGAATGCTAAGAAGGAAAATTCACAAAAGAGACCACAAAGGTCCACTATTAAAAAAGCTAAATCAAAGAAAATATGGGTACCTAAACCCATTATTGAAGAAATGTGTTTTGAAGTATCCAAAGGAAAATCTAAAGCTATATGGATTCCCAAGTCTCTTTTAAAAGACTTGAATATTGAAAATACTTCAAAGTTGACATTCAAGCTTCCAAAGGCTTCCATTCCATCTTCTTCCAAAAATCTTTCTAAAAATATTCCAAAGCCTTCCACTCCACTTTTGTCCAAATCTCTTCTACCACCTCATACATCTAAATCTCAAGCTATTTCATCCATGATTCCTCCATTGTTCCAATACCCTTCAAGGTGTGTGTCAATGTTGATCTTGTCCAATATTTCAACTACCCTCATGAAATCCTCTAAAGCTTACACTTACTTTCTATACATGAACTATTATCCTCCATATACTCTTCCTACTACCATTTCTCTTTCATCACCCTATCAACATCTTTGAGCATACCTTTCTATGGCTTTGGCTTATCATGACTTATATTTTCTAGAGGAGCACTATCTACATTCAAAAAGCTTGAGTTCTTTCTAAAAATTCAAAAAAAAAAAATGAAAATGTGCCTTGGTGAAAACCACTTCTTGTGGCACCTTGGTAGCAAAAGTAAAGAGAAATAAATTTATCCTATGGTGAAAACTACTTCTTGTGGCACCTTGGATAAGTACCATGATGAAAACCTGGCAAACAGGTATCATGCATAATTCTTCCATCATCCATCTATCCCTTCTTCTCTCTTTGATCTTGAGAATGTTGAGCTATCTTTGCATATTGGCTATCTTATCCACGAGATTTTCTATTGTGCTCTCCCATTCACTCATAGCCTCTATCTTGAGCTTTATTCTTATTGCTCTATCCCATTGCTATACTATCTCGTTGACCCCTTGGTCTTGATCATAATAAATGAAACATGGTTCTCATAGGTCTCTTGACATGGCTACTCTTTTGGACTATACACTTCATGCTATCTCACTTGTTGGCTTCATTGCTTATCCTACATGCTATCTTTCTCATTACTTCCATTGCTTATCCAAAATATGCTTCATATGACTATTTCACCTCTTTCCCTAGCTTGGGTACTCTTGAGGAGTCAGTCCTTGGGGATCACTTTCACTTGCTTCATACTCTTTTTTTCATCCATCTTTGCTTATCCACTGGCTCGTTGCTCCATCATATCCTATACCTTGCTAGACATTGGGAGAAAATGATGTGATCTTGCTTGAGAACTAGTGATATCTAAAACCTTCTAAAAAATCCTAAAAATCAAAAAATGTCCTAAAAAAAAGATCATCTTAGTAAAAACCCAGCAATAGGCACTTTGATGTATCACCAAAAAAAATAAAAACTTCAAAAATACAAAAAAATCGAAAAAAGTCTTAAAAAAATCTGTCAAGTGGTGAAAACCTGGAAATAGGTGCTACTTGAAACCCTTGCACCTATGTCTATCAATCTCAATCATCCACTTCACTACACATTTCCTAGCTTGGAATTGTTTCTTGTCCTCATCTTGGGGGCACAACTGCTTAGCCTATTGAGGTATTCTTGTGCTTTAGGGTTTCTTTGACAGCTCACAAAACAATGTTTCTCAACACTTCCCCCACTTTGACATCAAGTTTTTCTCAACACTTTTCAGATAGTTTACCTACAGTCTCCGATGTCGCGATATTTCTCACTATCAGAATCAAGTCTTGAAGAAATGGCCACGTGACTTACACACACACACTTTAACACTTAAACGACTGAGCTATGCTGACATTTATCTACTTTGTGTGCTGTCTATGATGATTTCTTTGCCATGTGTTCCCTCCCTAATAGTCTTTCGAGGATGTCATTGACTAGAAGACTGGGGGCATGGGGCATGTCTTCTTGATTTCTGCTTGTGGGTATACTTTGTTTGTCTATAGTGTTGTAAGCATTTATGCTGGTCCTATTCAACACATTGACTTACAAATGTATCATCCTTGACTGTTTTGCAAGACCGCACTCAGGGTTTATCTTGGCGCTTATGCCTTGATACAGGTGTAATCTTGCTAAATTAAACTTAGGGAATCTAATCGAGTAGTTATCTTGACTTAGATGTCTCTGATGCTTAGATTGGATTTCCACATACGTATCTGATATCGACCATATTCATATCCTCATAGTTATACTAGTGATGGTTGTATGATCTCATGATGTCCCTAATAAATGCTCAATGATGAAATTAAGAGTCTAAATGTTATGCGCTTCTTGCTACTAAACCACTTTGCATATTAGCTTGCATTTTAGGTTCATTTTCTAGCTTAGTCTTGCATTCTTGCATATGGGGAGAGCTCTTTCTTCATCTTTTTTGTGGACATATCAGCTAACTCCTTTCATATATTTCTTTACTTTCTTCTTGTTCATGTCTTTTCACCTTCTTAATCTTTCGCTTCATCTCTTTTCTATCTTGTCATCACATTATATAAAGTTTTGACCTCTTAAATAATTTTGACTTCCTAGATTCATTTTCGGGATCGAAATCCAAATTCGAGTTCATCTTGATGGTCAAAATTATCTTTTAAAATTCTACTTTCTTTTGAGCAGTTAGCTGACCTTTTGAGGTCTAATCTCTGAATCATCACTGGGGCATCTTCATTTCTTCATGTCTTCATCATTTCCATATTTCATATCTACTTAAATTCACTATTTCATGTCTAAAATCACCTTTCTACTCATTTTGACCTTATTTTTATGCTATATCCTTCAAGGTCAACTCTAGTCAAACTGGGGCATTTTATCAATTTTTTTATATAGTCATTCTTGGGTTCTAATCATCTATCTGTCATCTTGGACATTGCTATATTCTAATTTTCTCATTTCTAGCCAGTTTTTGCACCCCCTTACCTCATTTCAATTTCGATCCCGAGGGGGCAGAAATACTCTATCACTGCTTAGGAGCATTTGTTTGATCTTCTCACTTGCTCTCACTCTATCCTCTTTTCTAAGTGTTAGTATTCTTCTTGAATTCTGACATCATATCTTCCTAGTGTTCAGTACTATTGCTATCAGGCTTTGCATTCAGGACTTGCTATCTATTTCTGCATTTCATTCTTTGAAATCAGATATCTATATCTATCACTGCCTACTTGGCTTTCTAATTTCTTTGACTTAATGTGTTCTCAGATCAATCACGCATTAGTCAAAGAGGGGCAAATGTAATCACCTAAAAATGGTCATCTAGACTATTAACCCCCTTCTCAGCATTTTGGCTAAATTAATTTAATCATTTATTTAGACCAAATTGCTAATAATCAATTTATTTGATTATAATCTATAGTTTGACTATGCTATCCTAAGTTCATTATTTGATTAAAAGAACATGTCCCCTTTTAATTAAATAAAACACCCCATTCTTCTAACCCACTTAAAGTGCACACATAAAGTCCTTTTTCTATTTTACAATTAAAAGAAAAGGCTTTGTGACTTTTGTCTTATATGACAAGTCAACTTATATTCTATTGGTTGACTTGTGTGTGCACATGGATCACTCCTCTTTTCAAATTCCACCATTGATCATCCACCATCTTCATCTTGATCTCTATCGTCCATACATCTTTAAAAGGGAGAGAGCTTTCCCCATCAATCCATCTTTTGAACATTGTTATGCTGTAGGTTTTCTAACAGGTTTCTTTGGAGCTTTGTGGAGAACTTCTATTTCTTGTCTACATTCTCTCATGCCATAGCATCTTAGCTTAGCTTTCATTTTTACATGTAGCTTAATCTCACATAGCTTAATAATGGTATTGTAACACTCTCATACATGTTTTAGCATAGCTCCACTTTGCATCTCATTCTAGCTTAATTTTCATTTGCATTGCATTCTTGAGGAACTCCTTGGGACATTTGCATTCTTGCATCTTGTCTTTGGAACCTCCCATTGCATGGTTTACTAACAAAAAGAGTATCTCTAAGGCTCATCTGAGAGCCCTTGAACTTGAAATACACTCTCTTGTACTCCATGGATAGGGAGCTCTAAGCCAGCATCCAAGCATTCCGAACTCATGGAATCGTTTGGATAGAAGGGTTTAGAGTGAGACACATTTCTAGTGTACACCATGTGGTTAGGAGGCATAGATACTTATACCATTGTGGGGGACTAATGTATAAAGAGGGTCAACTTCTAGTTTGAGGTTGGTTTTGGATGTTCACTTTGTACTTCAGTGTATCTAGAGTATGTCCACTTGTGATTTATGCTTTACATTGGATGCACTTGGTATCATGTTTAGATGATTCTTAGTATGTTTCTTGATGTATTTATTTATTATGATGTTAGATATTATTGCTTAGCTGATGTTACTTAACACTGCTATGGATTAGCTATATGATTGATAGATTAGCATGTTGGATGTTTCATGTTTCATTAATGGCATATAATTGGTTATTGGCTCATTAGAACTCATAAGGTAACACCAATGATCTTGTTGGCATATTGACATTTCATGCTCAGGGGTATGGTTAGGATCCTTGAGGACTCATGATGCTATTATGGTTGGGAGGAAATGAACATGATTGTTCTAGTTTGACTGCTTCTTTTCTTGTGCTTTCTCTTCATTGTGATGTTGTGTATTTACAAGTTTCTTTGAGTATGTTGATTTTCATGGATTAGACTATTATGATGTACATGTTAGGTATGTTGACTCCCTTTCTTCTTATAACCCTTTTTCATTCCTAAATTAGCCTTTTATCCTTCCTTTGGTTCCGAGAAGACACTAGGACAACAATTTGGACAATACTAGTGAAGTATCACCCCCAATGGAGAGAAATGCCATACAATACTAGAAAAGTGTAGCACTATACTCATATGGTATGTAGTTCAATACTAATGAAGTATAGTACTACATTTATATAGTCTATCATACTATAATTAAATGGTCTATTATACTCGAGTTATATGGTATATCATACAACAATTATATAGAGTATAGTACTGCAACTCTTGGGAAACCTGCGTTGGAATTATTTAGAATAACTTTGGGGGGGGGGGGGGGGGGGGTGAATCAATCATCCAAGGTCTAGATGTATAAATAAAAAACTTCAATGCTTAGTAAACCCATATCTATAAAACCTTATCATGCATGCATCCATTAGATCATGCATCCAAAGGATTTGCCCTAGACTGATACACTGATTAGAAAGTAACAGTAAGGCTTGATTTGATAACAAATTACAACTCACTTGCAAATTACATATCTTTGTTCTAGTCCTTCATTCTACTTGGCATTCGCACACTTTAGCTTCGATAGCTTGTTTACCCTTCAAGCATTCATACTCTTAAGCCTTCTTTCTTTACATGCCAACTACAATCACTTTCGCTATGGTATGTGTGAGTAGATTTACCCTTTGGACATCGTAACTCTAGATATCCTACCCAAAAATCTTTATCGAAAAGGCATTTCCTAAATGAGGATGCTGACAGTGGCCTTGACTCAGATGAGGATGTTGATAGTGTCCTCAAAGATGGGTAACCTTCATGACACACATGAAGGTTCTGGGCTTGTGGTAGGCCTAAACAAGGATGCCGACAGTGGTCTCAAGAACCCAAGCCACCAGGGGTGAGGATGTTGATAGTGACCTCAAATAGGGAAGAAGAGAAGGGTAAGTATGATGATGGATAATCAATGTAAAGGAGGATGCCAACAGTGCCCTTAAGACACCAAGAACCAACTAGGATAAGGATGCCTACAGTGCCCTCAAGCTGAAGGGGAAGAACTAATTACCTAACTTTATCCCTAAAGAGTAACATAAAGTGGAGGTGCATTTATACCATATAATCCTTGTCTTTCTTAGGTTCTCGCACATGACAACCTTTACTTTTGACCAACTATCTCTATAAATAGAGAATTTAGATCTTTTTTCACTTAACCACAATCATCCATTTTAGGGTTAGGTAGGATACAATGAATCTACCCATTTTTCCACTTTATTCCTCTAGAAACTTCTTCTTCAATCCTCCTTGAATTCACCTAAAAATGGTTGACCTTGAATTATGTGCCACTAGCTCATCATAGTTATCTTCCACATGCTTCACACAATTCAAGAAAACAAAATAGTTGGCTTAGATTTGTCAAATCTTTGATTTATCATATTTACTAGCACTTGACATCAATATGTTGTCACTCATCTTCTATATTGTTCTTCCACTTGGCCAACACTATTTTACTCAAAAAGCACTAAAGTTTACTAATTCTTGGCATCAACTATACTGTACTCAGCATATACTGACAATCTCTGGGCTTGCACTAATTTCATCTTTGCTTGGCACCTCTTTTTTTTCACTCAGCTTCCACTGATTTTTGCTAGGCTTGCATTAACTGGTCAACAAGGCTCAATAAACACTTTTCATACTTGATCTTCTTCTAGTCTTAACTTGAGTAATCTTTTATTTTAGACTTTAAGTAGATAAACAATGCATTATAGTATCAATGTCTTACTTGGTATTAGTGCTTCTTTTTCATACCAAATAACTCAACCTTTCTTTAGGTGCTATTGTTATCTCCTCTTCTCAAATCCTCTTCATCAATCAACTAAATGATAGCTTTCAAACCAAAACTTTTTTGTCTCACCAGTAGGTAGTAGGTTTGACATAATTGACATAATAATGATTGTTCCATTACAGGTTCTTCACTTCAAAAATAATCTAATATCAACAATCTCCCTCTTTGGCATTGATGTCAAACCAATACCAACAACAATACCAAAAAGAAAATAAGTCTTTGAAATTTCTCCCTCCAACAGTGTATTATATGTCCTTCCTCTGTGTAGAGTAATGTGAGCTTTGTTAAGTTTCTTTACTACTTCTTCTCTCTCTAACTTATAGCTCTCTCTTGTAGAATATCCATCTCTTTCTGTTCTATTCCTATATCTCCCTCAGTACTTTTTTCCTCTTACTAGGTAGATGTATATTTATTTTCCCTTAGGCTTATATCTCCCTTAGCCATATTTCTCCCTCTTTGAGAACAATGCCAAATACTTGACATCTCTGTATATAGATATAATAAATTCTACATTCTCTCTGTCACCTTTCATGTGATTGTAAATCTTCTAATTTAGCCCCTTCATTACTTCAGGTAGCTCCTAAAGGAATATCCACTACATCAAGTTGTAAGATACAACAGTCATCTTAGTTGATGTAGGATCCTACTTATGCTTCTGAAATAGCTTTGGATAGTGTATCACCCCTAGTTTACCTCTAAGATACTCATGAGCATCCTTAGGTAAAGCTTTTGTGAAGATATCAGTTATTTGCTCTTTTGTATTCACATATTCCATCCTGACCACTTTGTTTTGAACTAACTCTCTCAAGTAATGATACTTGATTACAATGTGCTTAGTCTTTGTGTGCATCATAGGGATCTTTGATATGTTTATAACACTTGTATTATCACAATAAAATACCACAAGTTTAGTGATTTCCTGCTTCATACCTTTGAGTAGTTTTTTAATCCATACAATATTTATATAGTTTACTACAATAGCTACATACTCAGCTTCGGCAATAGATTGAGATATGCAATTTTGTTTCTTGTTGGTCTAGGTGTCCAACCTATTTCTTAAGAAAAATGCTTTACCGCTTGTGCTCTTTCTGTCATCAATGCTTCTAGCCTAGTCAACATCTGTGTAGGCTCTCAACTCAATTTTTTAAAATTTTCTTGTAGTATAGACCACAGTCTTCTATTCCTTTCAGATATCTCATAATTCTCTTAACAACCATCAAATGGTTATCGTTAGGATTTGTAGGGAATCTTGCAACAATCCCAATAGATAATGCAATGTCAGGTATTCTATGTACTACATATTGCAATTTTCCAATCATATACATGTATAATGCTTGATTCACATTAGCTAAATCATCATTCTTTGACAACTTGTGTCCTATCACCATAGGTGTGATAACTGGTTTGGAATCTTCCAATCCAAAAGTTTTCAATATTTTCTTTACATACTTAGACTAAGTGATATATATACCATATTTCATTTGATATACTTGCAAACCAACAAAGAACCTATTCTCTCCAAACATAGAATCTCAAATTATTTCTTCATTTCATTTGCAAATGCCTTACATAAAGTATCTTGACCTCCAAATATGATATCATCAACAAAAATTTCAGCTAGTAAAATACCTTTACCTCCTTCTATCTTCAAGTATAGATTGTTGTTATCATCAGTCTTCTCAAAACTAATCTTCAGAAGATAATTGTGAAATCTTTCATACTATGCTCTTGAGGCTTTCTTTAAACAATATTAAGCTTTGTGTAGTCTATATACCATGTTCTTTTTGTTAGCATCAGCAAATCCTTCTGGTTTTTCTATATAAACCTCTTCTTCTAATATGCCATTCAGAAATGTTGACTTCACATCCATTTGATAAACTTTGAAACCTTTGTATACAAAGTAAGAAAGCATAGTTCTTACTCCTTCTAATCTTGCAACAGGTGCAAATGTTTCTCCATAGTCTATTCCTTCTTCTTTTGCATACCCTTTGCAAACTAATCTTGCCTTATTCATTGCGACTTCACCATTTTCATCTAACTTGTTTTTGCACACCCACTTGGTTCCAATTCTTGTCCTCTGGTCTGGGAACTAGAGTTTATGTCTTGTTCTTCTCAATCTTCTCAATCTCTTCTTTCATGGATTTACTCTAGCCCTCATTTTCTAAGGCATCTTTCACTCTCTTAGGCTCATGCATGCTCAAAAAACACATATCATTTCTCAGCCTATTTCTTTTCATTGGTCTAGCACCTTTATTTCCAATAAATTTTTTCAGCAGGGTGATGTTTTTTGACATACTTTGACAATTTGGTTCTACTCTTCTTTCTTCATTAGGTCTATCAACTTCTGAATCACTATGTACTCCTCTATTAGGTAGTTTAACATCTCTTTCATGTACACTTATCTCAAAACTAGAATGTGCCTTAGCTTTTGTCTGCAACTCAGCTCATGACTGTAACTTAGTTCTTGAATGCAACTCGACATTCATTGTATGTGACTCGGCAATCACTGAAACTTCTTGTTGATATGCAACTTGATTTACAACATCTTCATTAGTAGACATACCTTCATAAAAGTATACAAATGATTTGTACTCTTTAGGATCCTTCATAGGTTCAACTTCATGTACCTCTGTATATTCATCAAACTTCACATTTGGCTCTTCCCATTTGCACCTTCTTCAGTTTTAACATCTAATTTACCATTTATAAAATCCTTAAGAATGTACCACTCTTTTTTTTTTATTGGTAATAGATTTATATTTTATTGATATAATTTGGTTTACATGGATAGCATAAAAGGTCCAAATTCTCTATATTTGAGGACCACCATTTACAATAAGCCCTAACCCTCCTATACTACCATTACATTCACACCTCTTAATTAGGATTTTAAATTTTTTTCTATAAGCATACTAAAAAGCTAAATAGCTTTTACTACTACTATCTATCTAGGTCATGATGACCTCAACATAATAGACATAGACAATCTTTCACTAAGCCAAAAAAACACAAAAAACATTTTGTTTACTGCATTCATCTGCTCGAAACTTGCTCCATCTTCATTGCCATTCAACCTTTCTTTGTGCTTCTTTTTGCTCCACAGGTCCTTCATTCTAGAAAAACATGGTCATGTTCTTTACACTGCCTTTTGTTGCTAGCGATAGAGAAAACCCCTGCTATCCACCCTTCTACAAAATGGGGTTGCATTATCTTCAAACCAAAAAGGAAAGAGTGTCCACCATTGCTTTAAACTCTTTGAAATTTCCTTACAGATCTTTTCTTCCTGGGGATAATAGTTGGAAAAGTGGTCTTTCTCTATTATTCATGCTATAGCCAAATTGCATTCTTTAGACTTACCCATGTCTGATGACGGTCATTGATATAAGCCTCTCTATCCATCTACCCCATTGGCTAGTTTATAAAGGGAAAAATCCCTTTCTCCCTCCTTTCTTCATCATCTTCACAACCTTTGCTAAAATCAAAAGCCCACCCCAGGTGTGCCTACTCTAGAAGCGACTCTATTTCTAGAATTAAGGCCTTTTCAAAAAGAGCCCCCATTGCCCAAGCCATATTTTGTTCATGGTCACCCACTTGTAAGCCCTAAACCATCAACATTGTCGCAATGTCCACTTGCGCTTTCCAATGATGGTTGGCCTCTTGGAAGAGGGGACTCAAGGTCTCTTGCATCACTCAGATGATTTCTTCTGATGGACACTTAATCATTTACTTTAAACGTTGATCCACTACCCTTCCAAATAGGGCTTTCTATTGCTTCTCCATTTGAAGGTGAAATTCGGCTCCATTGAAACTTTACAAAAGCTTTTTCTCAATTTAGAATTTTACATTGAATTTCTTACTCTTCTTATTTAAAGTTCCTTTCACACACTTTGCTAATGTGGCTCTGTCTTGAATTAATGCGCCCATGTTTGATTTCAGACTTTGCCTCTGTTGTCACACATTTTTCATCCCCCACACATGCCAAAGGACCAATTAAATCTACTTTCAAAATCCTATTCTGACTAACCCATCCTTTGGAGGTATTTTCATTTAGTGTTTCTACATTTCATAATCATTGTAAAGGGTGACTCAAATCTACCCCAACATTTGAATACTTGTTCTGCACCAATTCATCATTTAAGGATATTGCCCATTTTAATAATGTGTCCACCTCTATATTTCCTTCACGTTTGATGTGAGTGATCTTAAAATCCTCAAATACTAATTTTGTGCATAATTAACTCAATTTCTATTTGGAGGTGCCATGTGCTAATTTGTAATTTTGAAATTGCTTGCACTACTAAGAGGGAGTCACCTTCTAATTGTAGCTTTTTGATCCCTTCCTTTCTAGCTAGCCTTAATGCTAACAGAGCTGCTTCACACTCTGCTATGTTATTGGTGCCTTTGGGTAACTTTTTAGCTCCTTTCGATATAATGTGTCCTGCACTATTTCTCAAAATGACCCCAACGCTCGAAGCCCCTAGGTTTCCACTTGCAGCTCGATCAAAATTTTCTTTAACCCATCCTTCCAATGGAGCTCTCCATTCAATCCTTTCAAAATTTAACTTTTTCTTTTTGGTTACCAATGCTCCTGAGGGTGATTTAAATCTTATCTCTGGCCATGAGGCTTGTAACACATTATCCTTCTTTGTGTAAGGTATTTGCATTGCTTTCTTTTTTGTAGCCGAGGCACTTACTGTCTCTTCAATAGCATTAATAATCCTATTTAAACATCTTCTCAAATTCTCCTTTTCTCCTTGAAAAATTCTTCTATTTCATTCCTTCCATAATTCCCAAACTATCAATGAAGGAGCAACTAACCATATGCTTGAGAGGGTTGATTTTCTTTGCTTGCTTGGCCATCCATCAAAAATCTCCTTTACATTTTGGGCTCTTGGTCCTTGCCATCTCAATTTAAATTGAACCAAATCCCAAAATTTTCTTACATATTTAAATTGCACCAAAAGATGATCTAATATTTCTTCTTTTTTTTCACATAAAGGGCATCTTGATGGTCCTATTATGCCTATTTTCCTTAGCCTTTCCACATTTTAAATCATTCCATCGTAGGTTAACCATGCAAGGGCTCCTACCTTGGGTAGTATATCTTTGTTCCAGTAGAGATCTTTGGAGATGAAAGCTTCATTATTTATTTTAGCCATCAGATTATATCCTAATTTGATCGAATAATTTCCTGATAGGGATCCACACCGAATAATTTTATCTATCTTTAAGCTCAAAAGTAAGCTTCTTTCTTCTAAGATGCTTTTCATTTGCAGCTTTTGCTGATTTGTCAGCTCCTCCCTTGAGAAATATTTCCAACACCATTTCTTCCTTCCAAACCATCCCTTTCTACCAAATAATCAAACACAAAAATCCCCCACCTTTCTTTAAAGTAGGCTTTTAGCTCATTTAAGTTTCTGTCCTGTTCCAAAACTTCATGTCCATTCCAAGAGTCCTCCCAAAATTTAGCTTGTTTCCCATCTCCAATACGCTAAGAAATATGTTTTACAATAATTTGTCTACAAGAAAGCATGAAATTCCATATTGTTGAGCCTTTTGGTGGATCTCGCACTGTTAAAATCTTGTGATCTTCATCTGAATCTAAATATTTTCCTTTGTGGATTTTCATATATTGCCCATATTAGTTTAGCTCCCAAGGATTTATTCATAAGTTGCCAATTTCTAAGCCCAGCCCCACCTTTGTCCTTGGGTTGAAAATATTTTCCCATGCTAATAAGGGTATTTTATCTCCTTCAATAGACCCATTCCAAAAGAACTTCCTCATCTTTTGTTCCAAAACTCTAACAACTTTTTTGGGAATATCTAGACACATCATTGCAAATACTAGCATTGCTGAGATTACTGTTCGGAGCATTAGGATTCTACCTGCTGAAGACAACCATTTTTCTTTCCACCCTTCTTTTTTCTTCCAACATTTATCTATCATATTGTTCTAGAGGTCTGCTTTATTTCTACCTTTGAAAAAAGGAATACCTAAATACTTGGTAAAATTTAAATTTTTATATTCAAGATCCTGCAAATTCTAACTTTAACACACTGTGGGGTGTTGAAGAAGAAGATCTCTAATTTATTCCAATTTATAACTGTCCAGATATTCTTCCATAAAGTTGTAGAGTTTTCTTCATAGCCTTTACTTCCTCTGCATTTGCTATTCTTACTAGAAAGGTATCATCTACAAAGTGCAAATGAGTTAGAGCTTCTACTGCCTCTATTATTTTAATCCCTTTCCACAACCCCTATTCCCGTTGTCTATTAATTAAACTTCCCAACACCTCTGCCATAATAATAAAGAGAAAAGGGGATAGGGGATCCCCTTTTCTAATGCCTTTCTCTTGTTAAAAAAATCCTTGAGGGCTTCTATTTATAAGTATTGAGAAATGGGGGGTAAAAATGCATCTTTCCACCCATTTTAACCATTCCTATCCAAACCCAAACTGCCTTAAAACATTCAGTAAGAAAAATTTGTCTACTTCATCATCGACACATTTTATGTCTAACTTGACCATCATTGTTTGTGTTTTTTAAGCTCTAATTGTGTGGACTGCTTCATGTGCCATAACAACAACACCTTCGAAAATGGATCTTCTTGGTAAGAAGCCACTCTGTTCTTCAAAGATGATTGAGCTTAAGACCTATTTGAGTCTATTTTCCATGACCTTGGAGATAATCTTGTATACTGTATTACATAAGGATAGTGGTCTAAAATCTTCAAAGGTCAACTTTGTGGCTTTTTTTGGCACTAGAGCTATAAAAGTGTTATCGAAATCTTTTAGAATGAAGCCTCCCTACCTTGATTCCTCGATCACTTCCCATTTTTCTTTTTGAAAAATAAAACCCAACTTTTGAAAAAGCATTCCTAGAAACCCATTTGGGCTTGGTACTTTGTCCCCCCCAAGGCCTTTTAAAGCTTCACAAATTTCACACTCCTTGACTGGGTCCATTAGTGTTCTGTTTTGAGCCTCAGTAATCAAAGTCAAGATGACACCCAAGACCTTTTCCGCCTCATTTAGATTATGTTCTACTTGCTGGCTCTTTTGGGAGAAAAAATTTACCACCTATAAGTTGATCCCTTTACTATCTTGTATAAGAGCACCTTCTAGATTTTGTATTTCAAAAATTTTATTAGCTGCCCTTCTTGTTTTAACCAAATTATGAAAAAATTATATTTCTATCACCCTCTTTTAACCATACTCCCCTTGATTAATGACTCCAAAAAGATTCTTCTTTGGCAAGGCACTCATCTGGTTCCTTTCTCAAAATTTTCTCTTCCTTAAAATCTTCTTCAAACATACCATTTTCAATGAATCAAAGGCTTAAAGTTTTTAATTTCTCCTCTAAGTCCATCTTCTTATCAAAAACATTAACAAAGTGATCTCTATTCCAAATCTTCAATTGTTCCTTAAGAAATTGTAGTTTTTTGAAAAAAATGAAAGCTTTGTTACCTTTTCTTGTTGGAGCTTTATCCCACCATTCAGCTTTCAAATCTACAAAGCCTTCTATTTTTAGCCACATAGCTTCAAATTTGAAAGGGCATCTATCCATAGTTTTTTCATCTTGAATTCTTAAAAAATAGGGTAATGGTCTAATCCTTGAAAAGGGAGGATTTCTACAGAACAAGACCAATTTGCCTCTGCCTAGTTGCCTGACACAAAGAATCTATCTAGCTTTTTGGCTATATGCACAAAACCTTCTCTTCTATTTGTCCATGTAAAATTAACTTTCTTGAAATGGATTTCCACTAGTCAACTATCATTTACAAAATTATTGAAATCTTGTTGGCTTTCTGAACTCCACCCTTTCCCACCTTTTTTGTATTCTGGATTTATAATTGCATTAAAATCCCTCCTAAAATTGCCACTTCATTGTCTTGACCTTATAGTTTATCAGTAATGGTCTGCCATAAGGTCCTTTTTTGAGCATTATTATTTAGACCATATACATTTATCACTAAAAAGGAATAGTGTAACTATTTTACATAAACTTTAATCCATTGCTAGTTTGTGTTAGTGTGGGTAACATTTACTTCTAAAAGTTCTAACTTCCATAAAGTATCCATGCCACCCGAGGCATCTTGAGCCCCTGTCAACAAGCTTTCCCATCTCTTAAATCTACTCTTGAAAATTGAAAAATTCTCCTCCTTAATCTTTATTTCTTGTAGGAGCACCAAATCTAGTTTCAATTGATCAAGACATCTTTTGATCAATCGTATCTTGTCAAGGGCATTAGAAACCCTAACATTCCATGATAGGGTTTTCATGGCTCTTGGTAAAAGGCTAAACCTTTTCCTGATCTTAAAATTTTTGATTGACTTGTTGCATTGCCTACCAATTCCAATTTTGTCTTGATTGATTTGGGGCCTCTTTTCTTTTTACTCCCTACATTTGGTTTATGCATTTTAGAGCTTTTTTGCTCTGTAGATCTTTCATCCATAATACCTGGATGCTCTAATAACCCTAAATCATTTAGGTTTTCCTCCCCATCCTACTCCTCCTAAGTAGACTCTTTTGCTTGCTTCATGCTACTACATTCCACTGTTTCCTCAAAAGAATCACAAAGATTGCAACTTGGTGAGACTTCTATATCCTTATAGTAGTTGTTTTCCTCTTCTTGCATTAGTACTTCCTTTTGCACTTGCCTTATCAAGGGTGTCCCCGATACTGTACTTGATATATCTCTGAAGTATGCATCTAAATTTAAAGGTGGACACTTATCTACCTGATTGTCCAAAACAAGGATTTTTGAGGGAGTTAAATTTACTTTTCCTGGCATAGATGTTTCCTCGTGAGGGCCCATGCCTTCCTTTTGTAGCTCATTGCCCTCTTTCTCTTGCCATTGCTTGATAGGTGTTTCTTTAACCACTTGGGTTGAGACCATATTATCTCCTTGCTCTCTCTCCTCTAATAGCAAACACACATGCTCCATTTCAGTTTCTTTCCTTTTTGAGTTTAAGTTCTCCTATTGCTTGTTTGGCTCTTTTAAGGGGTTTTGTTCATATGATCTTTTCTCCATATCTTGCTGGCATTCTCTCCATTTTGGCTCATCCAATAGTTTATCAACTTCTAAACCCTTCCCTTTTGAAAGCCTATTCTTTTGTATCATCTTCTTCGAAATCGAGTTTTCTACCCCTTCCCATACTTCAATAGGTTGTTGCCATGCTCCTTTTTCCAGGCACAGGGTGAAAAAGTTAGGGACGGGGTTTCCTTCCTTTATATTTAATAGAACCCTTGGGTGGGTGGATGAATCTTTTAAATTTAGAACTTCCTTTGCTTTGATAAATGTTCCTATCATATTCCCAATCAAAGCTAAAACCTCCTCTCCCCAATATTCTGTTGGTAGATTGTAAAGATTCATCCATATAGGAAAAACTTATAACTTTTCTTTTTTTTGGATCAAAATTTGGCTCCCAATCTTTCATATAGATTCCTTGACCTTCTAAAAGGTAAGGGCCATTTTTTAAGATGTCTATTTTGTCTTCTTTACTAGGGGCCAGACCCATATAAAAACCATTTGTTAAGGTTTTTAACCTACAATCCTTACCCCATATTGATCTACAACCCAATTTTATCTTTGTTACAAAAGGCCATGGGCCAAGCCATTTGAAAAAGAAAGCTTTCCCTTGTATCTCTATAATAGTTTCTTGTCATTTTGCATTAATTTGAATAGAAGACATGACCTCATAGGTGATGTGAGCAGCAAAATTTTGGGGAGGATCTCTAATTGTCTCTACCTCCTTTGTCTTTTCCTATTGAATTTTCTTTGGTCTATAAAACTTATGATCTATTTTGGTGAAGTTGAATCTATCAAACTTTGTGTAGATTGGCTTTTTGCCTTTTGCTTCTTTTCCCCATTTCCTCTCATTCCCCCATTCTTGTTTGTAAAACCTTTTTGGTGGGATGAAATGATCATGACCCCTTGAAAAAGGTAGAGATCACTGGTTTCTTGTTCATTCATTTTGATTCAACATCCAATGGTTTTTGCTATGTTTCCTGTAAAACCATCCTTCATGATGTCTAAAGTTTGAACATGCACTTGCTCACCCTCCATGTTTTTCCTCCCAAGTTGTAGCTAGTCATTGCTACCCTCGCTAGAATCACTCCTGCTCTTGATCCATTACCACTTCCATTTATTCCATCCTTAAGAATGTACCACTTGCTTCCATATACCTTAAAATATTTTACATTGGGTGAGTATCCATACCATAATTAGAAAGGTGTTGAATGAGTATCTTTCTTGACTTGCACATGGTTCAAGGTATAGACAACTATACTTATAGCCTCTCTAGTATTTCAAAGCAACATTCTTCTCCATCATGAGTGTCCTAGCATAGTCCATTGTAGATTTGTTCCTCCTTTCAGTAATCCAATTTTGTAGAGGGGTCCTAGGTGTAGATGTATGTCTTTTGATTCCTCTGTCATTATAGAACATCTCAAACTCATTTGGTGTAAATTCTCCACCTCTATTAGATCTTAGAGGTTTTAAGCTTTTGCCTGTCCCCTTTTCAACTTTGACTAAGTACCACTTGAACATTTGGAAAACATTAGATTTCTATTTCAAAAACATAACTATCCTCATCTTAGAATAATCATCAACAAATAGGATAATGTACTTGTCACCCTTGTAACTTTTCACGTCAATTAGTCCACACAAGTCAATATGAACAATCTCAAGAATCTCTTTAGAGGTGTGAGTCTTACTTTTAAAACTAGATTTTTTCATCTTGCCAAACTAACATTGTTTGCAAATTATATTGTTAGGTTTCTTCAGTTTAGGAAAACCTCTCACTCTTTTCATGTTATTGATACTAACTAAGTTATCAAAGTTAACATGACATAACCTCTTGTTCCATAACTGCACATCATAAAATTATACAACAAGACAAGTAACATCATTCATATCAAGATAAAATAGATTACCTCTAGTTTGATCACCTTCCATTAGTGTCATAGATCTTTTCTATCTTGTTCTCAAACCCAACTTTGCATCCTTAACTATTTAGTTGTGGCATACTCAACAAATTATAGTTAAGTCCTTCAACATAATAAGCATTGTCACTTGTGATATTTTCTGTAAGTTTGATAGATCCTTCTCCTTTTATCAAATAGGGTGCATCATTAGCAAACCTTACACTATTTCCATCATGATAATTCAGGGTAATTAATTTACTTTTATCTCCAATCATATGATGTGAAAACCCACTATCAATGATCCATCTGTCACTCTTGTCACTAGCAAAGTTGCCTCATCCTCATCATAATCATCCTTCATTGCAACATACACCACTTCATCATCATGGTCGTCAGATCCATCTTTGGTTTCCTCTTCTACAATGTAGCAAGACTTCTTGTCTTTGTCTTTGTAATCTTTGTTGTCCTAATCTCTTTTTCTTTTGTATTTTTCTCCACTTCTATTGTTCTTCTTCTCTGGACATCTAGCAGCAATATGACATACCTCATTGTAATTAAACATATGATAGGTAACTTAGCTTTGAATTTTCCTTTGCCTCTATGAAATCTCCTTGCTAGTAGTGCTTCAAGTTGTTCTACATCTTTCTCTTCTATATCACTATCACTAGAAACATATTTGACCTTTTTCTTCTTCTCTTTAGGTTCTTTTAATGAAAGTTTAGCTTTGAAAGTAGATTAAACATTCTCAGATTTGAAATTATCAAAATTAGAGAGTTCAAAGGTAGTGAGCTTACCTAACAAACCTTCAAGAGTCAGATTAGAACCTAGTATACATCTTAAATCTTGTATGGAAAAAAATCTAATAGCATAGATGGGCAACAATGTTCTCAATACTTTTCTTAATATAGTCTCATCATTAATCTTACCATTAGCTCCTCTTATAGCATTAACAACATCTTTTATTATTGAGAAATATTGAGCAATGTTCTCACCTTCTTGCATCCTCATGTCATCAAAATTACCTCTAAGACTTTCAGATGTGGCTCTCAAAACATTTGTGTCTCCTCCATAAATAGTGTGAAGAGCATCCCACATCTTTCTTTGCACTGACACAACCCTTAATGTCATCAAACTAAGAATAACTTAGGGCAGTGGCAATCTCCAAAATTGTCTAATTATGTTCTTTCTTCTTTTCCAAATCCTCAATAGTTAGGGCTCCAATAGGGTCAACATGCTCAATGGTGATGGTAGATTGTGCACAAGACCTTCTAGGTGTAGCTTCATTATACTTTTCCATGCAGGGAAGTTCTCCTTATTGAGCTTGGGTACCTCTCTTTTAGACACCTTGATCTTTTTCTTCTAGTACCTTCAAACTAGTCCTCTTAAGCACTATGGCACTCTGATATCAATTGTTGGAATTCTCTTGAATAACTGAGGGGGGGGCGGGTGGGTGTGAATAAGTTATCTAAGGTCTAGATGTATAAAAATAAACTTTTCAATGCTTAGTAAACCCATATATATAAAACCTTATCATGCATGTATCCATTAGATCAAACAATACTTAAAATTTGTAGGTTATTGTCCTAAGTCAAAACAACTTTGAAGAAATGTAAACATGAAACATAACAGATTCAATAACAAATTTGACACAAAGATTTTACGTGGCAACCCAATTTGGGAAAAACCACTAGTAACATGCTACTAATTGTCACTCTTCTTAAGTGATGCCCTGTGAAAGGTCAACCCTATTAAACGTTACAATACACATGGTTAAATGTGACCTGGTTAGAGGATTTCAATCACCCTATTAGGAGTCAGTCTTTTTAGAGGACTTTAGACCATTCCATTAGAATGTTACCCAATTAAAGGATTTACGAATAACTATTAGGTCAACCTTATTCCAAAGGATTTACCGTAGAGTGATACAATGATTAGAAAGTAACACTAAGGCTTGATCTGATAACAAATTACAACTCACTTGTAGATTATAGATCTATGTTTCAATCCTCAATTCTACTTGGCACTCATACACTTCAACATTGATAGCTTGTTCACCTTCAAGCATTCATACTCTTAAGCCTTCTTGTTTTGCATGCCAACTACAATCACTTTTTTTTGGTTACTGAATGAAGCAATACCCTAGAATCCTTATCTTTCTTAGGTTCTCACACATGACAACCTTTGCTACCTCTATAGATAGAGAATTTAGATATCTTGTTGCTTAACCACAATCATCCATTTTAGGGTTAGTTAGGATACCACGAATCTACTCACTTTTCTATTTTGTCCTCTAGAAACTTCTTCTTCAATCCTCCTTGAATTTACCTAAAAATTTACCTTGAATTCTATACCACCAACTCATAATAGTTATCTTCCACATGCTTCACACAATTCAAGAAAACAAAATAGTTGGCTTAGATTCATCAAATATTTGATTTAACATATTTACTGGCACTCAACATCAATATGTTGTCACTTAACTTCTATACTGTCCTTCCACTTGGCCAAAACTAGTTTACTCAAAAACACTAAGGTTTACTGATGCTCATCATCAACTAGACTTTACTCAGCATATACTAACAATCTCTTAGCTTGCACTAATTTTTTCTTTTCTTGACACATCTTGTTTTTCACTCAACTTCCATTGATTTTATCTCGATTTTCACTAACTGTTCAGTAAGGATTGACAGACACTTTTCATACTTGATCTTCTTCTAGTCTCAACTGTTGATCTCAGATTGGTTTTGACAAGTGAGTTTCAACACACTTAAGTTATTTACTTAGTTCATTTCAAATAAGTAGTACATGCTGAGCATAACATGTATATTATAGAGCATGTTGAGTCCACAGTGAGTGTCAAGCCACTCATGTGCCAAGTCACTCAAGTGCTAAGCAAACAGTGCATGTCAAGTGATTTAGGAGTTGAGTAATATAAATGGTGACTCACAATAGAGAGATCAATATATGTCAAGCATCAGAGACTTTAGGTGCCGAGTAAGATAGTTTTGACATATTTGTTTGTAATGGCACAAACAACTATGTAAACCATTTTTGAGCCAAATTAAAGATGAATTATGATATTTTGGAGATAAGGATGAATCTTAAATTTGAATTCCCAATACAATTACATGCAACCAATCCAAAAATGGGAAAGATTACGTGGAAAAATGGATGAATCTCAGCTATAGATTCATACCTAACCCTAAGTCACCAAAGTCTTCTTAGGGAGGATAAACCCTACACTCTCTAGTGAGTGTGTAAGGTGTTGAAGCAAAGTATAGAGAATTTTGCATGCGCAAATAGAGCATTCATAGAAGCTAAGGAGTTATGAAGTGAGAAAAAATTATAGAATTAGTTAAAGTAGAATAGAGGAAAGAAGATATCATACAAAAAAGAGACATCTAATTAAGAAGGATCAAGATGACATCAGTTTAGAGGTGATCTGTCATCAAGCAATCAAGTGCTAACCAAAGGATCAATGCTAAGACATTTTAATAGGTGATTTCAGTCAAAATCTCTTAATAGTGTAGTCCTAACAGGCTATATTGAAATCTTCTAACAAGGTGCTTACTTAATTGTGAGTTAAAGTCCTTTAGCAAGGCACACTTATAACATGGTGTTGAAATCCTCTAACAGGGTGAGATCTAATAGTCTTTGTTAGCCTTTAACAAGGCAAACCTTTCATAGGGTAGATCATTTTTCATGGTCAAAACATTGTAACCTTCATTGGATACACTTTATTATTGCAGTAGTGAAGATTTGTGGGTGTCATCCCCACCCCAGTTTTACCTTCTCACTTGGAGGGTTTGTGGGAATCATATGTGTGTGAATGTTTACTTGCTTACATGATTTAGATGTATGTTCTTTAAATGTTATTTCAGTTTACACATTGAATGTATGAGATGGATTTGTGGTGAAATTTTTACAGGTCAAATTTTAAATTGCTGATTCATGCCCCCCAGAAGTTTACCTTTCCTATTGTAATTCGAACAATTGGTATCAGAGCCTTGTTCTCTAAAAGAGAAGCTTTGCAGCTTTGAGGAAAGATCTTGAAAATGAAAGCCTACAAGTTGGGAAAGACTATTGAGAATTAGGAGATTGAAATACATCTCATTCTAGATCAACTGAATGAAGCAAGATAATAATAAAAGAAATTCTTGAAGAGAAGGAAGGAAATTTCTATTACAGAGAATGACACACAATACAAAGAGATAGACACTACTAAGCTATTTGTAGATGGAGACTCTAATGAATTTGATGCAATAGTTGCAAATCTAATGGAAAAGAATAGAGCCCAAGCTGAGGAAATCAAAAATCTCAAGTTAGAGCAAGAATCACAAGCCATACTACTTTTTGAGGTGACTAAAAAAAAAGAAAAATTCTATGGAAGACAAAGTCATGATTGAAGATGATAAAAGAATTTTGGCCAACAGACTAGAGGAGAAATCAATAGAACTAACCAAGATCTCCAACATGCAATTGGATACTCTAAGTCAAATGATGAATGCCAACTATGAATTGAATGTCAAGGATATTGGAATAACAACATTAAAGTTGCAGAATGAGCAATTGCAGAGTGACCTAAAAAGGGAAAAGGAATTTGTTAGAAGTTTCAACAAACCAAGTGAAGCCATCAAATACATTGAGCAATTATTGAGATCTCCTAGATCCAATAATGACACATTTGGATTGGGATACACAAGCACTAAAGAAGGAGAGACATCCAAAAGTACTAAAGAAAGGAGCAACAAAGGTAAGAATTCCAAACCTACTTGTCATAATTGTGGTAAGAAAGGACATATTGCTAATGTGTGCAAGAGCAAGATTGCAAATCAGAATGTCAAGCATAAGAGCATGGTTCACTACCAAAAGTGTAATGAACAAGGTCATTAGGAAAATGAATGCAGAACCAAGACCATGCACACACAAAGATTTGAAGGATATTGTTAAAATTGTCAAAAGTATGGAAATAGAGCTTTTGAGTGCAGATCCAAACCCATGTGATCATCAAACAAGCAAACAAAGGTAAGGAACAATGGAAAATCTTATATCTAGGATTATAATACAAGATATAGCTATCATTATTGTCAATAATATATACACGTTCTTGAGAATTGTATTAGGACACACTTTAGAGGTGACTACAAGAGGTGGTTGAGTCAAACCACATGTTTTAGCTATTTAAAGACTGGTCACATTAGTAGGTATTGCCTAACAAGGTCAAAGGTAGTAAGTTGTGAGTTTGATAAAGGAAAAGGCAAGGAAAATGTTGAAAATATAAAAAATGAAATGAATAAGGCATGGAAGAAGAAAGATGATTGCAACACATCAAATGGAGAAGGGATCACTTCACCCAATGGGTCAAGTGATCACACCTCATCAAACTAGGCAATCAAGAGTTATGTGGAACTAATATTCATAAGGTTATATCATACATCATTTCCAAAGTTTTATTACTTAAGAGATTATATTAGAATGAATAAAGATACAAGATGTTATTAGGAATTCAAGAAAAATCTTTAATTTTTTCATGTTATTCCCTAGCATGAAATATTTCCTATATGTGTCGAGTAAATGCTAGAAGATGTCAAGCTATCAAGATAGCTAGTTGATGCTAAAATCATAGTAGTTGCTGAGTGATTGAAATGGTAATGGATGCCAAGTGAGCTTGAAATTGGTTGATGTCGAGCTTACAAATATGTAGGCACTTAGCATTAATTGAAGAGTTTCAAAGGGTATTTTATTGATTTTAGCTCCTTTCACATTATTTCAAATTTGAGAAAGAGTGAGGAGAGTAGAAGGTGATTTGGAAATTTGTTCAAAGTAGTTGCAAAAGATTTTAATAGCAATTCTACACTAGTTCATCAAATCTTATAAGGTATTTATCAAGAGTCGAGCTACATAGTTTATATTTTCGTAAACCCTAGTTTTGCACAATGACTTATAGCTCAAATAATATAGAGGGAAATGAGGTTTTGAATGTCCAACTAGTTAGTAATGGAGTTAAGCAATTGATTTTCAAAGCTATTCCTAATATTGCTTACAAGCAAGACCCTTCTAGTGTGTTATCCATGATACCATTGAATGTTTTAATGGTGCAAGATGTAAGAAAATACTATAACTATAGAATTGGTAGTATTGGTGATATGGATATTAGGGAAGCATACAATAGATTATGTGAGAATAATGTGTTGAAAGAAGAATTTAAAATTATTGAGAAGAAAGGGTTAACATGAGCCCTAGATTTTCCAAATGTGTTCAAGACGGAGTGTATTAGGATAGTGCTTGGCCAAATTAAGGATAGTTAATCATGGCTAGATAATGAACCTATCAAAATTACTAAAAGGATAATTCATACGGTTATTGGTTATCTAACCCTAGATCGGCCTAAGACACTGAGAAGTGATTCGAAGGAGGTGATTGAGAAGAATACTGGAGCTATATGGAACAAGAGCGGCATGAAAATTGATACAATTACTAATCCTTTGATAGAGTTTATAGTAAGGGTTATATCATACAAGTTTTACCAATCTAGTAGATTAAATAGTGTGCCCTGTATAGTTGTAGTTGTGGGATATAAAATTATTAAGAAAGATCACACATGATCTAGTAGAGTTACAACTATAGCAAGTGGTTGAGAATTTAGGAGCAATAAGAAGAACTAAGAGTGCATAATGAAAATTTGGTTCTATACTGATTTGTATATTCTTTTATGTGCAAAACACATTCCCTACATTTGGAATAATTGCATGGAAAACCAACAGATCAGTAGCAGTGTACATTGGTGAATACATTAAGTAGATAGGTGAGAATTTTGAATCTATGATGACAAGCTATTTTGAAGACTTCAAGTAGTCAATGAAGAAGAGGTTAAGAATACTAGTGTCAGTATTAGAGAAACACTATGATGATGTATGTTTTCTAGTGGATGCTGATTATACTTTTATACAAGCTACTACACCAAGGGTGAGATGGTTGAGGCCACTTGGATATGAAATAAATGTAGATGAAGCCTCTATAGCTATAATTGCATTAATTGTAGAAGAGGTGGATAAAAATGTTAAGGCATTTGGAAACTATGAAATGGCAAAGCCCAAAATCACCACAGAACTAAAGATTGCCTCAGTTATAAAGAAGAAGGATAAGTTGGTAGAGAAGTTGAAAGCCAAGTTTGGTGATGGTGCCAAGAAGGAGGAAGAAGAGGATGAAGAGGAAGAAGATTCTCAAACACAAGCACCTCTTGCACTTATTTAGGGTATGGGAGAGGACCAGCAGGAAGAGGAGGAAACTAAAGTTACTAATGATGCCAAGGGAGAAGAAGCCAAGGAAGCACCTACTCATACAGAGAAAAAGAAGAGGAAGGCTAAGGCTCAACCAATGAAAAAATCCAAGAAGGTAGCCAAGTTGAGTCAGCCCAAACCAACAACACCTACTACAAGGGCTAGTGTATGTGGAACTACACAAAAGGCTAAAGAAAAGACAAAACCTATAGAACAGGGAGGTCAAGTCCAGAAAAATTCCAAGAAGGAAATATGTGGCACAAGCAGAATCTAATGAGGAGAAAATAGAGTCAGATGAAAACAACCAATTTGAGGTGGTGAGTCACAATCCCCTATCAGATCTTGAGAACCTTTGTGAAAATGTTAAGAATAGTGTAGATCTATGAGGATTTTCTCATGTAGATTTTGACAATCTTGGTAAAGTTGAGAAGAATCAAGTGGAGGAAGCCATATATGCCATGATGGAAAAATTCAAGGCTACCCCACTAAAGATTGTTAACTCAATGCCCAAATGATAGAGTTGAGTGAAAATGGCACTATTGTCTAAACTTGGAGAGACATATAAGAGAAACCTCACTTGCATAAGTGATGCCTAAACTAAGTAAGGTTCAAATTTATAAGGCTATGAAGAAGTATACTGTCAGGTTTACACCTAAATATAAAGCTTTTAGTATTTTGCAAAACAATATTGAGGATGTAGTTAAGAAGTTCACACAGATGTGGAAGATTACATATGGGTTGACTACAGTCAAGGAAGGTGAGCCAAAACCCATTAAAGTGAAGGATGATGAAGAAGATGAAAAAAATGATGACACTATTGAGGGAGGAATAGAAATGCATATAGTTGATAAGGTAATAACTGAGGTAGAGTAGCATGAAGAACAGAGTGTGCAAGACACATAATTGCCTAGTGTTAGTCCTCAACATGTCACAAGTGAGAATACTGAAACAATAATAGTTAAGGATGTTTTTGATATCACAACTTAGAACATCATTCCCCTTATAAAGGAAGATCTCAAGAAGATACTAAATTAGTCCACACTACAGGAAAAACTTTGTGATGATCCTGTATTGGTCAGTATCGATGAATTTCAAAATTTAGTGACTAAAACAACAAGGGTAGAGATGAATCTATGAGAACCACCTTCTATCATCCCTCAAGTCACTCATGCACAACCTTTCGAGAAAACACTAAAAGCTACATCTGAAAAGGTTGATGCAATTGCAAAGGATGCATTTAAAACACAAGTTACTACTAAAGAACAATAATAAACAAGTTAGATAGAGTTATCTAGACCTACAGTATAGGTACAAGGTGCATCACAAGTCATTGTGAAAGTCAAGGAAAGGCCTAAAGAGATATAACTAACACCTAGAATGAAGGAGCAAGAAGCTATACAAGCCCTAGTAACCTTACCAATATCTGGCACTCTTTCCACTAACACTCTTTAGAAGTCGAGCACAGATTCAACACCATTGCAGATCTCAGTGCCAAGCTCGAGTTCATCAAAGGTAGAAGAAGACATACAATATGGAGATGTCATCCTTGATGAAGAAATTTTTCTACCCAAGTATAATTATGATACAATGACTATAGAATAGATGGGCATACTCCAACAAGCCCTACCAAGGAAGAAGCATCAAGCAATGCTTAGAAGGGAGCACAGGCAGAAGTAGGCATTACAATATATAAAAGACATCTTTTTAGATGCATTCAGTTTGCTGACTCCAGATGAGACCAAGCCACCAATTGAACAACTAACTGACATAGTGGAGAAGGTCAATGATGCAAACCTAGATACAAATGCAAATTTATTAGAATGGTCAGAAAATAAGTTTCAAAGAAAAGTAAATGAAAAGATATCAGGTGACATAGCACTTACACAAGTTGCATTAGCAACTAAGGTTGAGGGTGTGAAGAAGGTACTTGAGAACATATTCTCATTGTACACTAGATTGTGTAATCCAACACTGTTCACCCAAGAAATCAGAAGTCACATTTTGAGCTTGGAGAGCCAGATCAATTCATCAAGTGCAAAACTACCTATGAATCTAATTCAAAGTGAAAAGCACTTCAAAACATTTCTTCAAACCCAGAGTCAATTAGCTGCATTGTCAATAAATGAGGCCAATATAAGGGCCAAAATGATTAGCATCTAGACCACTATAACCCTTCATATGGAAATTTTGCACAAGGAACTAGACTATGTCGAAACCTTAATGAAGAAAGACCCAAATCTTTCTACACTAGATGGTCTAGTTCACCTTGTTGCTGAGCTAGCTATTCAAATCAAGTCTTTGGACGTAGCATGTGAGAATTGGGATGCAACTCTCAAGATAATCATAGATGTCCATAAATCCTTTTTGGAAAAACACACTATAAGTGTATAGCCCATTGACATAAGTGTCAAAAAGGGGGAGAAATAAAGGAGAAAATTTTGGGGAGATATTAGGAGAGTGAGAAATGGGGCAGAGTAAGAAATAGGGAGATATAAGGAGAGTATGAGAAAGGGAGAGTAATAAAGAGAGAGAAAACAATAGATTAAGCTAAGAGGGAACAAGCAAAAAATAACATGAAGTCAAAGAGTACCAGTTGAGGCATATTTACTTAGCAGGAGTATAGAATTTTGGATATAGAATAGATCTATCAACTCAGGGGGAGTTATCAAATTTTGAGGTATACAAGTCGTTACAAAATTTTGAAAATTTGAAGTTTTGTAAATAAGCCAAGTTAGAGATATGAAATGTTCATGAGATGAAGGATATTAATGTATACTTAAGTATTTTTGAGCCGACTTAAAGATGAATTATGATATTTTGGAGATAAGGAAAAATCTTAAATTGGATTCCCAATGCAATTACATGCAGCCAATCAAAAAATGGGAAGGATTAAGCGGCAAAATGGATGAATCTCAACCATAGATTCATACCTAACCCTAAGTCACCAAAGTCTTCTTAAGGAGGACAAACCTTAAACTCTCTAGCGAGTGTGCAAGGTGTTGAAGCAAAGTATAAAGAAGTTTGCATGTGCAAGTAGAGCATTCATGGCAGCTAAGGAGTTATGAAGTGAGACAACATTGCAGAATGAGTTAGAGTAGAACAAAGGAAAGAAGAAAACATATAGCAAAGAGACATCTAATCAAGAAGGATCAAGAAGACATTAGTTTAGAGGCAATCTATCATCAGGCAATCAAGTGCTAACCAAAGGATCAATGCTGAGACATTTTAATAGGTGATTTCAGTTAAAATCTCTCAACAGAGTAGTCCTAATAGGTTATATTGAAATCCTCTAACAAAGTGCTTACTTAATTATGAGTTAAAGTCCTTTAACAAGGCACACTTCTAATAGGGTGTTGAAATCCTCTAACAAGGTGAGACCTAATAGTTTGTGTAATCCTTTAATAGGGAAGACCTTTCACAGGTTAGATCATGTTTTATGGTCAAAACATTATAATCTTCATTGGATACACTTTATTACTGCAGTAGTGAAGATTTGTGGGTGTCATCCCCACCTTATTTTTTCACTTGGAGAATTTCCAGGTAATCATATCTGGTGTCATATGTGTGTGAATGTTTACTTTCTTACATGATTTAAATGTATGTGCTCTAAATGTTATTTTAGTTTACACATTGAATGTATGAGATGGATGTGTGGTGAAAGTTTTATGGGTCCAAGTTTAAACTGTTGATTCACCCCCCCTCCCCCCCCAGAAGTTTACCTTTCCTATTGTAATTCCAACATTAACTTGAGTAGTCTTTAATTTCAAACTTTAAGTAGATAAATAATTTACACTATAGTATCAATGTCTTACTTGGTCTTAGTGCTTCTTTTTCATACCAAATAACTCAACCTTTCTCTAGGTGCTATTGCTATCTCCTCTTCTCAAATCCTCTTCATCAATCAAATAAATGATAGCTTTCTGACCAAAAAGCAATTGTCTCACTAGCAAGTGGTAGACTTACATCATTGCCAAAATAATGATTGTTCCATTATAGGTTCTTCACTTTAAAAAAATCTTATATCAACAACCTGTATGTCCCAATGGGTACTTATCAACTTGTCCAGTGAATATTGTTAGGTGATTTGGATACCCTTTTGGGAGTTCTTGACCCTTGGATGTTGGAAATTCATATATGAGATAAATAGGATTCAGATGTCAACTCTATACAACCTCTTAATGTTGTTAATGGTGAATTGAACTTGCATGGATTAATCACGTAAGGACTTTGGATTTCGGCTTTACAATGAAACTTGATTGTGATGTTAGAATATATCTTGGGATGAATCTTATATGATTAACTCTTGTAGATGGATATGGTTGCATTTTCTAGTGATGAACACTTGGGGATCTTTGCCAGTTTGGTTATCTATCTTCTATTGTGATCTCTTTTATGTTTTTAGTTGCATCTATCTATGCTTTATCTTTAAAAAAAATCTTGACTTTGTTTATCCTTATTCTCAAGGATCTCCAAGTGGGGAAATGCATTTGGTATCAAAGCTCATGTTCAAACATTGGGATCTATGTGTATATGTTGCCCATATGGTTGATATTGTTGTTGTGTAACTATGAGTGTCTCTTTGTGAGCTTGTGATATCTTGTTTCTTGGGTACCTACTTGGGATGAAATTTCTTATCCAATAGATGTGACTTGAGTAATGTGAGGAGAAGGAAGTGAGTCTTTTGGTTCTATGTACCTTTCAGGAATGAATGATACACCTTGGTGAAAACCTCATCTAAGCATACTAGACCAGGTTGTGGGTTGTAGCTCATATAGTTGAGTGGTTAGTAACCCTTGTATGGTTCATGTGTTTGGAATCAATGTGCCTCAATACATTTGGTTTCTTGTGTGACCCCTAGATAGAGTCATTGATTGGTGTCCATGTTTGGCCTTGAGTGCCTCTTGTGTTGCTCCTTGTGGAGTGTGGTGCATTGTATTCCTTGTGTTCTCCTATCAAAATTAAAGAAATGCAATGTATTTGTAATTCACTATCACTTTGTGATGATATTGAAATGATTCCTTTTTGTTGAAAGAAATGACTATGTGTTGTAGAATCATTGTAATGAAAATAGTAAAT
Organism: Cupressus sempervirens; assembly: GCA_028749045.1. NCBI lineage: Eukaryota > Viridiplantae > Streptophyta > Pinopsida > Cupressales > Cupressaceae > Cupressus > Cupressus sempervirens. The sequence goes on along the minus strand of CM053790.1, from coordinate 293,614,529 downwards.
TTGGTAATAAAGAATGAAATAGTTTGTTGCATTACATCATTTGGTGAATGACTTATATCCTCAAACTGCTTGTTTCTTAAGCTTATGAAAGTTGTAGTGATATTGTTGCATATCATAATGTTGCATCACATAGAAAAGAATTAGGGAAAATGTAGTTATGCATATGCATATGTATGAGGTCATTAATGGTATATTGTCTAATGTGTGTGAATGTGTTCTCTAATAATGCTAGGAAGATGTATTCTTTAGCACCGTGTGGTGGTTAATCCTTCTTAGGTAACTGTTCTCAGCTATCATATGTAATGTGATTAAATTGATGCCTTATTTTATTTGCCTAGTGGAACTTTCCACATGTTATTTGGGCTAGTATTAGTTTTCAATATTTTATTTGCTTGGACTAATCATCAAAATTTCTCTACCACTCTCTTCATGACAGTTGTCACATTTGATTTATTATTGAAATACTTGTATTTTTTTTTATATATATTTACTATTATCATTGAAAACTCCCTTATTTAGGCCTTTTCTTTTGTTCTTGATGACTATTCTGAATGTCTTTTACGGTTGTGTAGTTGTGTATTGTGACTCAATCATGTTCATTTAAAATCATTGATATTATATACAAGGGGTAACATTATGGAGAACATACTAGTATTTTTGTGAATAGATGTAAAGGTGTTAATGAAACGTATTCTTTTTTAATGTGGATAAAGTATTGCATTGTCCTTGAAAAAAAAAAAAGTTAACAGAAAGTGTGTACTTGTTAAATGGTAATTTATCCTTGATAAATTTCTCTATCTTCAATTCAAATATTTATAAATGCTTATAAAATGATTGAGTTAATGTTGGTTATATAAATGATTTTATTTGGTTTGAGCATGTGTTATTATTTACTTGTTTGGTTCCATGTTGTGTCAGTGTTGTTCATCTTTTGTGAATGGTCTTTGTGCTATCTGTAGATGGCCTAGGTTCTTCTTGTCATAGAAATTGTATAGACCATTTTTACTCATTTGAATAGAGTCAAGTGGCACTTGGATAAGAAGGTTATTGCTCTTGGTAACTCCTAGTAGATTTTGATGGCTCTTGGTGGCTCTCAAAGTGAAGGTCATTATTGATTAGTGCATTGTCACATGGCCTACATGCTTAGGATTCTTTTGTATTTTATCATGGGTCTTATGGCCATGACTTATCTAGAGCTTCCCTCTATTAGAGTAGATGATAACCCCAGAGGATTGGGTGTGACTTTATCCACTTATGATTTTGACCCTAGTTGTAAGCCTCAATGCTGGTATTTCCTTTATGCTTACCTCTTTGGAGTTTGTAGGTTGGTGTAGTTATGTCATCAACCCACTACTATTGGATGAGTATTTAGATGGTTGGTAGTATTGTGAGTTCTTCCCAACACATCTTGGGTTGATTCAGTGTGGAGTTTGAGAGATAATCCATCCCTATACTAATGCTTTGTAGTTTCTATCTCCCTAATCTTGTATCTTTAGGATGCTAACTTGGTCAAGTTTTTCTTTTGTGGTTGACTCGAGGTTCAAGATTGAGTTTTAGTGGTAGGAATAGTGTACTACCCCAACACATGGCTAGAGAGAAATGGTATCTTTGGACACATCTCACCATAATTTGCATTGGTGAGAAGTTAAACATGTTATTTTGTCCATTAAAGGTATTGTTTGAAACCTTGTTGAAATGTGATACCTTGTCTGGTTGGGTTAAGTAACCCTTGTTTCCAGTGATAGTTAAGCTTTGTATACCATATAGACTAAGTTGCTCCTATTATTGATGGCTAGTTGTTGAAAATAACCTTAAGAAGAGTCCAATTTTGGAAGAGAACCATCATCCCTTATGTTCTAAGGGTGAGTTTTCTTAGATTCAAGAATGCTCATGTGTTGCATGGTAGTGTTCTTGGGCATTTTGGGATGGTTATCCCCCTAGACTCCAAATTAATTTGAAAATGCTTAGTGTTTGGACCTTATTTATTGGTCACTTGGTAGGTGCTTATTTTAGTTAGTCACCTATATGAGGTAGAGTGGTAAGTTCCTTGGCTCATGCTGTGAAGCTCATGGCTAGACGTATTTTCCTAGCATACATGAAGTTTCTTGTTGAAGGAATTTGTGTCAGTGTTACACCCTTTCTATTGTATTTGACCTATTTCTGGATTGACAACATGTTTTGTGAGTGTTTCCCTTAAGAACTATAAGAGTCTCATTTTTTTTTAGGAAAACCCTTAATAATAATGAGTGGTTGCTAAGGAGGGCATCCTTTGAGAGTTATAAGAGCCTTAGAGAATTGAAAAATTTTGATTGGTTCAACATCACAAAAAGTCTCACACAAAGGAAGCCATGATAAAAACTTGTCATAAAGGTTGTCTTGGAATGTTTTATAGGAAGATGATGGAGGAATGTATTCAATAAAGATCTCATTCATTGCATCCAACACTTTCTACTAGACAAGGTTTACTAAAAAATGCATCATCAAAGTATTCATGAAATAATTCATACATCTTAGCATTGAAAAAACTACTCAAAATGAAATAAAATACAACCTTTTTTAAATTTTCCTTTAAGTAAAAATGTAATGAAAATATAACAAAGAAGGATATTTTTATATTTTTTATGTTGATGAAAGATAACTTCACAAACATAAATGCAATTCATGTAAAAAAAAGATCTAACTACCAAGATCAAACAAGGAGGGTTCACATCAGGTTCACCAAAATGTTGAGGGGGGGAATGACATCAATGAATGTAATAATGTAAACTAGATAAGAGAAGTTAACATTTTCTCCCTAAGCCATTCAATACAAGAGAAAGAGAGGCTTCGAAGCATAACTCTCAATATGGCATAGGTTAGATTAGCAAAACCCGAGTATGATAAAGGGATGTAAATATTAAATCCAATTTATACCAAGGAATTACACAATCAAGGTATCTTTTATCCAATGTAATTTGATTGAGGATATTCAAGGTAAATGCAAAATTGAACTAATTTATTAAATAGGAAATGTAAGATAGATCTAGGTACCAAATGTATGCAATCAACCTAGTTGAGATATGAAAATAGGTCTAATCTAAAAGTTAAAATACAAGATAAAGTAGTAACCTTGACATATGTAAGGAAATGTACCTTTTTGCTCCAAAAATCATGAATTTGAGATTATGAATGAATTTCCACTGCAGATCTACAATCACGATAGAAAATCAAAAAAAAAAAATCTTAATTCTCTACATAGACATTGACTTGGTGATAAAGTGTCTAGACACTTTATAGGAAGATGGACATGTTCTTGACACACCACACAAAATTTGACATAGCTTCTTTGGAAAGGTCTTGGCAAGTAGTTTTTCGATCTATGGTCACAAATTCGATAACATGTAAGTCTATTATAATATTGGTGTGTGAGGGTGACTATGAAGGGTTTTTCCTTAGTCAACCCCCTATTTTGGTGATTTTTACCTCCATAAATAGTTAGTAGAAATAATTTCATGTGTATACGTAGTGCTGATGAATCCTTGATTATAGATCTAGAATGTAAAATAGCTAGAAAATGCTAAAAATCTACTCTATGAGTGAAATCGTAAAATGTAAATGTGAATGTGTGTAAAATATAAAGAGACAAATATTGGATCTAAACATAGAATTTTAAGCATATCAATCCCCCAAGGTTAAACTACTATACCCATCTTCATGATCCCCTTGCATCTCCATGGTGTCATGTAATGATGAATGCTTGAATTGAAGAAATATTGGAAGACCTCACTTTGCAATGAAAGAATTAGATTCATCCCTTAGCTTCAACCTTCCAATTGCTCTATGTTAGATTATGGTTTTCGTACATACTTGTATCTTGATTCCATCAAGTGAAAATGAATCCTTTGATTCCTTTTTATAGTTAATTTCCAAAATTACCCTTATGACTTGACTGTAGTGAGTGGGAATTATCTAAAATTTGAAATAGGACCAAGACCAAAACTATCCGACCACTAGGGAATAGGTCACTTGGATCAACCTATCCTATAAAACCTAGTTCAACATATTTTGTAAGATTTTGATAAGGTTGACTTATTTCCTAGGAAGCTAGGGTATTGGGTTCCTACTTGAGATTCTAGGGCTACACAAGGTCTAGGTATAATGTGCATCCAGGATAGATAAATTGAGAATAAAATAAGGAAATGAGGCCTAGAAAGAGGAGGAAGAATAGAAATTAAATCCTACCTTATCTAATGAGTGATTAAAAGGGAAATCAAGGTGGATGTGTTGGGTCTTACCTTAATTTCACCTAGGAGATATGGAAATAAAGAGGAAAGTGTGTGCTTCAACTGCAATTATGCAATGAAAACGCACTAAAGAGGAGTTAAAAGGTCATATATTAAAGTAATTCCAATTTAAGATGGTACAATAAGAACTTCATCAAGTCTTTTACATAATATACTAATCCTGAATAAGGTTAAACCAACATCCAGTGATCACTCCAAATAGGCTCTTATCACTTCTGTATTGCCATAAAATGCCTCCAAAACTCCTAAAATGTAAAAAGAGAAAAATAGAAAAAGAAAGAAGAAACATTCATCCAATAGTGAAAACTTGGTAAACATGCATCGTCAGACAAGTACCAAGATAAAAACTAGACACACAAACATCATGCATAATACCTCCATCCAAATGCTCTTCATGCTTGGGGAAAGTTCTTCTACCCACCATTCCACTCTCATATAATTCCTACCATATCTATCATATCTTGGTCATTTCAACTCCTCCATAGTCCATTGGATCTTAATAAAAAATCAAAATAGAGGAAACCATGTATACACCACTACATTTGGGCCTATTTTAGATGATAGTTTGTCACACCAAGTGAAGGATAAATTTCAGACACCCAACTAAATGAGTCATCATTGAATGGGTGTCAAGCTTTGTGATGAAATCGAAAGTCATCACAATACGAACACCAAATTTTTTCAATAGGTTATGAGGAAGTGAAAGGTATGAAAGCAACTTGATCATTGGAACTACTATCATAGGTATGATGTATTGTTGTCAATAGTAAGATGATATTCAATTGAATTTACTAAAAAGGATGACATCATATGTATGACATCCTTGTTGTATATTATATAAGAAGTTATTAGTTTAATGTCACAAGTCTAACAATATGCTGATAGTAGAATTGTGTTAGGAAAAATATTTTCCAGTTAACAAGTTCCATTTTGGTAGTGATATATTATTCTTCTCTCATAAACCATTTTTTTAAAGTTTGACATAGAAATTGCCTAAATGTTCTAACATAATGCCCAAATGATTAAATGAGGCATGTTCATTATACGAGTGGTATATATCTAGCGTAAAGTCTCATTATTGGAATGCAAATAAACTTAAAGACATTTACACAAGAGATTGATGCAATTATGTCAATCTCCTGAGTAAATGCCTTTAAGTCATTTCTTATTCCAATAATAAGACCTTAAGCTTGATAATTGCCACTTGTACAACCATTTGTGCATTATTTTAGAATATTTGTGCATTGCTTAAGTCAAATTTTAAAAAAATGGTTTGTGGTGGGAGAATATTAAACCACTACCAATGTGGAAATCACTAACTGGCAAATATTTTTCCTAACATAATTATATTATGTAGAGGTTTTTTGTGATCTACAAGTTCAAAGAAAATAGAATAATAAGAAATATGAAAGCACATTATGGAATTATTAATATTTTCATCATAAAAAGGAGGTTTGTGTTAATTATCTTCCAGTTATACCAAAAAGGTTTTGCTATTATGATTTTGACAAGGGTAGGTGGATGCTTCCATGAGTCATAATAACATGTAAATTGTAATACCAACTACAATGAGGTGTGTAAATGGTTTCTTGAAAGAAATCTGACACAAGAACTAGTCAGTTGCCAAAAGTTGCAAAGAACCTTTGAAACAAGTATCCTCCTTGAGCTTAAAATATACTACTTGTCAAAGTTACTATAACTATGCCACAACAATACATTAAAAAAAAATTCCCCTAATAAGTGTTATGAGAGTTTTGGAATGTGGAGTCCAAATCAATTCACAACAAAAGAGTGAGCTTGGGTCCTTGGGGAAGCATTCGTATTTTACTTCATTGTATCTTTTCACCGGGAGACTTTTAAGAAATTTTTCCCTAAAATAAATTAACATTGTAGAGTTTGGACTATATTTACTAATTACTCATAGAAGTTTTCTCTTCCACAATGAGTTTCTAACATAAACATAATGTTAAGGTGATGTTCTTGAAATAGTTTCTTTCCATTTAACTTCCTATATTATTATCTCATGCTATACATCTATTTCATTTCAAGCATTATGACAAGTAAAGAAACATATGAGAGCTAATTTGATAAGAACAACAACATTTCATAAGACTTATGGATCAATATGTAAGCTGATTTTAAAAATTACAATATCATTGGCTAAATATTTGAAGACAAAATTATAAGACTTACAAAAAAAAAAGTATTTTAGATTTCCTTCATCATTTTTTCCTGATGGAGCCCTATGCAAACAATCATAAACAAAAGCCTTGAGATTCTATTGCTACTTTGTGATATTCATCCATACAAAAGATCAACTCAATTAAATGATAAACCAAGAAAGTTCTAAATGCATGATAGAGAGATGTAAAATATCAATAATGAGGAAAGAAACATACCTTAAACTAATAAGCTTTCATGGCCCACCCCCTCTCCCCCCATCATAACTCTGAATTCCTCATTAACATCTAACATTCATTCATTATCACACGAATTAAAAAAAAAATGAGCATCTATAAAATAATATCATAATATCCAAAGCTAAAATCTAACATTTATTCATACTTTAACATTGATTAATTGTAGCACATAAACACATAAAATTCAATAACATTTGAAATAAGTTATTTAAACATACCTCAACCAATCAATTTTGCATCAACTACCTGATTAATTTGGATTTTCATTTTGATCATTAATCATAAAATGCAAGAACAATTACGCAGAAAAGAGTGCAAAAAGATTGTGATCACGCACCACTAATTTTTACATTCTTTTGGCACAATCATTCTTACAATTTTTTGGCTCAATCTCCAACTAGTCAACATGTATTTTGAAAAGTATCGATGGATTGTGAGCCAAGAAAATAAGAAATATCAAACTTGCAAAAGATGTATGTAAGTGTAATTAATTTTTAAACTTCAATTTGATAAAATTGCAAAGAGAACCACATAATTAGAATAAACTATTGTGGTTTTTAGAGTTTTCAAATTATAGTTACAAGTGATAAAGTTACATACCTTTGATTTTGGGTGCATAAATGATGGATGCAACCAATCGATTGACTAGGATAGTGCAAATGTTGAAGCCAAAAAAATTGCTACTCTATGATAGTCATTTATATAAATGATCAATTTCATTAAATGATAAACCAAGAAAGTCTAAAATGCATAATAAATAAATGTAAAATATCAATAATGAGGAGAGAAAAATACCTTACACTGAATCTGGATGCTCAAACAATGGAAATAAAGTATCAAATATGATTTTGCATTTAAAATGATGATTTATATGATTCTAATCTTCCATCATTTGATAGGAAACAAAAACAATATAACTTCTTGATGTCCACCCTTATGTTTGAACTTGTAAACAAATGGAATTAGTGATGACAACTGTCAAGAATTGTAGGATTCTATTGGTTGGAGAGGAAGATTTCCACCTCTAACTAATATATTTTTCTTGATGTCCATAACCTGTTTGCAAGATCTCATTTTAGCACAAGTAAGAAGCATGCTAAAAAAGTTGTGCAATGTTTCTTGATAGCTATTATCACCTATGCCATTTGTTTTCAAGTTGGAAAAATAAAATATATAGTTTATGACACATCCTACACTCATGGATTTCCATGAGATGACATGTCTTGAAATCATTATGTGAAAGAATAACCCTCTTTGCTTCTAATTTGACAGAATTTCAACAACCTTTTACAAGACTAGAAAACCTAGGAATTAGCTAAAAACCATTATGGGTATTCTGAGAAGCAAAATAAAAGGACCAACTAAAAAGACTTAAGGTCTTCTCCACTTTGAATTCTACAAGATTCAGGTGGGTTTACTTAGGAATTCATTCATATTCACTTAGCATTCAGACTCTCAACATGAACTCTAAAATCTAAAAATGGTTCAACATTCTTGCTTCTAACTCTAGAATAGTAAAGAGATGACAAAAGCTACTTTATCAAAACCTAAAACTTCTTGAGTCAAGCATAGGATAACATTTCAAACTTGAATAACATAATAGTAGAAGATTTATTAATATGAATTTTTGCATTATATAAAGCATCCCAACTAGATAAACTCTTAAGAATGGCTAGTGTCTTATATATTGGGCTATAAACTCATAGGGATTATACATCTATTTCTGGACCTTATCTTGACACTTTGTGAAAAGATTATCAGTATTCATTTCTAGATCTCAGAGAATATAAACTTAGTGTAGCAAAAAGAAACTTAGACCCTCACTCCACATCTTGGAAATCCTTTTGTAGAAATAAGGATTGCAAAAAGCTTCAGATGGGAGGATACATGTCAACAATTAAGTTACAACAACTTTTGCATATAATAAAAAATAGTTACAAAAGTAATTTTGGAGATAGCCAAAATTTGAGTAGTTGGTAGTTCTAATGTTTAGGATCAATTCTATGATTTGTAATGAGAGCACACCCACAACAGGTAACCTACAAAGTAAAGTGTCTCTATCAGATAGTTTTCTTTCCTCTTGATGTTACTTGGCTTTTTTTGCATGCTCAGTCACTATCTCCAAATGGAATATCCTTTATTTCAATAATCACCTCCCAAATAGTAATGTCAAATTATTCAACTGGCTAGGTGGCTCCCCTAACTACATTCAATTTATTGAGCCTTTTATTCCACTTTGCATCAGCTATACCCTTACCTCTACAACTATTTTGTTCATATTTGCTTCTAGCTTATACTAAAGATCAAAAATATCAAATACTATTGCAATATATGTTTCCCCATTGCTATAAGCAACATACCTTTCATGCTTTAGGATACAATAAAAAAAATTAGACCATTCCTACCAATCCTTAATCTTATTTTCATCATTAGTTATCTTCTGGATAAAACTAGGTGTACTATTGGAAATGGTCTTCATTTTATTATTTATCAATTGTAATTTTCCAGAAAAGAATCCATCTAATTCTTTTACTTTGTTCACCATTTTCCTGGTGGAAATAATAATTTCCTTGGGTAATTCCTTCTTCTGAGGAAAAAGTGTGAAAAGCTTATCAAAAAATGGTATGTAAGGATCCCATTTAGTAAATTAGGGGGAAATAATGGATAGAGCCTATGTACATTGGCAATTTTCTCCTTGAAGTGCAATGTAACTACTATATATACCTTGAGAAGCTAATTTTAGAATAATTATCTTGTGTGTGAGCATGCTCTACATTGTCCTGTCTTCTATTTCCTTCCCAACATCTAGCTCATTAGTCTCTATTTTCTTACCCATACCCTCATCTGTTGTATCAACTTCTATTTGGGTCTCTTGGTCCTTGATCTCTATAATAGGCCTTACCATATTCCTCAAATTTCTTACCTCATCTTTGAGGGTAGCCACTCTCTTCTGTAGCACATATGTCCTTTTGAGCTCCTCTTCATATTTGTTCCTAGCATCAATGAACATGTTGTATGTCTAGTATGACTGCTCTTCAAGCATATCCATTTTTTTCCCATCAGTGATGTTGTATTCATCAGGTTGTGTATCTGGTCACTTGAGAAAGTAGTGACATTCTAGAATATCATATTGCCTTGGGGTGAATCTCTTATCTCCATAAGACTTGGCTTATTTGATTCAGGAGCCATGCTCCACATTGCCATTGTTTTGTTGTCTACATTAAATCCTAAACCTTGTAGCTCCCTCGCAATGTTGGTCTCCTCAAATAAGACTAATTCATCCCACCTTCTAATCTGGTCAAGCATAAATGATGAGTTGAGCTCCCATCATGGAAAGAGTAGCATTACACTTCTTTGCACTAGCTCTCTAGCTTCATCCACAGTGATTGTCTCACTGTTAGGGTCATATTCTTGCAACCACTACACCAGTTCAATAGTCTTCTCAAGTGAATCTCTTGGTTGCATCCATAGTTTAAGTTTATTTTGTTTAACTTTAGACAAGAATGACTTAAATTCCTCTGAATTTATGAAGTCATGATCCTTCATAAATTCTTGAGCTTTGATTATTCTCTCATCTAATATTTTTATTTGTAGCTCAATTATATTTGGGAATCTTTCATTATGGCCAATCCTTTTTATCAAAAAATTGTCCCTGATGCTATCAGAGTACTATGAGCCTGTTGGAAATATTTGTAATGCCTTTTCCCTAGCCTTATCTGGGATCTCTATAAGCTTTTTCTTTTTCCTGCCTCCCTATGCCCATGAGGAAATTTTTGGGTTATCATTCTCAACCTCTATTTCAATTACATCCTCTTGCTAAGGGGATTGGGGCTCTACGCTATCCCTTATCTCTATAGGCACTTGAGACATTATTTCATCAAATATTTCTAGGCATCTATTGTACCTATCTAGGTATCTTGCATTATGGTAGAAACCCTTGAAAAATGGATCAACTACCTTCATTTCCTCCTCTACCCTAATTATTTCTCTCCACCTTATGGTTCTAATTCTACAATCTTTTGTCTCGAGATAGTTTATTATTACATCCTCATCCCAACAAGGCTTACTATATGGGAGAGTGTACTTACTCATTTGTTGGAGGGCATGTCTTACCAAATCATTTGGGTCATATGTTCTAGCATGGGTTGATGGAAACATGAATTCACTTATACATGCATCTATTTCTTTTGTTGTATCTTTCCCTATAAAAAAATCACCTATCTTAGTTTTCCTAGCAACAAAGGAACCCTTCTTAATAGTGGGACCTAAATATTTCCTATTCATCGTGATCAATTACCAAAAGAATTATAATTGTCCCAACCTTTATGGGATATACCTGTTGACATTTCAATCATGTTTGTTATTAGTGACATAAACTTATTCAGATTGTAAGTATCTACCAAGCATATTATAATTAACAATGTTAACCAAGCATTTCAGTTGCTACCAAATTCTACAATTGAGTCCTTTGGATAGTTTTAAGTTTGTGCTGACTGGTTACTACAAAGTTGTTGATCATTAGTATAAATTGAGCGTCTCAGTGTATGCCAAGTTGAAATGTCCCTTTTCTGATTTTGTATGATATTTCAAGCCTCAAATCAGATCTTTAAAATCAAACAGCTAATATCCCAAAGATCCACCAAATTCCTCAAGAAACCTCAAATCGGGTATGCTGAAAATAGTGCTAAAAGCTTCACAACTTCACAAATTATTAATAAATCTGAAAATGGAAATTTTTATAGAACTTTCAGCAGCATAACAGCCTACAAATTGACATTTCCAGATCCGTATAGCCTTTACACAACAGCTCAAAAATGTAGGACCAAAACTATGCTCATCGGACTCCCGAAATAGCACAAAATATGCCCGGAAACACCACAAAACACTAATAATCTATCTCAAAAATTTAATCACATCCCAATATATATATTCAGCTCTATTTTAACATTTAAAAGTCTGATATACAGCAACAACCCAAACTGATATGAAATACTCAACTGTAAACACCAGACTCCTACAAAAACACACTCGAAAACTCACAAATCTGCACTGTTCAGCACAAAGGCAAACTCTGTATGAGCATGCACATGGAATGGCTTCAAACTCCCATCCTTAGCCTTCCTGGAAACCTGCAAACTCCCGTTCTTGGGTCTCCCTGGAAACCTGCAAACTCCCGTTCTTGGGTCTCCTTCTCCACAGGTTTGGCAGCCTCTGAAGAATAACAAAGAATGAGCAAAAATCAAGTTCTGGAATGAGCCCAAAATGCCTCCAAACCCCTTAAAAGGGGGAATAACTGTAACTCACGTCCAAGAGAGGTTAATGAAACTTATTTTAATAATAATTTTTATTTATTAGTCCAACGGTTTCCAAAGATTAACTCCCTTTTTCCGAAACTTCACTTTCTTGGGCCTGCCTGCCTTAGCAAAGATTTTCTTTTTTTAATTATTTGAAAAGGGGACATGAAAAGTCCTCCCCTCCCAATCATTGCTTGTCCTCAAGCAATGGCTGAACAATAAACCAATCAATCCACCTGGATCGCAAATGTAGTCATGAACTATACTACTACCAATTAACACAGGCTCCTGTAATATCCTCTGCAATATGACCAAGAGGAATCCATAGTCAAATTGACAATTATAGCTCAACCAAACTCCGAAATAACCACTACCACAATCAAAAACCCATGAGGCACAAAATCTTAGAACATCAGAACCCAAGTAAAGTGGACAAATCAAACTACCAACACAGTAAATACCATCAACGCATCCCACTGGCCTATATGGAATGTACAATCCAACTCTGCAACAATGGTGAACCCTCTCGAATGAAACTGTACCAAGTATGGAGAATCCACACACTGTACAACTCTTGCAGTCAACACAACTCTGCAAATCATCGGCCACTATCTCATAACCATAACTCCCATACACTGCTGATGGTGAAAAGACATTACAAGATAAAGAGTAAGAAATGGAATCCAAACCAAATTTGTCTGCCATCAACTCCTCGGCACAAGGATCAAATGCTAACTGATGTGCATACCCTTCAATATAATGTTGATAAAAAAAACCAACCTCAGTCAACAGCTCACCATGAAGAAGTGATACAACCCACTGTGATTGATCACCAGCTAAGTCAAGAGATGTCATAGCCAAAGGAGTAGAATCAATAACAACACCTGCTAACGCATCACTCCAAAACTCTTGCTCTAAGTCATGTATTATCAACCTGTCAATTGCAGGACCTATCACCATGTCATGCCCATCACAACTCTCATCCCAAGGCATCAAACTATCCCATAACTGATGATAAGCACTAGGAACCAAAGTACATCTTTGTATCATCATCTCATCAACATGGTCATCAAAGGTAGATAGATGAGCATACCTCACAGTGTAATGCCGATAGAATGCACCAATCTCAGTCAGTGGCTTAGACTGCAATCCAGATGTAACTAACTGCAATCGATCATTAACCAAGTTGGAACTGACTACTACCTCTGAAGACATTGCGAAGGGAGTAGTATTACTAGTAGGAACCATGCCAACTATCATCTCACCAACATCACACATGGTCTTTGATACAACATATCTAGTCTTCGTGCCATTAGTGCTAGAGGTCACCACCATGTCAGGCATACCACAAAAATCTGCTACAACACCCAACTCAATTGAACCTGACTCTAGTGGGAATGAACCTGATATGCCAATGTTAGTATCAAGGATGGATGCATCCCCATCTCTACTGTCTCTAACAATCTCGGCCATGGACATCCTCGGATCACCAAACACCATAGCTTGTGACTGTATAGAATCAGGTAAAGACTGTAGTCGCTCTAACTCCATGGTCACCTTAGCCAAATGAAACTGTGACTCCTTGAGAGCCAATTGTGTACTCTCAAGAATCTCAGAAGTCACCTCAAGCTGCTCAGTAAGATCACTCACCTCATCTTCCTTGGCCAACAATGCATCATATGCTGTACTGCCCCACTCCATAAGATAATCTCTGTCGGCTACCAACTGCATATAATTTTGTCTCAAAATCTGAATAGCCTCCCATAAAGAGTGGATCTCTGTCAAGGAAAGATAACTTCCTCCCTTCTCATCACTAGTAGGAGAACCCCATCCATAAACTGCTAACAACTGACGAGCAGCATCGAAATGTTGGCAAGTGATAGAAATGTCTTGGTCACTAACTCTCAACTGATTAGACACATGATGGCACTGGCTTGACTGTCTCCTACAAACCTCCTCTGATGCACTGTCTGAAGGAGTGTCCTCAAAGTTACTAGTCTCTAGAGTATTACCATCCATATCCTGTGAATCAAATCTAAAGCTCATATCAACATACGGAGTATCAAAAACATTAGCATTGCTATCCAACTCCTCTATACCCAAGGAAACTAAGTCTTCAAAACTGCCCATTGCATCCTTCTGGATGTCATCAATGCCAATATGATCCTGGGACTCATCTATACACACTGCCAAATATGAAATATCATCAACACATTCCAGCAAGTATGGCCGAATGGATATATGAACAAAGCCCAACATTGGTGTATAAAAACTAATACCAACATTAGACAAGATACTGGCACAAGAAAAGACAACACCATGTAATCTGCTAATCAAATCCATGATAGCACCCAAACAAACACTGCTACCAAAAAGTGTTAAAGATCTCCAGTCAACTGAATCCCAAATGCCAATATAACAATCTCGAGTCCATATCCGTAAACTAGAATCAACTGGTAAGTCAAGCAAACTCCTCACCTGAGTAATATGACCAATACCAACTAACTCCACATACCTGTCATGATGAGATAATGAAGTCACACTACTATCTTTGTTCACCTTCAGCTGGCTGGACAAATCATGTGAAGTACTACCAGCCTCAACCTCATGTGATGAAGCATCTAACTGTGTCTGGTACTCTTTCTCAGCAAAGTCATGAATGCTCAATGTCTGCTCATCTCTACTAGGTATCTCACCATCCTGCACAACAACATCCTCATAATCATCATCTGAACCCACTACACTGTAGTCACTGCCTGTTGTAACTATACCATCCTGAATACCTGTGGCATCACCCTTTGACGACCTGTAAACAATTGTCTCAATTTGAGTATCAAGTTGACCGTTACTATCAATCTGTGTAATATCCTTTCCCACCACCTCCTGTGGCAGAGTAGAATCTGAGACCTCTACCTGGCTATCAGCTAGTTTCTCAAACTCCTTATGCAATTTCTTGGGAATTGTGTCATCTATCCTATGAGAAAATTTGTGAAATAGAAATCCAGTCAACTTATCCACCTTAGCTGGGTCAGATAACATGTCATTCATTATACGGTGGTGCTCAACCAACTGTTTAGACATGTCATGGCTTATTTTCATAAGTTTATCTCGAATGTCTAAATAACCATCCTTTCTACTGTTTTGACTCTGGCTATCAATTGTCCAAGATCGTTTCCTCTGAGACTCTGTACTATACCTGTCCATTCTGGATAAAGTAGAGTGTAACCCCAATAGGATATAACTTCTTCAAACACGAAGAACTAACATGCAAATGATTAGAAGTACCATGCAACCATAGATTTGGACATGCAACTAATTAGAAGCAACATGCAACCACCAAATTATGACATGCAAGATCTGGGTAGTTGTCAAAACTGACATGCAAACTTCTACAACCACCAAATTCACCAAGAACTAACATGAAAATGATTAGAAGTAGCATGAAACCATAGATTTGGACATGCAACTAATTAGAAGCAACATGCAACCACCAAATTATGACATGCAAGATCTGGGTAGTTGTCAAAACTGACATGCAAGATCTGGGTACTTGTCAAAACTGAAATGCAAACTTCTACAACCACCAAATTCACCAAGAACTAACATGAAAATGATTTGAAGTAGCATGCAACCATAAATTTTGACATGCATCTGATTAGAAGCAACATGCAACCATAAATTATGGCATGCAAGATTTGGGTAGTTCTAAAAATTGAAATGCAAGATCTGGGTAGTTGTCAAAACTGACCTGCAACTTCTACAAACCCTCAGGCTGGCAAGATCATGGCTCTGATACCACTGAAATGTCCCTTTTCTGATTTTGTATGATATTTAAAGCCTCAAATCAGATCTTTAAAATCAAACAGCTAATATCCCAAAGATCCACCAAATTCCTCAAGAAACCTCAAATCGGGTATGCTGAAAATAGTGCTAAAAGCTTCACAACTTCACAAATTATTAATAAATCTGAAAATGGAAATTTTTATAGAACTTTCATCAGCATAACAGCCTAAAAATTGACATTTCCAGATCCGTATAGCCTTTACACAACAGCTCGAAAATGTAGGACCAAAACTATGCTCATCGGACTCCCAAAATAGCACAAAATATGCCCGGAAACACCACAAAACACTAATAATCTATCTCAGAAATTTAATCACGTCCCAATATATATATTCAGCTCTATTTTAACATTTAAAAGTCTGATATACAGCAGCAACCCAAACTGATATGAAATACTCAACTGTAAACACCAGACTCCTACAAAAACACACCCGAAAACTCACAAATCTGCACTGTTCAACACAAAGGCAAACTCTGTATGAGCATGCACATGGAATGGCTTCAAACTCCCATCCTTAGCCTTCCTGGAAACCTGCAAACTCCCGTTCTTGGGTCTCCCTGGAAACCTGCAAACTCCCGTTCTTGGGTCTCCTTCTCCACAGGTTTGGCAGCCTCTGAAGAATAACAAAGAATGAGCAAAAATCAAGTTCTGGAATGAGCCCAAAATGCCTCCAAACCCCTTAAAAGGGGGAATAACTGTAACTCACATCCAAGAGAGGTTAATGAAACTTATTTTAATAATAATTTTTATTTATTAGTCCAACGGTTTCCAAAGATTAACTCCCTTTTTCCGAAACTTCACTTTCTTGGGCCTGCCTGCCTTAGCAAAGATTTTCTTTTTTTAATTATTTGAAAAGGGGACATGACACAAGTTTATCAGTGCAAACCAAGTTGTGCAATGCTTACCAAGCTCACAATTGATGTGATGTGAGTCTAGTGTTAACTAAGCTACTCAGTGTTAACTAAGTGACTTAGTTTATATCGAGCTCATATTGATAGCATTGACCAAGCTATGTAGTTTGAATCAAGTGATTCAATTTATATGTCAAGTTTCACAGTATTTGCCAAGTCACCAATGCAAACCGATTTCAAGGCTACTTAGAAGTGATTAGTATAGACCAAGCTTCTACGTCTACCGAGTGCATGACAATGTTGAGCATTGATAGTGGATGTCGAGTATTAAAACCTCATCGAGTCAGTCTTAAAAACTTGAGTTTCTATACTTTGGGCTGACTTTGTAATTTTTGTGTAAACTTGTATTATGGCAGACTTTGTAATTTGTAAATTGAATTGGTATATATGTAATGTATTGTCACATCCAATGTATGGTATGGAAGTAATGTAATAATCAGAGAGGAGAGAAGAGAGAATTACAAAGGCTACAATAGTATAAGGAACAACAAAAAATTATCTATCACAGCAAAGGTGATTTCTACACTTAGAGGAATCTCATTCAACAAACCAAGTTGTAGATCAGAGATTAGCTACTGTTTCATCTTAATAGGCAGATTAGTCAAATCCTTTAACAAGGTAGAGGTAAAAATCTTGTGTAAATCTCTTTACCAAGTGCATACTTCATTGTATGTTTGTAAATCCTTTTGCAAGGTGGACCTAGCAGTCCTTATTGTTCCTAAGAGGGTAGATCATTAGAAGTGATCATTGTAAGCCTTAACAGGCTAACTTTATACTGCATTACTAAAGCTTGTGGGTATCATCCCCACCCCAATTTAATTTTCTATTTGAAAGGTTTTCGGGTCACCAAATTGTGTGTCATAATTGTTATTCTTTAATTTTTTTCAATTTCTCATGCATGCAATTAGATCAAAATTCACATGAAGGATTAATTGCTAATTAAGGATTAAAATTTATAAGTTACTGATTCATCCCTCCCCTCTTAGTAACTTAGACTATCATAATATTTCCAACAATTGGTATCAGAGCTTTGTGGTTCTTAGAGAAAAGTTTAACAACTTGAGCAAAGATCAAAGGCAATGGAGGTATTTAGATTTGACAAGGCTATTGACAATGAGAAGCTAAATTTGGAATTGGCTATTGGGAAACTTAAGAAAGAAAAAGAGCAACTCTCTCAATCCTTGAAAAGAAGAAAATATCTTGCAATCTAGATAAATGATCAACTCTACATTGAAGAAAGAATTGAAGACATCTACTCAAGCAATTCAGATGAAGCTGATAAAGCAATCAAAGAACTATTTGAAAAAAATAGTACTCTTCAAGAAGAAGTAAGAAAACTAAGAAGAGAGCATGAACTTTAGTCAGTAAGATTGTGTAAAGTCATAGAAAAGAAAAGAAAGATAAGAGAAGAGATAGAAGGAAAGAACAATGAAATTCAACAAGTAGACTTCATTGATCAACTTACCAATGTGAATGAAGAAATCATGAATCTAAGATTAGAGAATGAAATATTGCAAAATGATCTAAACATTGAAAGGCAAAACAATGAAAGAATAATGAAATATCAAGAAGAGATTAATCAATTGAATGAGAAAAGTCATTACAGACAAAAGGGAAAAGCAAGAATTGAATATACAGAAGAAGGTGAATCATCCAAGCAAGTAGCTCAAAAAAATTAAAGACCTACTTACAATCACTATGGTAAGATAGGTCATACATCAAAGAAATGTTGGAGCAATGGGAAAGAAAAATTCAATGGAAAATGCTACAATTGTAATCAGCATAGTCATAGAGCAAATGAATGAAAAGAGAAACCAAAATTTGAAGGCAAATGTCACAAACGTAAGAAGCATGGGCACAAGTCATCAGAATGCAAAACTAAGATATTGAATCTAGTAGAACAAATTGTAAAAGCTATATTTGGTTGGGACTATAACACTTGGTGCAGATGTCATTACTGTGGAGAATTTGGACACATTGGAATGAATTGTGAGAAACATCACATGAGGAAAAGAGATACTACTAGAAGATGTTTCATTTGTATAGAACTTGGTCATCCTTCCAATAACTTTATGAATACTGGAAGAATTAAAGATGAAAAGAAGGCAAAAGCTAATAACATCAGAAAGTAGATGAGACATCAATGGGTTCCAAAGTCTACTAAGAATGCAAGTCTAAGCAATTAATGATGATGTTACTCAAGAATTGGGTGACTCCAACATTTCCACTTGATTTCTCAAAGGAGAACTGGAATTAGGATATTGAAGAAGACATATCACATCAGTTCTAGTTGATATGACAAAAGATCCAAATTAGCATTCAAGATGCAAAGGGATCATTGAGTAAGAGATGGCAATCACTACCGAGTTACTATCCTTACCGAGCGAGGTTGGGTTGTAAGACCCTACCAAGCAAGGTCGGGAGTAACTAAGTTTTGTATGGTTATTGAGTCATTCAATACAAGTGAAGTGGATGACAATCTGTCATTTGAGCAAACAATCATACCAAGCATTTATGGTGATCAAAAGGAATTTTTTTATAAAAGGGTGAGATCAAACTCATTTCTCATTGTGAATTTTTGAGAGCTATCTGTGCAGAGTAATCTTCAGAGCATCATAGAGAAAATGAATGAAAAGAGAAACCAAAATTTGAAGGCAAATGTCACAAACGTAAGAAGCATAGGCACAAGTCATCAGAATGCAAAACTAAGATATTGAATCTAGTAGAACAAATTGTAAAAGCTATATTTGGTTGGGACTTTAACACTTGGTGCAGATGTCATTACTGTGGAGAATTTGGACACACTAGAATGAATTGTGAGAAACATCACATGAGGAAAAGAGATACTACTAGAAGATGTTTCATTTGTATATAACTTGGTCATCTTGCCAAGAACTTTATGAATACTAGAAGAAATAAAGATGAAAAGAAGGCAAAAGCTGATAACATCAAAAAGTAGATGAGACATCAATGGGTTCCAAAGTCTACTAAGAATGCAAGTCCAAGCAATGATGATGTCACTCAAGAATTGGGTGACTCCAACATTTCCACTTGATTTCTCAAAGGAGAACTGGAATTAGGATATTGAAGAAGACATATCACATCAGCTCCAATTGATATGACAAAAGATCCAAATTAGCATTCAAGATGCAAAGGGATCATTGAGTAAGAGATGGCAATCACTACCGAGTTACTATCCTTACCAAGCGAGGTTGGGTTGTAAGACCTTGCCAAGCAAGGTCGAGAGTAACTAAGTTTTGTATGGTTATTGAGTCATTGAATACAAGTGAAGTGGATGACAATCTGTCATGTGAGAAAACAATCATACCAAGAATTTATGGTGATCAAAAGGAAATTTTTTATAAAAGGATGAAATCAAACTCATTTCTCATTGTGAATTTTTGAGAGCTATCTATGCAGAGCAATCTTCAGAGCATTCAAGTGATTTGAGCTAATTGTTACTGAAAGTTTTTGTATCATCTCAAACCTAAGAAGTGAAGATGGAATCCACTAGTAGCAAAACAAAGAGAGGTTTAGACATGTTGGTTCAAGGCATGGAATGAAAGGCACCGGATTTTAAGTTGACTCCTGCCATTGTGGAAACCCTAGATCCAAATGGAGCATAATCACAAATTCCACTAGAGGTACTGTTAATCAATGATAATTGTTTGCATTTCAAATGTACTATACAAGACATTGGAATGCTAGATATGGATGAATCATTGAAGGTATTATGCATTAATGGTGTGTTAAAACTTGAGAATCAACATCTTGAAACAAAAGGTTTAACCCACATTCTGCATATGCCACAGGATTTTCAAGTAAAATGGATAAGATTTATCCTTAGTCATGTGCACAATGGTCAGCTATGGTTGGATTAACTAGTTTTGATAACTAAAAAGATGATCCACAGGATCATTAGCCTTCTGATGTTGGCAAAAGAAAAAACAACCAAAACTCTAGGTCGGGTTGAACTGGCAAAGAAAACCCTTGCCCAGTGAGATGGAAGGGGAATGAAGATTAGTTGTGTTACTAACATGGAATTGAAGTTTGGTATACATTTCATCACTCACAAAATCTATAGCTTTAGTAGATTGAACAACGTATCATGTGAAGTAGTGGATTTAACATACAAGGTGGTCAAAAATAACATGTCACTTGACCTTGCCAAGTTACTGTTGAACTAGTTCAACAAGAACATGGAAAGTATTAGAACTTCCAAGAACAATCCATGTAAGTCTGGTTCACTCTTGACTTGTTTATTTTTCTATGTTTAGAATTTTTTCCCATCAAAAGGTACAGTAGTTTGGAGGAAAGATGTACTCATTTTTTATCAGATTAATGAGTATATTACTGAAATGGGAGAGAACTATGCAAGTATTATGGATAACTACTTTGATGCATTCAAAGAGAAGATTAATAATAGATTTAGGATTCCAAGGAAGCTAGTTGAGGATTACAAAGATGATATTTGTTTCATGGTTGATAGTGACAAAGTATACATTTAGGTAGTTAGGCCAAGAATAGTATGGGTAAAACATCTTGGATATGAGGTGAACATTGATGAAACCAAAGACATAATTGAGGCATTGATAAATGAGCCTGTTGATCCTAAAGTTGCTTACTTTGGCACCTATGATGAGGCAAAGGCCAGAATAGAACTAGAAATCAAACTCCCTCAGGTAGTCAACAAGGGTAAGAAGAGAATTGATAAATTGAAAACTAGTTCCACTCTTCTATTGACTAGAGGCAAAGGAGAGAATGAAGAAGGATAAGATGAAGAAAAGTTAGAGGAAGAAGAGCCACTGAAGAAGAAAGGTAAGGTAATTATTACCAAGCTTGCCAAGACATCTACTATTGTGTTCACTAGAAGATCATCCAGGAAGAAAGTAAATAAAGAAGGAGGAGATATAATCTTAAAGAGGTCTCCACCCACCTTTGAGGAAGGGGTGAAAGAGTTAGAATCATGATTTAGCATAACAAAATTTAAGGCACTGAAATATGAGTCTAGGATTGCAAATGAGCAAAACAAAATAGAAGTGTTAATAGCTAAAATGGGTAAGTGGAAATACTCCCTAGACCAGCTTGCTCAGTAGATTCCTAATGTTTTAATGGAGAAAGTCAAGCCAAGATGGGAGTATGCCATGAAAACTACAAAAGATATATATGAGCAGACCTTGAGGCAACTCATGCTAAATTTAGATGACAAGGAGGTAAAGGAATCTTTGAAGAAAAATGAAGAAAAGCTAACTTTAAGATTCAACACTTGTCTTGTACTATTGAAATATATAGAACATGTTGTGAAGAATGCTAGAAACACATGGAAGAATGTTTATCTTCTTCACAAGCTGAGTGATTTTGTAGTTAGTGTCAATGACAAGGATGAGGATAATGATGATTAAGAGAAAGATGAAGAGATTGATAATAAAGAAGTTACTCATTTTGATAATGTAGATGATGAAGAAGAACATGGGCACAAAGCTACCGAGGAAGATTTACTAGATGTGTAAGATATTCAGGAAATCAACCAAGTAAATATTATTACAGTAGTCATAGCCTCACTTCCTCATTCTCCAAGAAAAACATTGAAAACACAAAGATTGGAGATAGCTTCAATAGGATTGATTTTGACCAACACTGAAAGCACAAGCACTCAATCAATCTTTGCACCTATATAGCTCAATACTTCATTAATAGAAGTGGCAAGCACTTCATCTACTGAGCAACAAGCTCTTCCCTCTACATCAATTTTCACTACTCAAGATATTTTTTCTATAGGTATTTCAATGAGTGCAGTATCCACCTTTTTAGCAAGTTCTACCATTTTTACAATTGTTTCCATTCTTACCATGCAAGTAATAAGTGCAAGGAAAGTTGAGACCAAGCCTCAACTAAGCACAAATTTTTTGGGAAAAGGCATAGAGAAGGAAGAAAATATAGATCTTGATGAGGAGATTTTCATTCTTAATTGGGACATCTCTAGTCCCAATCCTCATCAAATGCATGTTTTTGGAGAAATTATTCAAAAGAAAGCTAAGCAGTAAAGGCTTAGAGAGGAAAGGAACAAGGAATTCAAAATAAATGAGGATGCTAAGAATATCCTAGTAGAGGCTCTAGGCATAAAGATTGATACTTCTCAACCAATTTTGAATCAGTCAGTAGAGATAATCCAAAGATATAATGAAGGATGGATAGGAAAAATTGTTGCAAAAAACTAAGAAGAAGTTTAAGAATACATTTTTGGAAATTATTGCTCAACAAATTGCAATTCATCAAGTAGAACTATCTACTATTCTAGGCTCAAAGAGACCTCCTGCAACAATGTATCTTCAATTTTTGGTAAACTTTGTGATACATCAATCTTCATTAAGGAAATAAGAGATAAATCATCAAAGATTGATGAGGATCTAAAGTCAAGTGCACATTAGGTGCAACTTGACCCAAGTTCAAGCTCTGCCCCCTTCAATAAGATCATATTTCTAACCAATAAGTAGGTAGAATTGTTGAGAGAAGAGGCAAGAATAAGAACTACATTGATAGAAATTCAGAACATGATTCTCCCAAATATGAATGCATTGTAGAAACACATTACACATGAAAAAATCCTCATCCATGACAACAACTTCTCCATTGCAGACCATATGATAGAATTGTTAGCAGAAGTATAGATTGCATTGCACACATGCAAGGTGTTGTAAGAGAATTGGGACAAGACTTTAGCACTTATCCTAAAGGTACATTTAGATTTCTTGTCACATTTTTGGTATTACTATGTAAGTCTATATAGCATAAATATTTGGCATTAATGTCAAAAAGGGGGAGAAGATGTAAGGAGAAAGGGGGAGAAGATTGAAGATTGTAGAGAAAATTTATATTGTATAATGAAGGAGAAAATGTATATATCAGATGTATAGTATACTGCACATTATGTATGGGGGAGCATTACCATATTATTCATGTACATAAATACATTTCTTAAAAAACTAATTTCAAAAAATTTCAAAAATAGTAAACTCTACCAAGTTGGAGACATAAGGTGGTGGATAAAATTATTCGTGAACATTCTTGAATTCCATTTTGACTGATAAGTTGTTTTGTCACTAATGCCAAAGGCGGAGTTTGTTGACATTTCAGTCATGTTTGTTATTAGTGACATACACTTATTTAGATTGTAAGTATCTACTGAGCATATTATAGTTAATAGTGTTAACCAAGCATTTCAATTGCTACTAAGCTCTACTATTGCTACCAAGTCCTTTGGACAATTTTTAGTTTGCGCTGAGTAGTTACTACAAAGTTATTGATCAATAGTAAAAACTGAGCATCTTAGTGTATGTTGAGTTTATCAGTGCAAACCAAGTTGTGTAGTGCTTACCAAGTTTTTAGTTGATGTGATGTGAGTCTAGTATTAACCAAGCTACTCAGTGTTAACCAAGTGACTCAGTTTATACCAAGCTTATAGTGATAGAATTGACCAAGCTATGTAGTGTGGATTGAGTGATTTAGTTTATATGTAAAGTTTCATAGAATTTTCCGAGTCACCAGTGTAGACTGAGTTCAAGACTGCTTGGAAGTGATTAGTATGGACTAAGCTTCTACATCTACTAAGTGCATGATGATGCCAAACATTGATAGTGAATGTTGAGTATTAGAACCTCACCGAGTTAGTCTTCAGAACCTAATTTTCTACGCTTTGGGCTGACTTTGTAGTTTTTGTGTAAACTTGTATTGTGGTCAACTTTGTAATTTGTAAATTGAATCGATATATATGTAATGTCTTGTGTCACATCGAATGTATGGTATGGAAGTAATGTAATAATTAGAGAGGATAGAAGAGCAAATTATAAAGGCTACAATAGTATAAGGAGCAACAAAGATTTATCTATCACAACAAGGTGATTTCTACACTTAGAGGAATCTCATTCAGTAAACCAAGTTGTAGATCAGATATTAGCCACTGCTTCATCTTAACAGGTGGATCACTCAAATCCTTTAACAAAGTAGACCTAACAGTCTTGTGTAAATCTCTTTACCAAGTGTCTACTTCATTGTATGTTTGTAAATCCTTTTGCAAGGGGGACCTAACAGTCCTTATTGCTCCTAACAAGGAAGATAATCAGAAGTGATCACTGTAAGTCGTAACAGGTCAACTTTATATTGTATTACTAAATCTTGTTGGTATCATCCCCACCCTAGTTTTACTCTCTATTTGGATGGTTTTTGGGTCACCAAATTGTGTGTCATAAGTGTTATTCTTTAATGTTTTTAGTTTCTCATGAATGCAATTAGATTAGAATTCACATGAAGGAATAATTGCTAATTAAGGATTAAATTTTATAAGTTACTGATTCACCTCTCCCCTCTTAGTAACTTAGCCTATCATAATATTTCCAAAAATACCTAGGCAACACATGGTGGGGCTGGGGACATTCATAAACCTTTATTAATGTAAAATTATCCAAAAAAAAATGCTAGCCCAATCATGGTTTAGTCTCCTATCCCCATTTGGGCATATAGATGGCCTTATTAGCATTCTTAGCCCCCTAGGGACCCTCTTAGTTATATCTGCTAGCATATTAGTAATGAGAAAACAAAATCATTATAAAAACCAATGCCATTAGAGCAAGGGTAAAACCTCTACCAAAGTCAAGTCCACAACTGCACTGGTAAATTTTGTCCATTCTCCTCAGTCACTTTAATGAAGTCTGGACTAATGTGCCTTATGTTCTTAAATAGGATAATGTGCATTAGCAATGAATAGTGGCAGAACTTGAAATTCACCATATCTCCTTTTTGGATAGCCACAATTTTATTGTGCATCACATTAATTATATGTGTCACAAAGTCATATTGAGCATTGATGTGAACCTTAGATATCCAGGGCCATGATATAGATATATTCAGGACCATTTGTGGTTCCATCTAACCCAATCACTTTATCAAGCCTGAATATTGTGAATTAGAAGTAGCTGCTGAAAAACTCTAGAGGCATGAATTACCCTACCTTCCTTGGTATCTTGCCCCTTTCCTTCTTGGCCTTAAGGATATGCCTTCTCATAACCCTACCACTGAAAAATATTTTCTAGCTATTGAAGGTTTCATTCATCTTATCTTTCTCAATAGGCATTGTCATGGGTCCTCCAAGGCCAAATAATTCAATAAAAGTTTCTCTATCTAGTCTGCACAATATACTCATGTCCTTCCTATGGAACCCATGAGTGCTGGGATTGTAAGATTTTATCAGAGCTTTCACCAGGTCCACATCAACTATGACCTCTAGCCTAATCACTTTTCCCAAGTTCTTGATCCAAGGATTCCATAATAGTGGCTTTTCAAATATGTTGTTGTAGAAATACCAAAACAACTTGTTCCCATTTGTCTCAAGCATAGTAGCATCTCTAAAAAAGATGTACATATCCCTAAAGATGAGTGAGTTTATTTTTTGAGCATGGGATGAACCTGGGAGGAAATATAACCACTCCTCAAAATAAAAGCTAGCCATTTTAGATTTAGCTTGCTCAGTACTTTATGAGATTTCATCTATGTTCACTTGAGCAATTATGTTTCCTTCTTCTTATGCCATTGTTCTGAATTCATCTCTTCAAACAATCTCTTTGCAACTACAAACTCTGAAAGATCTAAAAACTTTGAAAATTCTTCATGCTCAATCTCTTAGCTCTAAATTTTATAATTGTTGTATTTATAAATTCGTTACACAACTCTTTAATAGCATTTTGAGAAAAATAACAATATTTATGGTGTCTTTATGCCAGCATGCATGAGTTTTCTCAAAATCTCTAAAAGCATCAAAATCTGTTGGTATTGCTAGCTTTTTGAAATCTTTCCTTACACTTTTTTTATATTACATCTCTTTTTTAATCATCATGAGCTCTTAACAACCATTCTCATATTAATAACCTATGTCGTGACTTTGTGACCATTATAATCTATTTGGCTATTCATGGTTTCACAAGGCTCTTTTATTAATTTATGGTTTGGCCTACGAATGTTCAACTTCCTTTGGTCACTAGTTCATGGTCTATTTTTTAGCTTATCCTCTTAGCATCCAACCCAGTGATCATTGCTTCTAAACTTTATCGGTACTTCACAACTTATTTCATGCTTTAAGCACTTAACTATGTGATTAAGTGCCTTCATAAACTTTGGCATCTTCTAAACTACATCACATGGTCTCACCTTAATCTTATCATTAGAACTTCTTACTTGTGACCTTGTGAAAACCTTTTAAAATTTGGAAGTTGCAACGTCACTATCTTCACTCATTTTTAAGCTCTTATCTATTTGACCATGTGTTTGCTTATGAGCATTTAGTTGTTTTTCCAAGTTGCAATCTTCCACTTAGCTTAAAGCAAAGTAATGAGACTCAAACTCAACTCAAATTTGAAAAGGGTAATTTGACTCGTGACCTGGCTCTAACTCATGACCTGGCTCGGCGATGACTCGGCAGTGACTCGACAAAGTGAAAAAAGCTCAAAATTTTGAGATTTTTTAGGATTTAAAGAACATTCCATGCACCCATTATTGAATAAAGTGTAAGGACACAATAACATCATTAAATAGAAGATAATTTGATCATAATTCACATACTTAAAGTTAAAACTTAAAAGTCAAACATCGATTACATAAGTACAATACTACAAAGGTAAATTGCTAAATACTATATTACTAGTAATTAAAGTTTAAAGTTTAAATAGTAGCTGAAGCCTAAAGGAAATATTATAAAAGTAAAAGTGGAAAACATAGAATCATATATAAAATGATAAATCCATGCAAACCATCAAAATGTATATGTGTTATGTATTATGAAATCCAACACATCAAGATTCAATAGTCATCATCAAATTCAAATATTCTGAATTTTGATCATATATTAAGTTAAACAAAAAGTTAAAACAAGACTATAAGTCTACAACTATGGCTCCTAGTTGGAGTCCTCATCATCATCCTCATCCTCATCCTCATCCTCAACCTCAGGCTCAGTATAATCTATAAAATTCCTCTTAGTAAGGCATCTAAGGTAGGTACTAGATGTCTCAGTAGCCATAGCATCAGCCTATGAGGTGCCTCTAGGATCAACTATAGTCTCTGCCTCTGGCTCTGCCAATGTTTGTGAGGTGCCACTAGGAAAAACTAGAGCTCTCTGGTCCTCTGCTACCATAGCCATAGCCTCAGCCTAGCCCTCTCTATCTTCCTGGTCAAGCCACTATAGGTCCTCATCATCAAAGACATGATCAAAAGCCTCAGTGATCCACTCAGACTCTGGATCAACCTCCTCTAGAGTAATCAGAGAGGTGTCACTATCCAAAATATCCCTAATCCTAATGCATAGGTTGTAGTGCACAAAGACTAGCCTATTCATTTTCTCCATACACAACCTGTTATGCCTCTTCAAGTGGATGTGCTCGAACATGCTCCAGTTGCGATCACATCTAGAAGTGCTACTTGGCTGGCTCAAAATGTAGATGACAATTTGCTAAAGGTTTTTGGTTGAAGGTCCAAACATTTGCCACCATCTATCTGAATTTTGAAAAAAAGAAAACAAAAAAATATTAGTCTCATTTCAAAATTTGAACTTTAAGTTTAAACCTAGAAATTTAGAAACTAGATTGTATAAGCCTTAAGTTACAATTTTCACCTGGTTGCAATTTTATACAACCTTCTTTGCAAATTTGACTTGAAAAAATGGCCTCTAATGCATTATTATAGGCATCCATCTCAAGCAATATATTTGTTGGATTAGGGGACATCTTCGATATCACTGTGTATAGGCCACTAAGAACCTGCTTATCCACCTTGAAATCATCATGGAACTGGTATGCTGGATTGAGGTAATAAGCTACTACATGGATGGGCTTATGAAGCTGATTTTGCCATCTCCTATCAATTATCTCCCAAATAGGGCCATAGTTTTCCTCAACTCCTACATATTTGGCCTTAATAGCCTCCTTGGCCCTATCCATGCCCTCATAAATGTAGCCCATAGAGGGCTTCTCACCATCATCAACATGTAAGAGGGATACAAGGGGCTCAGTGATCTACAAAATAATTAAACAAAAAAACTATTTAGTGACTGATGAAACTTTGTAAAGTTGCACAATGAAAATAAAACAAAAATATGTATGAGATAAATTAATTTATAAAATTTTAAGACTTAAGCTTTTAAAATTTTAAATTTAAAATACCTCCATAATCTTCGAAAATATCTCCCAAAAACCTTCATCATCATAAATGCATTTTGTTGCATCTATCCCTACAGGGCTAGTGGCAAAGGAGGAGGAACTCCATTCTAGACCAACAAACATGCACCTCAACTCTAACCTTGAATTCAACAAGGATTTTAGTGTGATAAAGTTAGAGGCAAATCTTGTGATACCAGGACAAGCCACCTCCTTTCCCTTCATGTATTGTCTCATAGTGCTGAGGACCAAAGCCTTGGTCAAACATGATTTCACCCATACAAGCTTTCCAATATCCTCTAACATGAGGTCGATGCAATGGGCCACACATGGACTCCAAAAGACTTTTGGGTGTCTCTCCATCAAAAGTTTTCCTGCAGAAATTTTAAATTAGTTAGTAAACAATGAAATTTTTTGATGTATTAAAAGACTTTTAATTTCCAAAATTTAATGAATTTTTTTTATAAAAATTTAAGAGTAGAACTTAGAAAGTTAGAATTTAAAATTTTACCTACAACAACATAATTAGCTACATTATTAGTCACCACTTGGACAACATTCTCTTCCCCCACCTCCCTTATGACCTCCTCAATAGTCTCACATAAGAATGTTGCATTTTTCACACATGAGGAAGCATTTATGAACCTCAAAAACATGGTGGATCTTGAAAGTGAAAATTAAACAAAAAATTTATTATTCAAGAATCAATAGTCAATAAAAAAAAAAAAATCATTATTCAATAATAGTACACATTAAATTTTAGACTTCAAGAAGTAAAGCATGATGAATTACCTCCACTAAAAACAAGAAAATTTAGGAGGGTTCTATTCCTCCTATCTTTCCATCCATCCATCATAATGGTACACCCCTTTTGGCTCCAAATATTTATATGGTCCTTCAACTCAAGTTTCATC
The DNA here is from genome assembly GCA_028749045.1 of Cupressus sempervirens. NCBI lineage: Eukaryota > Viridiplantae > Streptophyta > Pinopsida > Cupressales > Cupressaceae > Cupressus > Cupressus sempervirens. Next base: position 293,584,666 of record CM053790.1, on the reverse strand, counting down.
TCCTCAACCATATCTAGTAAGAGGGGGCCACTCAACTCATCTTCAGTGGGGGCTTTGAACCCCGCACCACAAATGTAAATTGCATCAATCATCCCCTGCCAATAAGGAGTCCTGTTACATTTATAAAAACATTTTAATTAGCATATTTCAAATTTTTAACATCAAGTTAAAAGTATAAACTTGAATATAAATTTTAAAACTTAAAATGTAAAACAATCAAATATCAATGAAGTTGAAGTACCTGGTTGCTATAAATGGAATGTTGTAGAAAAACCAAAACTTGCAAATTTCTCTTACTCCAGTTTCATGTATCTCCCTATTCCAGCCCATGCTCTCAAGTGCGGGTTGTGCACCAGGAGTGGTATGCAGTACAAAAAAATTGTCCAACCTGCTAGATTTTTTGACTCTAGGATGAAAGGCAAAGCCAAGACTACTAGAAGAGGTAGCAACCGTAGCACCACTAGAAGTGAAAGGAATAGATGAAGAAGAAGAATGAGCAACAAAAGCACTAGGACAATAGGGGGGATGGGAAGAACCTTCTCCAACACAACTTATTGACTCAGAAACATTTGCAAATGAGCATGGAAGGGTACTAAAACCAATCTGAGCTAACTCTTCTAATTGTTTTCTTTTTAATTGTTTTCTTGTTCATATTTTTCCAAGGCTACATAACAAAAACGTTTAGCCTCAACAGTTGCAGCTCCACAAGGCTCAGTATCATGACCATGTATGCCAACAATATGGTATTTTAATCTATTTATCCCCCCACTATTAATGGTTTTGCAAAATAGGCATTTTTTTTGAGTTCTCTTTCTACCCAAAAAGTCTATGGTGAACTTCCAACACTCATCTTTTTTATTTCCTTTAGAGAGCTTGAGGTTTTTACCTCTAGAAGCCATTATGAGTAAGAAAAAATGTAAAGGTTGCTGCAATAAGACATTTTAGACCAAATATTACCATTTCAGCATTGCATTTTATGAAGATCTAAAGTAAAAAAAACTCATAAACAAACAAAAAAAATTCATGCAAAAAACCCATAAGCATAAAGAAAAATATCATCAAAATCTAAACAATCAACTCTTACCTCTTTCAAATGCTTTGGGAAGTGTTGAGAAGAGCTCTTATAAACTCCTTGATGATCTAAATGTAATCTTCACTGTCACAAATGCAAGCTTTTCTCCTCTTCCTTTCAGCTGGTTGCAAAATAAGAAAACTCTATTTCTCTTCTACCTATCTCTCTCTTTCTTCTTTTCACTATAGAGTGTTATGGGAGCCATTTTAGGGTTATAAGAGTGAGAAAGATTTTTAAAAATTAAAAAGATTACAAAAAATTATATTTTAATGGTCGAATTTTTGCCTGCTGCAGCCAGGTCAGGCCAATCACGTGATTCACATGAGTTAGGCCACATGACTCACTGCTCATGAGTCATGGGTCATTGTGACTCGACGGGGTTAACGTAGCTCGTTGAATTGCGTGACTCACTACAAGTTATGTTACCATGGCTTAAAGCCTTTTGTGTGTGAATGTGCTATCAAAGGACCTTTCAAAGGCTTTAAACCTTTTTGTTGGGTTGTAGCTCAATTTAATCTTTCATCTCTTGAGTGTGCAACTATAGGATTTAGTGTCTTTTTTTTTCTCTTTAACTGCTTCACTAGGTCACAACTTAAGCTGGTCATTAATACTTCTCTCCTACAAGTACACGACTAAATAATATTTAACATGCTGTTAACCTTGTCACATAGTTACAATTTATATCTTTTTTTAAAATCTTCTCAACCTTGTGACTACGCAATCAAAGGTTTTGACCATCTACACTAATAGTTTTTCCCTTTTACAATCACCTTTACATGATGTGACTTTTAGGCTCCGACTATGTGATTAAAGTTAGTAGGTAAGTCACTTCATTATTTTAACATTATGATTCTTAAGTAGCAAAAAAATGACTAACACCTTTCCCATAGTTGCATCATAACTTCATTTTCATAACCCGCAAGTCTTCTCTGATGCCTCCACATGGCACGCTCTTTAAAATACAAGAGGGTTATGAGTGAGTGATAACATCTTTTCACACGATCACAGCTTGGACTTGTCTCATCACTTTTAACTACACGACCATGTGACTATTGTTTCCTTAACCACTATGCCCATTCAATGTATAAAATTCCCTAATTCAACTAACAACTATAACTAAGTGATCAAAGGGATCCTTGTTGTTTCGTGTAGTCACACCAAGAAATTCTAAGAGCTAAAAATATGCTATGATCATGCACTTACCTTGGTCACATAGTCACACCTTATGAATTTTCAAAGGTTATTTTTTTAAAGAGCAAAAAAAATTTAAAATAAGAGAAGGATTTTTCGTGGAAACAATGCACAAAATATGAACTAGGGTTTTTCTAGAGTAATATTGCTTAAAAAAATTGCAAATGCTAACTACTTTGGATAAGAACTGAATTTTCACTACAAATTTTAAAGATTTAGAACCAGGTGAAAAAACAAGCTAACAGTGGCTCTTTCTGGGGATGATGTATAGTTAGCATCCATACAAGGATTCAAAATTTCTAGTTTTGAGCAGGCCGCACACTTGGCTAATGACAACTTTTTAGAGACTGGTGCACACATAGGGAGACACAACAAATATACAAAGAGAAAAACACTTATATACAGGATTTACAATTTGTAAAAAACCCTAAACTATTGTTCATGGAAAGAAAAGTATCTTCAACATAAGTACTTCAAGAATTGTCCATGAACTAGCAATTCAAGAATATCACTTGATAATTTTTTCAAAAAATGTGAATCCTCACCCCGTGTGGATTCAATCAAGTATGGGCCAAGCCATAATGGGTCAAAATTTCCATGTTTTTTCTTATCTTCAATCCTTGGATTCCACATCAGGATCAGATCTTCAGGCTCAAATTTTCTAGCCACTACCTTCTTATCATATAAGTGTTTTGATTATAACTACAACTTGGCATTTCTAGCGGGGGCTTCCTTTCTAATTTCAATCAACCCTACCAATTCATCCATTCTTTCCTACATGTCATCTATTCTATCATCATCATACATATGGATGCAATTGTATAGGCCTATTAAATTATTTTGACGCATTCTATCTTGGATTCCATATACTAAATCAAATGGTGAAACACCTATTGCCTTATTAACTATCACTTTGTCAGCCTAAACTACCAAGTGAAGCTTGGAATCCCATGTCTTTTTATTATCATCTAATGTCCTCTTAATGATGTTCAACAAAATTTTATTAGTTCATTCAACCTACCCATTCCCTTATGGATGATAAGGGGATGATGTTGATCTTGTAATGCCATACTTGTCACAAAATTTTATAAATTTTTCTAATCTAAAACACATGGTATTATCTATTACTATTCTTTTAGGAGACCCAAATTTTGTTATTATATTATTCAATAAGAAATTTTTTACCACTTTACTAGTAGCTTTCTTGGTAGAAATGGCCTCCACCTATTTAGTGAATTAATCTATTGCTACTAGTATCCATGAACAAGTAGTGCTAGATTTAGTTGATATTTCACCTATGAAGTCCATTCCCCATTTTTGGAAAGGTTCTTGCACTTCTACTAAATTCAAAGGGGTAATTCTAGAGAATTTTAACTTTCTAGCAAATCTTTGACAAGGATCACATCTCCTACCTAGACTATGTGCATCTTTAAATAAGCTTGGCTACCAAAAGCCAACTCTCATTACCTTATGGGCAGTAGCCTTTTCCATGTAATGACCTCCACACAATCCTACATGCATTTTAGTGAGTATCCTTTATGATTCCTTATAATGAATACATTTCAATAATATCCCTTCAAAATTTCACCACCACAAAATTCTAGTAACAATGATGTATCTAATTGCCTATAATTTCAGAGATCTCTCATTCTTAATCAAATGAAATGAGCTTCTACATGTTGCAAATAGTATATCAAATTTTAATACCAATTATAGTTATCCATGTTACATATGTTTGATCTATGGTCATCCATAATATTTATTTGGTTAGCATCCAAATTTAATCAAGCCATCAATTTTACTAACCCTTGGCCTCTTATAAAATTTGTAATCTAAATCTTAATATTAAACTCCTAGATTCATCTGCAACTCTTGCCAGACATCTCTTGTTGAGAAAATATATGTTTGATTACTACACTAGGTACAATTTCAATAATAATGGCACCAACTAAATAACATCTGAAAGATTTCATAGCTTTGACAAGAGCATATGTTTGCTTCTCATTAATCTCATATTTTAATTCTTTGGGTTGGAGTGACTTGCCAAAAAATGCAATGGGTTATTCATATGCTTCCTCATTCTTTTGAAGTAAAACTATTGCTATGGTATGGAAAGAGGCAACTAAAAAAATATGGATGGGTTTTGCATAGTCTAGTGTCCTCAACACTGATGCATTTTTTATGGCATTTTTTATCTCTGGAAAAGTAGTTGATTGTTCACCTTCCCAGTTGATTACTACTCATTTTTTGAGCATTTGAGAAATAGGTTTGTTGATGTCAACAAAATTAGACACAAACCTTCTCAAGAAATTGACTTGGCCAAAGAAGGACTGAGTACTTTTGACATTTTTAGGCTTAGAGACCTTACCTATTGCTGTCACCCTTTTTGGATCAATCTTAACTCCATCTTTAGATAGTATATGGCCAATAAATTTTCCTTCTATCACTCCAAAGGTACACTTCTTTGGGTTAAGTGAAACTCCATACTCCAAAGCTTTCATGAAGATATTTTCTAAATGATTGCAATGTTATTCAACCTTCTTGGAATAAGTTCTTAGATAATCTTGGTATACAACCATAAACTTATCCATGTATTGTTTGAAAGCAACATCCATAGCTCTTTGGAATATAGCTATCCCATTGATTAAACCAAAATGCATCCAAATATATACATATGTTCCCCAAGGATTTGTGAAGGCTGTCTTGAACTACTCCTTCTCATCAACCAGTACTTGGGTTATATCTAGAAAAAAAATTCATCATGGACATTAGTTTAGAAATAGTAACCTACTACGACATACCTTCCATGTTTGGCAAGCCATAATTATCCTTCAAGTAATCAATATTCAAATTTATGAAGTCTACACACAACCTAATGTCACCATTTTTCTTTCTAATCGACACTAGGTTGGACACCCATGAAGAATGTTTGATGGGCTTAATAATCCCCCCATACCTTAGCTTCATAAAATCTTCTTGAATCTTGGGGGCTAATGTGGGATTAATAAGTCTTTTCTTTTTTCCAAAGGTTTCATATTCTCTTTTAGTGGTACAACGTGCTAAAACAAGTCTTCCCTATAAGCTTTAAGGTCATCATATGACCATGCAGAGACATGCCTAAATTTTCTTAGCAAATAAATCAAATATTTTATAATAGAAGGAGATATAGTTTTACCTATGTAAACCTTCTTAGGTGACTCAAATTTTCCAAGATTCACTTTTTCAAGTTCATGTGGTTCCTTGTGTTTAACTTCTAAATGCACTATGTCTTGATTATCAAAGACACTTTCTAACACCACCAATCCTTTGGGCACTTTGTTTATTTTTAGTTGCAAAATTTATTGGCCAAATATGGTCTCCTTTCCATCTATATTCTCAACCAAAGTGCTGCAATCTAGTTCTTGGCCATGGTATTTATCTCCATTCAAGAGAAAATTCAAATGTCTTTATCATCTTCAAATACCTGCTAGTTCTCTATGTTATCAGTAATAGATGGCCTGTTCTGCATCTCAATCTTAGAAACACTAGCAAATGATATGATATCAAGCTTAATGACTAAATTAGCCAATATATCAGCCATCTTATTATTACTCCTATCTATCCAAGAAATACCAAAAACATCAAATGCCTCAATCTAATCCCAAACGACATTCATGTACTGTTTTAACCTCTTTTTCTTGGATGTACATGTCTCCTTAATATGAGACACAACTAATTCTAAATCACCAATAACATGCAACTTCTTTATACCATGGATTTATAGCTACTTTCAATCCAAGCAAAATTGATTCATATTGTGCTATGTTATTAGTACATGTGAAGTTTAGAGTGAATGCATATCTATATGTATTTTTCTCTGGAGATATGAAGACTACCCACAGCCCTGACCCTTCTTTAGAATTAGCCCCATAAAAATACATAATCTAAATATTATGAGAATCTATGCATTTTTATGCTTCTTGTGAAATAAATGGGACCATCTTTTCAATTTCCTAAATGGTGATTTCAACTCTGAAAGCATTCACTTCTGTATCTAGAAAATAAGTAGCATTTGTATCAATATTATCCTCAAGCACGTGAATAACTCTTGGCTCTCTACTGACCTTGATGGATATATCTCCTATATGAAATGTGGAAAATGAGAAATCACATTGTAAGCTACCTCCTATTGTATCATTCCACTTTCTTAAGAGAAATATTCCATATTGTGGAGGAATATCAACTACTAAGACAATCATAGTTAAGTCAATATCAGGATAAGAAGCTAGTCTAAAAGGCAATGCATTAATTGTTCCTATGATAGAGACCTTTTTAGCATCCATCACCCTACATCTACCTTGCTTTGTGTATACCTTTAAACCAAGGGCTTCCATGATCTTAAATGGCATGATAGTATTTGAGGCTCATGAATCAATCATGCAATTCTTCAAGCTTTTTCCATTTATGATTAGGCTAAGGAAGAAAGGGTCAATGTTTTTTATATAAGCAATAGATGAATTATCCAAATAAATCTGAGGTATTTGGGAAATGACTCCTTTTTCTTCCTCTTCTTTTACTACAAATGGTATTTCTTGCCCTATTGATGTTGTTGTTACCAATTCCTCCTAACCAAGAGAGGGATTTTCTCTTATATTCTTCTATCCTAAACATTTTAGATAGAGGGACTTTAACAGTAATTTGTGATAACATAGAAATCATATCTACATGATCACATGCAATAGGTTTGGATAGATTACCTTTGGTTTCTTGTACTTGAATAAAAGGCTCTTCCACTTGTTTGATATCATCACTATTTGATTTCTTTTCTTGTATATTCATCTTGATTGCCTGTACACCTTAGAACTACACTTTCTTCTTAGGTTCCAATTTCTTATTTTTATTGTCTTTGGTTTTTACTATCACTAGATTATCTTCTTTATTTCCATCTTCCATTTTATTAGTTATGTCCTTCATGAAGATACCAGTATTTTTCCCAACAACATTGTTTAATGTTCTATTTATGAGATTATAAGTGTTTCTATCAATATGGAAAATGAGAAATCACATTGTAAGCTACCTATTTTGGTTCAATTAGCAAAAGTTGTCCAAAAATTCAATGAAGATCTAAATGGACAAAAAAAGTTACTATAGAGAGTAGAAAGGAAATTTGAAAACAAAGTATTGGAGCAAGGTGCACAAAAAATTGCAATATATCAAGTAGAACTATCTACTACTCTCAGTTCATTAGAAACCTCTACAAATAATGTTACTTCATTATTTAGAGAATTATATGATACATCTATCTTCACTTAGGAAATAATAAATAAACTATCTAAGATAGATGAAGACTTGAAGGAAAGTGCACACTAGTTGACACTTGACCCAAGCTACAGTTCCTCTCACTACTCAATAACCCCTCTCCTCTTAGAAACCTAGTCTATCCTATATTTCTAACAATTGGTATTAGATCTTTGTGATTCTCAAAAAAGGGAAGTTTTACAGCTTGAGAAAATATTAGAGGTAATGGAGGTATATAGGCTAGATAAGGCTATTGATAATGAAAATTTGGATTTGGAATTGGCTATTGGGAAACTTAAGAAAGCAAAGGAGAAACTCTCTCAATCCTTAAAAAGAAGAAAAGATATTGTAGTACAAATGAATGAAAAAATCTACACTGAAGAAAGATTTGAAATATATCTATCTAGAAAGAAATTTAGATGAATCTAATGAGGCGATCAAAGACCTATTGGAAAAGAATTGTAATCTTCAAGAAGAAGTCAGAACGCTGAAAAGAGAACAAGAAATTTAGCTAGTAAGATTATGTGAAGTCATGGAAGAAAAATATAAAGCCAAAGAAGAGATAGAAGGAAAGAACAATAAAATTCCTTTCAACAAGTAGAATTCATTGACTAACTTAATAATGCAAATGAAGAAATCATGAATCTAAGCTAAAAAAATGAAAGATTGCAAAATGATCTAAACACTCAAAAGAAAACCAATGTGAGGATGATGAAATCTCAAGTAGACATGGATCAGTTGAATGAAAAAAATAAATACAAACATAACGGAAAAGAGGGAATAGGATGCATAGAAGAAGGTGAATCATTGAAGCAAGGAGCTCAAATGAATCAAATGCCTACTTGCAATCATTGTGGTAAGTTAGGTCACACATAAAACAAGTGGTGGAGTAATAGTAAAGAAAAATCCAATGGAAAGTGTTACAATTTCAATAAACATGGTCATAGAGTAAGTGAATAAAAGAGAAACCTAAATTTGAAGGTAAATGTCACAAATGCAAGAAGCATGGACACAAATCTTCTAAATGCAAAACCAAGATATTGAACCCAGTAGAATAGATTGTGAAAGCTATATTTGGATGGGATTACACCACATGGTGTAGATACCACTACTATGGATAATTGGGCACATTGGAGCAAATTGTGCAAAACATCACATGAGGAAAAGAGACACCATCAAAAGATGTTTTATTTCTATAGAACTTGGATATTTTGCGAAGAACTATATGAACACTAGAAGGATAGAAGATGAAAAGAAAGCCAAAGCTGACAATATCAAAAAGTGTTGAGGTAGCAATGGATTCCAAAATCTTTTGAGAATGAAAGTCCAAGCCATGAAGCACATGTCACTAAAGAATTGGGTGACTCAAGTATTTCAACTTGATCTCCCATAGGGATGATTGGAACTGAGACTTTGAAGCAGCCATTTTACATCAATTCCAGCCAGCTAGAAGGGAAGATCCATATCAGCATTTAAGATGCAAAGGGATCACAAAGTTATTGAAGAAAACTCAAGACCTTATCGAGCTAGGTCAGGTTGCAAGACCCTATTGTGCAAGGATAGGATACACTAAAAACATTGTGTGCATATCAAGCTATAAATAGTTCCACCAAGTACTAAGGTTGAACCAAGTGGAAGACATTCTATCACCAAATGAATGATCCTACCAAGCATTTATGGATATTGAAAAGTGAAAATTTTTTAAAAGGAAGGAAATTGAATTCATTTATCACCGTAAATTTTAAAAGAGCTATTTGCAAAAGGCAATTTCTGTGCTTTCAAGCGATCTATGTGTTTATTGTTGAAGATTTTTGTGTTTTCATAAACCCTACTAAGCATGGTGTCTTCCAGTAGAAAAAATAGGAAAGGATCTGAGATGTTGGTTCAAGGAGTTATTTGGAAGGCACCAGACTTCAAGATAAGTTTGAAAATTGTAGAAGCACTTGATCCAACTGAAGCTCAGTCACAAATTCCACCAAAGGTATTACTTGTTAATGATATTCATTCACATTTTTTCTCTTTGATACAATATATTGGAACCCTAGAAGTTGATGAGACTCTAAAAAAGTTATGTATGAATGGTGCGTTGAAACCTGAGCATCAACATTTGGAGACCAAGGGTTTAATATAGATTTTGCATATGCCTAGAGACTTTCAGATAAAATGTATAAGGTTTATTCTTATTCATGTACACAACTGTAAGTTATGGTTGGAGCAACCTATTCAAATAAAAAAGAAAATGATTCATTGAATCATAGGGCTCCCAATGTCAAACAAAGTAAAGACTACCAAAACCCTAAGTCGGGTAGAACTGGAAAGAAAAACTCTTGCCAAGTGAGATGGAAGAGGTATGAAGATCAGCAGTGTGAATGACATGGAGTTGAAATTTGGAATTCATGTGATAGATCATAAGATCTATAGCTCCAATCATCTTAATAGTGTGTCATGTAAGGAAGTTGATCTAGCTCTCAAGGTAGTGAAGAAGAACATGTCCTTCGACCTTGTCAAGCTAATGCTGAATCAATTCAACAAGAACATGGAGAGAATCAAGACTTCAAAGAATAACCCATGAAATTTTGGTTCACTCTTGACTTTTTTATTCTTCTTTGTACAAAAATTTTTCCCTTCAAAAGGTTCAATTATATGGAGAAAAGATGTACCAGTACTATATCAGATTAATGAATATATAGTAGAGATGGGTGAGAACTTTGATAGTATCATGGATAATGACTTTGATTCATTCAAGTAAAAGATTAATAGCAAACACAAAATCCCTAAGAAACTTGTAGAGGATTACAAGGATGATTTTTTTTTATGGTAGACTGTGACAAAGTGTACATTCAAGAAGTCAAACCTAGAGCGGTGTGAGTTAAGCCTCTAAGCTATTAGGTTAACATTGATGACACCAAGGATATCACTAAGGGACTTTTGAATGAACCTATGGATCCTAAGGCCATATATTTTGGTACTTTTGATGAAGCCAAAGCTAGAATAGAACTTGAAATCAAGCTTCCTCAAGCAATCAGTAAAGGAAAGAAGAGGATAGAAAAACTAAGGAGAGAAAGTTATACTCTCCTATTAATAGAAGGAAAAGGAGATGATGTGGAAAAAGATGATGTAGAAGATGAAGTAGAAGAAATGAAATCTAAAGAACAAAAGCCAATCAAGAAGAAGGGTAAAGTTATCATAACCAAACCCACCAAGTCATCTACTATAATATTTACAAGAAGAGCATCTAGATCAAGAAAGAAATTGAAATTAAGTGAGGAAGATACCGAGGAAATTATTTTCAAAAGACCTCCACTCAGATTTCAAGAAAAATTAAGGAAATTGATGCAAGAGATAACATGGCAAACTTCAAATCTCTTAGATATGAGACCAAGAATGCAGATGAGAAGAAGCAAGTTGAAGACATGATAATCAAAACTAAGTAAATGGAAATACTCACCTGATCAACTTTCACAAAAAATTCCCAATGAGCTTATGCAAGAAATCAAGCAAAGATTGGAAAATGCTAAGAAAACTATGAAAGATATATTTGAATAGACTCTAAGGTAGCTCATACCAAGTCTTAGTGATAAAGAAGTGAAAGAATCCATGAAGAAAAACTTACTCTGAAATTTAAAAAATGCATGATATTGGTTAATGACATTGAACATGTGGTGAAGACAGCTACAACATGGAAGAATATCTACAAACTTCATCAATCGAGTGATTTTATTGTTCATGTTAGTGACATAGATGGTGAAGATGACAAGGAAGAAAATGATAATGATGATGAAGAAGATATGCAAATACATGATGTAAATATGGATGATGAGGAGCAAGAATAGGAAGCTACAGAGGAGAATCTCCCTGAGATTCAGAGTATTAAGGAAATTGTGTTGACATGTCAGTCAATTTTGTTATTAGTGACACACACTTATTTAGATTGTGTATAGCTACTGAGCTTATTGAATAGTTTACAGTGTTTTCCAAGCATTTCAGTTGTTACCAAGTTCCACAATTGCTACCGAGTCCTTTGGACAAATCCTAGTGGTTACTGAGTAGACTCAGTTAGTGTAAAGTCCAACAGTTTAAACTATACATTTCAATATATGTCAAGTTTACTAGTGGTTACTGAGCATTGCAATGCTTGCCAAGTTCGCAATTTATGTGATGCAAAACTAGTATTAACTGAGCTACTCTATGCTGACCAAGTGATTCAGTGTTTTCCAAGTTGCACAATATCTACCAATTCACCAATGCAGACCAAGTTTAAGACTACTTGAAAGTGATTAGTATGGACCAAGATTCTATGTCTACCAAGTGCATGACAATGCCAAGCATTGACAATGGATGCCAAGTATCAAAACCTCATTGAGTCAATCTTTGAAACCCTCGTGTCTTCATGTGGGACAACTTTGTAATATTTGTGTTAACTTGTATCATGGTCGACTTTGTAATTATGTATTTTTTATTGGTATATATATCTAATTTGAATGTGTATGCGTAAATGCAAGTTATGAATGTAGCAGAAAAAGAGCAATTTGTAAAGGCCATAAAAACATAAGTAGCAGAGACATATCTATCACAGAAAGGTGATCAATACACAAAGGAATCTCTTTCAGCAAACCTAGTTGCAAACCAAAGATCTACTACTGCTTCATCCTAATAGTTGAACCAGTCAAATCCTTTAACAAGGTAGACCTAAAAGTCTTTCATAAATCTCTTTACCGAGTGCATACTTCATTGTATGTTTGTAAAATCATCTCACAAGGTGGACCTAGTAGTCCTAATTTCTCCTACTAGGGAAGATCATCAGAAGTGATCAATGTAAGCCTTAACAGGCCAACTTTATGTTGTAGTACTAAAGTTTGTGGGTATCATCCCCACCCAGATTTTACTTTCTATTTGGAAGGTTTTTGGGTCACCAAATCTTTGTGTCAAAGTGTTATGGATGCTTTCATGTTTTTAGTTTCTCATGCATGCAATTAAATCAAATTACTAATTGGATTATTGGATTAAGAATTGAAATTGTTAAAGTTTTAGAAGTTACTAATTCACCCCTCCCCTCTTAGTAACTTAGCATAGTCTTGAATATTTCCAACAATTGGTATCAAAGCTTTGTGGTTCTCCAAAGAAAGTTCAACAACTTGAGCAAAGATCAAGAATATGAAGATATTAAGACTTGACAAATCCATTGACAATGAAAGTTGGATCTAGAAATGGCCATTGCCCAACTCAAGAAAGCTAAGGAGCAACTTTCCCAATCCCTGAAAAGAAGAAAGGAACTTGCAAATCAAATGAATGATCATCTCTACATTGAAGAAAGAATTGAAGTCATTCACAACTCAGATGAAGAAAATGATGTAATCAAGGAACTCCTAGAGAATAATGGTTCACTACAAGAAGAAGTGAAGAAACTAAGAAGAGAGCAAGAAAACCAATTAGTAAGGCTATGTGAAATCATGGAAGAGAAAAAAAAAACAAAAGAAAAAATGGAAGGAAAAGATAATGAGATTCAACATCCATCCCTCCAATAGATTGACTTCATCAATCAACTCACCAATGCAAATGAAGAAATCATGAACCTGAGATTAGAGAATGAAAGATTGTAGAATGATCTAAATTCTGAAAGGAAACTCAATGAAAGGATGATGAAATCCCAAGTAGACATGAATCAATTAAATGAGTAGAAACTCTATAGACAAAAATGGAAAGTAAGAATTAGATACAAAGAAGAGGGTGAATCCTCCAAACAAGGTTCTCAAAAGAATCAAAGACCTACTTGCAATCACTGTGGTAAGATAGGTCATACATCAAACAAATGTTGGAGCAATAGGAAAGAAAAATTCAATGGAAAATGCCACAATTGCAATCAACGCGGTCATAGGGCTAATGAATGCAAAGAGAAACCAAGATTTGAAGGCAATCATCATAAATGTAAGAAAAATGGACACACAAGGCATCATAATGCAAAACCAAGACATTGAATCTTACAGAGCAAATTGTGAAAGCAATATTTGGTTGGGACTAGAATACCTAGTGTAGATGTCATTATTGAGGAGAATTTGGACACATTGGTATGAATTGTGCTAAACATGATATGAGGAAAAGAGATACTACTAAAAGATGTTTCATTTGTACAGAACTTGGTCATCTTGCCAAGAATTGTATGACTACTGGTAGAATTGAAGATGAAAAGAAGGCAAAGGCAGATAGCATCCAAAAGAAAATGTGATAGCAATGGATTCCTAAGTCTATAGAGGATACTAGTCCAAGCAATAATGGTCAAGTCACTCAAGAATTGGGTGACTCTACCATTTCTAATTAAGTTCTCAAGGGAGAATTGGAACTAGGCTATCAAAGAAGACATTAGAATTAGTTCCAGTTGAAAGGTGACAAAGGTCCAAATTTGTATTTAGGATATGAAGGGATCACTAAGCAAGATCAGTATCAATTATTACCAAGTTACCTTCTCTACCAAGTAAGGTCAGGTCATAGACTCTATCAAGCAAGGTTGGGAGTAATAAAGACACCTATGGTTACCGAGTTGTAAAGATGTTGCCAAGTATCCAATGCCATGTAGTGGATGATAGTTTTCCAACATATCTACTTTTGTACCAAGCATTAATGGAAATTTTTTATCAAAAGACATGGAATAGAATTCATTTCTTATCATGAAGAGCGATTTGTAGTGCGATCAAAGCAATTTGAGAAAATTTCCAGTGAATTTTTTTTGAAGTTCTCTCAATCTACCAAGTAGACATGGCATCTAGCAACAACAAGGTTAACCGAGGCTCTAACATGTTGGTTTGTGGAGTTGAATGGAAGGTGCCAGATTTCAAGCTCACTCTTGTGATTACTGAAACCCTAGATCCAAGTAGAGATCAATCCCAAATTATTCCTAATGTACTTCTTATCAATGACATTCATACTCATTTCAAATGTGTTATTCAAGAAATTGGCACACTAGAAATGGATGATGCCCTAGGTTAGTTATGTGTTAATGGAGCCTTAAAACTTGAGCATCAACATCTAGAAACCAAACGGTTGACACATATCCCTCATATGCCTCAAGAATTTCAAATCAAATAGATTAGGTTTATCCTCAGTCAAGTGCATAATGGATAGTTGTGGTTAGAACAACCAATTTTGATAACAAAGAAGATGATTCATCAAATCACTGGCCTCCCTATGCTAGCCAAAGCCAAAACTACAAACCCTAGGTCGGGTAGAGTTGGAGAAGAAAACCTTAGCTAAATGGGATGGTAGAGGAATGAAAATCACTAGTGTTACTTATGAAAAATTAAAATTTGGAATTCATGTTATTGCATACAAGATATATAGTTCAAGCTGACTAAATAGTGTGTCATGTTAATCCATGGATCTAGCATACAAGGTGGTTAAGAACAACTTGTCATATGACCTTGCGAACCTATTATTGAAACAGTTCAACAAAATCATGAAAAGAATAAGAACATCAAAGAACAACCTATGCAAATTTGGTTCATTATTAACCTACCTATTCTTTTATGTATAGAAGTTCTTACCTTCTAAAGGGACTATAGTTTGGAGAAAAGATGTGCCTATGCTCTACTAAATAAATGAGTATATTGAAGCTCTTATCATTAAACCAGTTGGTCCCAAAGCCCCTTATATTGGAATGTATGATAAAGCAGACACTAGGATTGAGCTTGAAATAAAGCTCCCTCAAGTAGTCAAATAAAGGAAAGAGAATGATAGCAAATATGAGATCAAGTGCACCTTTCTTGTTAACCGAGACAAAAGGTGAGGATGTGGAGGAAGTAGAGGATGAGGAAGAATTTGAGAAAGAAGAACCTTTGAAGAAGGGCAAGGTGATCATCACCAAGCCACCAAAACTATCCACTACAGTCTTCAAAAGGAGGTCATGAAATAAAGCTGACAAGGAAGGAGGTGACAATATTGAGTAGACCTCCACCCACCTTCCAGGATAGGCTGAAGGAATTAAAAGGTGGAGCTAGTATAAAAAACTTCAAGGCATTGAAATATGAGACTAGGACTGAGGCTGAGCAAAAACAAATAGAAGATTTGGTCATGGATAAAATGGGACAACATAAGTACTCTTCTAACTAGCTAGCTTCTTAGATTCATAGTGTCTTATTGGAAAAAATTAGGCCAAGATGGGAACATGCCAAACAAATAGTCAAAGACATATATGCATAAACCTTGAGACAACTATTACCGAGCATATTAGATGCAAAGGTAAAAGAGTTACTAAAGAAAAATGAAGATAAGATGACTCTCAAATTCAGTACCTATTTGATTTTAATTTTAATGAAAGATATTGAGTATGTTGTGAAGAATGCAAAAAATACTTGGAAAAATGTCTATCATCTTCACAAACCAAGTGAATTTCTAGTTGAAGTAAAGGATGATGATGATGATGAAGACGAAGACAAGGATAAAGAGGATGATGAAGGATCAACTCATTTTTTTTAGTTGATTATGAAGAAGACAATTAGGAGCAAAAGGCTACCGAGGAAGAAAAGAAAGATGATGAGGAGACTGACCTAGTCAAAATAGCTATAGCAGTCATTGCCTCTCTTCCTCACTCCTCAAGAAAACCATTGACTACATCAAGTATGGAGACAACTTCAGCAAGTTTGATTGCGACCACTAGTGATATATCAATTGTCCAATCACTCATTGCCCCTACTTAGCTAAGCACATCATTGATAGAAGTAACTTCTACTTCATCTACCAAGCTGCAGACTCCTTCTTCATCAACTGATTTGGCATCATCAACTATGGATACACTTGCTACTTCAGTATTGAGTACATCAATGGTAAGCTCACTAGCTTTGACTACTTCAGTTTTGGGTACTACAATTTTGGCTGCATCAATTTTGGATTCTTCAAGTATTTCTATAAATATTCCCTCAGTTAGTATAGTATCAATTTTTACTGCAAACCCAAGTATGTCTACGATTGTTTCCATTCTAGATACAAAAGCAATAAGTGCAAGGACAATTGAGCCTAAGGTTCAACTAAGCACAAAATTTTTGGGGAAACGAAAGGAGATAGAGGAAGACATTGATTTAGATGAGGAAATAGTAATCCCCAATTGGGAAATTTACAAGCTTACTCCAAACCAAATGAAGACATTTGGTGAACTCCTCCAGAAAAAGGCTAAACAAAAAAGACTAAGAGAGGAGAGAGATAAAGAGTATAAGATAATTGAAGATGTCAAGAAAATTTTGATAGAGACAATATGAATTGAGATTTATTCTTCTCGACCTATTTTGTATCAACTAGTAGAAGCAATCCAAAATCAATGAGGACACTGATGGACAAGATAAGCTAGTGGAAAAGGTTGAAAAGAAATTTAATAATAAAGTGTTGGAGCACATTGCTTAGCAAATAGCCATTCATCAAGTAGAGATTTCTACAATTTTGGTCAATCTTGAAACATCTTGTTCAAATGTGTCATCACTTTTTGGGAAGCTATGTAATCTCTCTAAGTTTACAAAGGAAATAAAGGCAAATCGTCCAAAACAGATATAGATGTAAAGGCTAGTGCTCAGTAACTACAACTTGACCCTAGTTCAAGCTCTGCATATTTCAAGAAAATCAAATTTTTGTTAGATATGCAAGTTGAATTGCTAAGAGAAGAAGCAAGGATTAGATCAACATTAATTGACATACAAAATATGATCCTTCCAAACATGGATGCAATGCAAAAACATATTTTATATTCAAAAACTCTAATCCATGATATTAAATTCTCTATTGCGGACCATATGATTGAACTATCAACAGAGGTACAAATTGCACTTCATACATGCAAGGTCCTACAAGAAAGTTGGGATAAAACCTTGGCAATCATTCTCAAGGTACATTCTGAATTCTTATCCCATTTTTGTGTTTCGATGTAAAATAAATTAGAATAAATCTTTGGCATTATTGTCAAAAAGGGGGAGAGACACATAGTATGAGGAGAAAGACAGAAGATAGTATGGGAGAGAAATATGCTATGGGGGAGAACTTGTAACAAGTGTGAAATGATCAGTAAGACATGTTGTATATAGAAAAAGATGTATAGTACATTATATATACCTTACAAAATCAATTTTAAAAAATCCTAAAAAAATATAGCATACTCTACCAAGCTAGTATCACATGGTGATGAATACAAGGTATTCAATTTGGCTAATAAGTGTTTTTGTCACTAATGCCAAAGGGGGAGATTGTTGACATATCAGTCAAGTTTTTTATTAGTGATACACACTTATTCAAATTGTGTATAGCTACCAAGCTTGTTGAATAGTTTACAGTGTTTGCCAAGCATTTTAGTTGTTACCAAGTTCTACAGTTGTTGTCGAGTTATTTGGACAAATCCTAGTGGTTACTGAGTAAATTTAGTTAGTGTAAAGTCCAGTAGTTCAAACCATGCATTTAAGTATATGCCAAGTTTATCAGTGGTAACAAAGCATTGTAATGCTTACCGAGTTTATAGTTCATGTGATGTGAAGCCAGTATTAACCGAGCTACTCTATGCTAACCAAGTGATTCAATGTTTGTCAAGTTGCACAATATCTACCGAGTCACCAGTGTAGACTGAGTTCAAGACTACTTGAAAGTGATTAGTATGGACCAAGCTTCTATTTCTACCAAGTGCATGATGATGTTGAGCATTGACAGTGGATGTCGAGCATTAGAACCTAATTGAGTCAGTCTTCAAAACCTATGTGTTTTCATGTGGGCCAACTTTGTAATATTTGTGTTAACTTGTATCATGGCTAACTTTGTGATTATGTAATTTGGATTGGTATATATATGTAATGCATTGTACCATATCAATGTAATGTGAATGTGTATGCATAAATGCAAGTTATGAATGTAGCAAAAAAATAGCAAATTGTAAAGGCCATAACAACATAAGGAGCAACATAGACATATCTATCACAGAAAGGTGATCAGTACACAAAGGAATCTCTTTTAGCAAACCTCATTTAAAATCAAAGATCTACTACTGCTTCATCCTAATAGGTAAATTAGTCAAATCCTTTAACAAGGTAGACCTAACAGTCTTTCAGAAATCTCTTTACCGAGTGCATAATTCATTGTATGTTTGTAAAATCCTCTCACAAGGTAGACCTAGCAGTCCTAATTGCTCCTAACAAGGTGGATCATTAGAAGTGATCAATGTAAGCCTTAAAAAGCCAACTTTATGCTACAGTATTAAATTTTGTGGGTATCATCCCCACCCCAGTTTTACTTTCTATTTGGAAGGTTTCTGGGTCACCAAATCTTTGTGTCAAAGTATGATGAATGCTTTCATGTTTTTAGTTTATCATGCATACAATTAGATTAGATTACTAATTGGATTATTGGATTAAGAATTGAAATTGATAGAGTTTTAGAAGTTACTGATTCACCCCTCCATTCTCAATAACTTAGCATACTCTTGAATATTTCCAACAAACTAACTTAGAGAAGATTGCAGTAGTAGTTATGGCTTCATTTTCTCACTCTCTGAGAAAAGCTTTAATACCATCAAGCTCATAGAAATCTTATGCCAAGTTGTTTGTGGAAACCACTACAACACCATGTACCCAACCAATCTCTACATCTGTTTAGTTGAGTACCATATTGACTGAAGTGATCAACACTTCATCTACCAAGTAGCTAGTGCTTCCTCCATCATTAGATTTGGCTACACAACAAGTAGGTATTTCTATTATTAATGCAATATTACTTTTGTTGCTAGCCCTTCTATTTCTACTATTGTTACAATTCCAAGTATGCAAATAGCAAGTACAAAGATAGTTGAGAGCAAGCCTCAACTGAGTACTAAAGTTTCAAGCAAAGATAAGAGTAAAGAAGAAGACATTGATCTTGATGAAGATATAGTTATCCTAAATTGGGATATTTCTACTTTGAATCTTGACCAAATTAACATCATAGGTGAACTATTGCAAAAAAAAGCTAAGCAGCAAAAGATTAGAGAAGAGAAAACCAAAGAAAACCAAGTGCTTGAAGATGTGAAAAACATACTTGTAGATGCACTAAGTACTGAGGTTGATAGTACACAACCTATTTTGGTTTAGTTAGTAGAAGTTGTCTAGAAATTCAATGAAGATCTAAATGGACAAGAAAAGTTGCTACAAAGAATAGAGAGGAAATTTGAGAACAAAGTATTGGAGCAAGTTGCATAGAAAATTGCAATATATCAAGTAGAATTGTCTACTACTTTCAGCTCATTAGAAACCTCTGCAAATAATGTTACTTTATTATTTAGAAAATTGTGTGATACATCTATATTCACTCAAGAAATAAAAAATAAACTAACTAATATAGATGAAGACTTGAAGGAAAGTGCACACCAGTTGTCACTTGACCCAAGCTAGAGTTTTTTTGACTACTAAAAGATCAAATTTTTAACTAATATGCAAGCAAAATTATTAAGGGAAGAAGCCAAAATTAGGGCCACACTTGTAGACATGTAAGGCATGATTCTTTCAAACATGGATGCATTGTAGAAACACATTGCACATGCCAAAACTCTCATCCATGACAATAACTTCTTCATAGCTGATCATATGATGGATTTATCAATAGAAGTGTAGATTGTACTTCATACAAGCAAGGTGTTATAGGAAAATTGGGACAAGAAAATGGCATTGATTTTGAAGGTACATTCTAACTTCTTGTCACATTTTGGCATTACCATGTAGCATACACCTTTGGCATTTATGTCAAAAAGGGGGAGAAGATGTGATATATAAAGGGGAGAAGAAAAGAAAAGATATATATATGTGGGTGTGTGTGTATGTATGGGGGAGCAGCATAATATTATTCATATACATGTACAAATAATCAAAAAACATTCTTTACAAAATCAATTTTGAAAAATCTCAAAAATAGAGTATGTAACTGAGTTGAAGACATGGGATGGAGACTAAAGATTGTTTTGGACTTGAAATTTTGAGAATTCAATTTTGATTGATAAGTATTTTTGTCACTAATACCAAAGGGGGAGATTGTTGACATAATGGTCAATTTTTTTATTAGTGACTCACACTTAGTCAAATGGTTAGCAGTTACCGATCTTATCTTGTAGTCTACAGTGTTAACTGAGTAATCTAGGCTCTACTGAGTTTTGTAGTTACTACCAAGTTCCAGAATTAGTATTCAATTCACACCAAGTAGTATCTACTAAGTTGATAGGTAATAGTGCAAACTAAGATTCATAGTATTAATCAATTTGTACAGTGTCTACCGTGGTCTCTAGTGTCTACCAAGTTCATAGTATCAATGATGTGAATCTAGTGTTGACCAAGCTGGGAAGTGTCAACCAAGTGATTTAGTTTATACTCAGCTCATAGTGTTAATTTTGACCAAGTCATGTAGTGTTAATCAAGTGATTCAGTTTATATGCCAAATTTCATCGAGTTCATCGAGGCACTAGTGTTGACCAAATTCAAACTACTTGGAAGTGATTATTATGAACCAAGCCTTTATGTCTATCAAGAGCATGATAATGTTGAGTGTTGACAATGGTTATCAAGTATCAGAACCTCACTGAGTTTTACTTCAGAACCTAAGTGCGGACAGTTGAGTTGACTTTGTGTATTTTGGTGATAATTGTATTGTAGTTGACTTTGATGAACTATAATTTGGATTAGTATATATATAATTTATCGTATCACATCCAAATGATGAAGAAAATATGTGTGTGAGAAATAATAAGAGAAAAAGTGCTAATTGAGAAGGCTACAAGTAGTATAAGGAGAAAAATATATTTATCTATCATAGCAAGGTGATCATTACACTTCAAAGGAATCTCAACTAGAAAATTAGAGTTGTAGATTAGAGATTAGCCATTGGTTCATCCTAACAGGTGGAACAGTCAAATCCTTTCGCAAGGTAGACTTAATAGTCTTTTGCAAATCTCTTTACCGAGTGCATACTTCATTGCATGTTTTGTAAATTCTTTAACAAGGTGGACCTAGTAGTCCTTATTTCTCCTAATAGGGAAGATCATTAGAATTGATCAATTATAAACCTTAACCAACCAACTTTATATTGTAGTACTAAAGCTTGTGGGTATCATTACCACCCTAGTTTTACTTTCTATTTGGAAGGTTTATGGGTCACCATATCTTGTGTCAATATGTTATGAATGTTTTAATGCTTCTAGTATTTCTTGCATGCAATCAGATCATTATATAAATGGAGGATTATTTTTTGTAATAATATTAAGTTATGTTGGTTCCTGATTCACCCCTCCCCTCTCAATAACCTAGCCTATCCTATGTTTCTAATAGAGCCACCATCTCAATATTTATTCTATCAATTTCTTCATTAGATGGCTTCCTCAAATTCATATGCTCAACATCTGATATCATATTTCACATACTATCATCCTTTTGATCTTCATCATCTAAAAATACTTGTTGATGATGTAATTGATACATGCTTCTCTAATTATTAACATCAATCTTAGATTCTTCTAGATCAGATTCTTCACCATCATCACATAAATTAATCATATTACATGCCACATCTTCATGGCTCTTTTCTTCCTCACCTTCCTCAGGCTATGTTTGTTGATTTGTGGAAAATGACTGGGCAACGACACAATAGTTAGGAGAATGAGGAGATTGGAAAATAATGCACCAAGGCATTTCATCCATCATATTTATAGAATTTCTATGTAGTAGATCTAGTGTAATTTTATCCTTTGGGTCTTGGGTAGAGTTAGAAATGAGTTTTTCATCCTTCCATTATGTGTTTTAGGGATAGTTTTGCAACCTAGTCTACTTATTATAGTTATTATTGAATTGAGGCTTCTCACCAAAATTTGGTTTATTTGCATGATTCACTAGTGGGTTCAAGTTCTTAAGCAGATTCAAAACTTGACCCATCTTATCATCCTTGGGCCTTTTGTCTATGATAGCCTTGTTACCTTCCTTCGTGTTTCCCCTAGGATTGAATAATTTTGGATCATCTCTCCTTCCAAGTTTTCTAGATGCTTTTCTATTATTTGCAATATTGACAACTATCTTGAAAGCATTGCTCAATGTTTTGAGATCTTTATCTCTTAGAATATATGTCATCTTGTTGTCAAAAGCATTAAAATATGTAGTAAGACACACATTCTCACCTAGTCTCATGACTTGAAATAATTTATATATTCCCTTCTGGAATCTTACATTAAAATCAAATGTTGACTCATTCTAATTTTTCTTGATATTATTGAATTGGTTCAACATGAAACTTGCATTTGTGTTATCACCATATTTCTCTTTGAAAAGCTTTTCTTAATCACCCCAAGAACTAATATTGTCATCAAAAAATCTTCTAAACTAGTTTGTTGCATCCTTAGTAAGTGAGTGCACAAATAATTTCATGACCACATCCCCATGCTCTACTTCATATTCATTAAGCATATCAGTGAATTTTCTGAGATGATATTCACCACTTATAACATTATTTTCTAAGAATTTAGTGACCTTATCTCTTGTGTCATTTGGGATTGGATGGGGAAAACTAGGGATACCTAAAAAGGTCATTTTCTTTTATCTTTCCATGTAGATGGCCTCTTCTACAAATATAAAGCATTTGAGTTACTAAGTCAAGCTCCTTGGTTTTTTGCATGGACTTGAACTTTTTGGGTTAAAGCTATTTGGCCACTAGCTATCAAAGAGGAAACATGTATTAACTAGGATGAACTTTGTCTATTTACTATAGGGCCACAAATTGGGCTAGAAGGTATATCTTGTGTATGCTGACTAGGCCAAGATATCAAGCCAAAAGTAGATTTGAGGAAATGTATTTTTCTTTTTGTCTCTATAGCCTAAGCCTAATTCTCAACTTTCTCTAGCTCTTTGGCTAGATTTTCTCTTTCTTCCATTTCTCTTTCCAAGTCTAGGTCAAGCTTTGACATGATAGGGTTTTTAGAGGCAACTTGGGGTTCATTGATTTGTATCCCTACAACTTGTTGCTTTCCTTTATCAGGATTTTTTATAGTCAAATCTCTGACATTTTCTTCAATAGGTTTGTAGGATTGGACTTGGAAAATGGTAGGTCCTTCCTTTTCTCTTATAATGCATTCTTGTTCTTAGATTCTTGACCTTATATCTCCCACATCTTCAAAAATGTTTGAATGCAGAGTAGCAAATCTTTCTTCCAATTTTTTATTATGCTCTTTGAGAGCTTCCATCCTTCTAAGTAGGGCTTCTCTCTCTATGACAGTATTTATGGTGATTTCTTCCTTTTCCTTTTCCAAATGAATGCATTTGGAATCCTCCTTTTCAACTTTCTTCCTAAGTATTTCAATCTCTGACAATAATTCATCAGGGTCTACAGAGGTGGTCTCTGAATCTACTGGATCATCTAAATCTATGAGGTTTCTCTCAATGTATGGGACTTCCCCTACATTTAATCTAGCATTCAAGGTGTTCTTATACCCCCTCCTATGGTTTATTTCTTTAGTCACATTAGGTCTAAAAATGGTATCTCCTACAGAAGAAATTTCTTTATCATGGTATATTCTCTCCTCTAGCAACGGGGTATTGAACATTTCACCTAAAAGTCTAGTGTTCTTAGATTTAGAATTGAGAGATGAAGATTCTCTTTCTATTATGGTATATAGTATGAATGAGAAGATATATTATCTCTAGGTTTGTACATGTGGTTAGGATCTCCCTTCTTCTTTGTTTGGTTCTTCCTACCCACATGAGGTAATTCTATATACAGAGGTACTTATGTGTTGGCCTTTTGTGTATGCTATTGAATTTTTTCTTTTGTCTACCATTTGAAATAATTACTTTAAAAATATAGCACTAGCTACAAAACCTTTGACTGAGCCACCATCCAATGAAGGGGAAATACTTTTTAAATGGCTAAGAGACAGGAAAATATCATAGGAAAAGAGAACTTAAAAATAGATCTGATAGAAGGGCCCAAGATATAATAACCTCGAATACAATGCACTATGGGAATGTAAAGTCTATTTTGTAGGCAAGGAACTATTCAGACACAACTCATGTTATGCAGCTCCTATGGTATTGGATTTTTTTTAGATTCTCAAGGTTTGTCACTTAAAAGAGACCAATACAAGCATGGGCAAGACACCACTGAGAATTTGATTGCAACAAATTATACTAGAGACTACAACATTTTAAACAATGAATTTCTTTACACAAGTCCCTAGTAGAGTTGTCATTATGTTGGCTTCTGATTTGATAGAATTTCAACAACCTTTTACAAGACCAAAAAACCTAGGAATTAGCTAAAAGAACATTATGGGTATTCTGAGAAGAAAAATAAAAGAACCAACTAACAAGACTTTAAGGTCTTCTCCATTTTGAATTCTACAAGATCTAGGTGGGTTTACCTAGGAATTCATTCTTATTCACTTAGTATTTTGAATCTCAACATGAACTCCAAATATAATAGATGGTTCAACCTTCTTTCTTCAAACTCTAGAACAATAAAGAGATGACAAAAGCTACTTTATCAAACCCTAAAACTTTAGGAGTCAAGCATAGGTTGACATTTCGAACTTGAATAACATAATAGTAGAAGATTGATTAATATGAAATTTTGCATTATGCAAAGCATCCCAACTAGATAAACTCTTAAGAATGACCAATGCCTTATGTATTGGGCTATAAACTCACAGGGACTATACATATATTTCTAGACCTTGTCTTGACACTTTGTGAAAATATTATTAGTATTCATTTCTATATCTCATACTTATAAAATCTTCAATGGAAACCATGGAGTTCTTCCAATTTACATTAAGCATTTACATAACCCATTAGATTATCAACAAAACAAAATTGGAGTATAATTCAAAATGAATTACAATTGAAACTTAATAAACTTTGTCATTAAATCTTAAAGAAGAAAATGGAGATAAAGAAAAGACAAGATCTATGATGAAAAACTAGCCTTCTATATTTGCATTAATTTCTTTGAAATTGTATACAATTAAATGATTATCCCTATCAAAACATAACACCAATAGACCAACAACTGTTAACTTTCATATTCAACTCTAGAAGAGAATTATAGTATGCATGGGCTGACTCAAAGAATACAAACTTAGTGTAGAAAAAAGAAACTGAAACCCTCACTCCACATCTTGGAAATCCTTTTATAGAGGCAAGGATTGCAACAAGCTTCAGATGGGAGGACACATGTCAAAAATAAAATTACAACAACTTTTGCATATAAGCCAAAATAGTTACAAAAGGAATGTTGGAGATAGCCAAACTTTGAGTAGTTTTTAGTTCTAATGTTCAAGATCAATTCTATGATTTTTTATGAGAGCACACCCACAATAGGTAACCCACAAAGATAAAGTGTCTCTATCAAATAATTTTCCTTCCTCTTGATGTTGCTTGACTTTTTATGCATGCTTAGTCGCTATCTCCAGATGGAATATCCTTTATGTTTGCAATCACCTCCTAAATAGTAATTTCAAATTCTCATCTGGCCTAGTGGATCCCATAACTACATTAAGTTCATTGAGGCTTTTATTCCAGTTTGCATCAGTTATAGCCCTTACCTCTACAACTATTTTATTCATATCTACTTCTAGCTTATACAAAAGATCAACAATATCAAATACTGTTGCAATATTATCTCTAGTCTACTTAAGCTAAACTTTAGGCATATAATAGTTAATTCTTTTATTAATTATTATAATGCAACCTAGGTTTACCTATTAGGGTTTTGATCTTCTTTTATAAGGATTGATCTCTTTATATTTTATTCATTCACTTTTGATAATAGCAATTTTCTCTTTTTGCTCATCAAGAATGTCTCATCTATGGATCTAAAAATTCCAACTTCCATAGCTTTTTGCCTCTCTATTTATTTGTGACAGGTTTTTGCATATAGGTGATTCTTGGGAGTTGCAGGGTTGATCTTTCATCAACTTCAACATGGTATCAGAGCTCCAGATCTTCATGCCCCTGTTCTATTTATGAGAGGTTTGGCTTGGCTTTCAGATTTGTGCTTTATTTTTAAGAGGGATTCATTTTTTAGAGTTATTTTGTATTAAATCTACGGTTCACTAATTTTTTGTGCACTTTGAGCCCAAACAAACGTCACCATTAAGCTCAGAGCGCCCAAAAACCCCTATTTCATATAAAATTTGTCGAATTTGGACACAGTTGGAATATGAGGCAAAAAAATTATTCTTAGATTTGGCACATTTCCCAAGGTGGTAATTTTTAGATTTTTGACACACAAATTGAGATTTTTTTTCATAAATCAAGATTTTTTGGCACATTTCCCAAGGCAATGATTTTCTTAATTTTGGGTCACAAATCAAGATTTTTTAAAATTGAGATTTTGTCATGTTTCCTGAGATGATGATTTTGTGAATTTTTTTGACACAAAAATTAAGATTTTTTGGCACACAAATCTAGATTTTTGGTACACATTGATATTTTTTATCACACAAATCAAGATTTTTTCTCACGCAAATTAAGGTAGTTTTGATATAGAATTGATGCGTTTCCCAAGACATTTTTGGTACTGGTGAGTATATTTTCATGACATTTTGCACAGGTTCTGATGCGATAATTTTTTTGGTTCTTTTCCTACTCTTTTTTGACCTACATGTGGTTTTTTTGCCATAACTTTCTCATCTGAACTCTATTTTTTGATCCAGAAGAAGCATCAAAAATCTTATTCTGAGCCTATCATGATGTGTAGTTTATTTGGATTTTTTATGCTGTTTGGTGGCCTTTTTTGGATGTCAAATTTAGAAGTTCTATTTTTCACTCTAACAGAAATATTTTGAGACATTCTATTTTCCAGATTCTTCTCTAGGCACATCCCATTCAATTTTGTTCTTTTTTGCATTTTGATGGATATCTTGGTTATTTTAGGTCTCAAGATCAATTTTTTTGTTTTATATGATTTTTCATGGGTTATACTATCTATTGTATAAGCCTTATGTCTCTTTTGATCTTTTTGACATCTTTGTATCATATTTTTGCAAACACACTAAGATAAAGTGCCACTCTATTGCATTTCAAGATCTTGCACATTTTAATTTTTTTTGTACTCACACTACATTATAAAGTGCCTTGGGGGGTTTCATGTTGGCCATATTTTCCATCTTTTTTTTTTTGAGTGAGTGTTCCTTCCACAATATTAGCCTCATGATGTGTTAATGACACATGTCATTATAGGTGTTTGTGCTTCTTTTTCAGTCTCGATGTTCTTGTTTCTTCTTTCTGCAAGACATATTGCACTTAGTTTCAATGTTCATGTCTTACCTCTCAACATTATAGGGGGGTTATGTTGGTTCTATTTCTTTCTTGTTTCAATGGAGTGAGCTATGTATTTAGTATTTGATCCTTTGTACTAGGCGATTGCAGTGGTTGGATACCCATGCATTTCGGTAAAATGAATCATTTACTGTATAGACATTCTTTCATTCCTATCTTTTTGAGACCATGAAGATAATTTTCATCTTCAATTGATCAGCTCTTCAGACTTAGTCTTCTCTACCTAGTCATATTCTATATACTGGAGGTTCTTCAGATCAACAGTTTGGAAGTGTTCATAGCTTCATGCTTCAGTGATGTTCTTCATGATCATCACTTTGTTCCTATCTTCTAGAACATTTTATTTCCATCTCTTTTTGGAGTATGGTTTTTCCCATGTGGTTTTCTCTATTTATCCTCTTTATAGAGATTTAGTTGTGCTTGGGTACCTCATCAAGCCTTGTTTCCAAGACCCAAATTTGTTTTTAGCAGTAGTTTATAGGTTTTTAGCTACTCCCTAAGTTTATCTTAAGGGGGAGTGTTAGAGTAATAAGATATTTCCTTATTAATTAAATCATTTTGATTTAATTATGAAGTCACTTATTATCTCTAGTTTACTTAAGCTAAAATTTAGGCATATAATAATTAATTCTTTATTAATTATTATAATGCTATCTAGATTTTACATGTTAGGGTTTTGATCTCCTTTTATAAGGATTGACCTCTTTGTAATTTACTCATTCACTTTTGACAATAGCATTTTTCTCTTTTTGCTCATCAAGAATGTCTCATCTATGGATCTAGCAATTCTAGCCTCCATAGCTTTTTGCTTTTCTCTTTCTCTATGATAGGTGTTTACATGCAGGTGATTCTTGGGAGCTCTAGAGTTGATCTTTCATCAACTTCAACACAATGGTCTTCATTTTATTATTTATAAATTGTAATTTTCCAAAAAAGAATCCATTTAATTATTTTACTCTATTTACCATTTTTCTGGTGAAAATAATAATTTCCCTGGGTAATTCCTTCTTCTAAGGAAAAAGTGGGACCAACTTATCAAAAAATGGTATGTAAGGATCTCATTTAGTAAATAAAGAGGAAATAATGGATAGAGCCTTTTTACATTGGTAATTTTCTCCTTGTAGTGCAATGTAACTACTGTGAATACCTTGAGAAGCTAGTTTCAAAACACTTATCTTGTGTGTGAGCAAGTTCTCCATTGGCCTAACTTCTATTTCCTTCCCAACATCCAACTCATCAATCTCCATTTGCTGACCCATGCCCTCATCTGTTGTATCAACTTATGTTTGGGTCTCTTGGTCCTTGATCTATGTAATAGGCCCTACCACATCCCTCAAATTTATCTTCAAGGGTAGCACTCTCTTCTCTAGCACATATGTCATTTTTGATCTCCTCTTCATATTTTTTCCTAGAATCAATGGATATGTTGTATGTTCAATACAACTACTCTTCAAGCATATCCATTTTTCTTTTTCCCATCAATGATGTTGTATTCATTAGGTTGTGTATCTGGTCACTTGAGATAATAGTGACATTCTAGAATATCACATTGCTTTGGGGTAAATCTCTTATCTCCATAAGAGTTGGTTTATCTAATTTAGGAGCCATGCTTCACACTTCCATTGTTCTATTATTTACATTAAATCCTAACCCTTGTAGCTCCCTTGTAATTTTTGTCTCCTCAAATGAGACCGATTGATCCTACCTTTTGATATGGTTGAGCATAAATGATGAGGTGAGCTCCCATCCTGGAAAGAGTACCTTTCCAATTCTTTGCAGAAACTCTAGCTTCATCCATAATGATTGTCTCACTATTAGGGTCATGATGTAGAAGCATCATGGGTTTCTCTACTATCCTTCATATATTCATTTTTTTCCTAGTCCTACCGAGTTGAAATGTCTTGCATTGCTGAGTTCTCAATGGGTGTCAAGTGTTTAGAGGATGTTGAGATTTCTAGTTGATGTCGAGATCATAGTTATTGCTAAGTGACCTTTGGTTTTCAAGTTACCCTTTGGTTTATGAGTTTGTGTGGTTACTGAGTGATCTTTGGTTTTCAAGTTTGTGTGGTTGTCGACAGTTTTTTTGGATGCTAAGTGTCAATATTTTTTTGGAGCCTTCATTTGCCAAGTTGTTTGTGTCTAGTTCCAATTTGTGCCAACCTTGCATGTATTTAATTTCAATATTGGTAGTTAATACTTTATGTGAGTCAACTTGTGGGTTTGCATGCATTTAATGTAAGGTTAATTTTGTGACAGGCCAACCTGTGGCCGCACAAGTATTTAAGGAGATCTAGGATTGAGTTTTAGGGTAGAACTTAGAGAGAGTAGGAAGCAGAATGTGAAGTTAGATCATGGAAGATTGTAATTAGATTATATCTATTTGTAACCCAAAAGGCCTTATAGTTGGGCATGTAATAGATCTTTGAATACAAATGTGAATGAAAGCTTTTACTTCCTCTATCTCCCAAGTTGTTTGTTTTGTCATTATTTTTGATGTGTTGACTCTGTGTAGGTAGTAGGATAGTTGGGTGTGCCTTTGGCCCTAGTTATTCTAATCCATCCCTGCATCATGTGGTATTAGAGCTTGAGGTTTGTCCTTGTGAAGTTTGGATTGTGTAGAACCCTAAGTGAATTTGGTTGTGGGGTAGGAAATCTGAGGATTTGGCTTATAACTTGCAGAGTGTTATAATCTTGCAGGAACTTGATTTGTAAAGATGGTTTGGGGTAGAGGAAATTTTGATGATGCAATTAGATACATTGAGACAAATTGTAGCCAGATTAGATGTTGTGGAGACAAACCAGAGAAGAGGAGCACATCATGATGATGTAAGTGATGATGAAGCAATAGCACCAAACTCTAATCCAAAACTTGAAGTAGATCACGATGAAGCAAGGTTGTTGAGAGTATTTTCTTAGGAAAATTCAAATCCTACTATAGAAGTTAGTCCTTATGATGGAAAATTGGATACCAATGATGTGTTAGATAGGATCTCTGAAATGAAGAATTTCTTTGAGTATAAAAACACTCCTAATAGTAGGAAGTTGAATATCATAGTTACTAGGTTGAAAGGACATGCTTCACTATGGTCAGAGCATTTGCAAACTGATAGACAAAGGAGAGGAAAGGAGAAGATCAAAACTTGGGTAAACATGGTGAACAAAGTTAAGAAAAAATTCCTTCTTGCTAATTACCAAGTTAGCTTGTTGAGAAAAATGCAGAATTTGAGGCAAAGAGACATGACTATGAAGGAGTACACTAAGGAATTCTATAGGTTGGACATCAAATCTACACATGTGGGTGATGATGTTGAGAAAATTGCAAGATACATAAATGGATTGAGATCTAGAATTCAAGATGAAATAAGTTTTGTGAAATTGGAAAGTGTGGAAGAAGCATACCAGTATGCCTTGAAAGCTAAGGAGATCTTGATAAAGAAGCATAAACAAAGACAAAGAGGTAGAGGTGGTAAATTCCAAAGAGATAGAGATAGATCTTATGGAGAAGGTAGTAGATTTGACAATTATGTGAAAGATAAGGGAAAATTTGAATGGAAGAATGATGATAAAGGCAAGACCGAGGGGAAAGGTGGTGATCCTTGCCAAGGAGGTACTAGTTCTTACTATGGAAGAGGTAATTCTTATTCTAGAGGTGGATTTCATGGTAATTGTTTGAGATTTGGTAAAGAGGGGCATAGATCTTTTGATTATAGATCCTCTGAAAGTAAGCAAGGTTATAGAAATGTTGTGATTTAAGGAGAAAAGATGGGGGTTCACCAAGTGGACCTAAGGCTGGAGAAGATATAATGGTGAGAAGAACCTTATGTAATAAGGAAAGTGATGAGGAGCCTATTTTAAGGAGAAGATTTTTCAAGATAAGATGTAAGATGGCTAGAAAATGTTGCAAGGTGATCATTGATAGTGGAAGTTCAAAAAATTTGGCATCAGAAGAGTTGGTTACAAAGTTGCAATTGCAGAGGCTAAAGCATCACAAACCCTATCATGTTTCATGGATCAAAGATGAGCATAAGATATTGGTAAGTGAGAAATGCCTTGTGAAGTTCAAGATTGGACATTATTTTGATGAAGTTTTGTGTCGTATTATGCCTATGGACTGTTGTCATATTCTATTGGGTAGACACTGGAAATATGATAGATATGCTATACATGATGGAAGATTGAATCAATATACTCTTTGGGGGAATGGGAAGAAGCAAATATTGCTACCTTTGATTGAAAGTCCAGATGAGGTTAATTGTAGTACTATGAGAATTTGCATGGTTGATGGGAAACAATTTGAAAATGAAATGAAAAAGAATCAAGTGTGTTTTTCTATAATTCTAAGAAAACTGAGTTGTGTCAATAGTAACCAAGTTCCATAAAATAGTGTTAACCGAGTGCTAGTCAATAGTGACCAAGTGACAGTTGATAGTATTGACCTAGTACCGAAAGAAATTATTGAATTACTAAATGAGTATAAAGAGATTGTTGTAAAGGATATACCCAATGGTTTACCTCCAATGACAAGTATAAGTCATTGTGTAGATCTGATCCCTAGAGCTAGTTTTCTGAACAAAGCACCATATAGATTGACATCTATAGAGAATGAAAAACTTAATAGACAAGTTCATGACTTGTTGTAGAAAGGTTTGATTAGAGAAAGCTTGAGTCCATGTGATGTACTTGTTTTATTAGCACCTAAAAAGAATGGAGAATGGAGAATTTGTATTGAATCTAGAGCTTTTAATAAAATCATAGTCAAATATAGGTTTCCTATGCCAAGGATAGATGACATAATAGATTGTTTGAGTGGAGTAGAGTATTTTACAATGATTGATCTAAAGAGTAGTTATCATCATATTAGAATTAAAGAAGGTGATGAATGGAAGACTACTTTCAAGACAAAACATGGTTTATATGAATGTAAGAGTAAGGAATAACATCTTGAGCATATTAGACAAGTATTACAACAATTAAAAGAGGAGAAGTTGATGATTAATTTGAAGAAGTGTTCTTTTATGCAATAGGAGATTGTGTATTTGGAATTTTTAATTTCAACTAATGGTTTGAAGATGGATCCTAAGAAGGTCAAAGAAATTTTGGAATGACCTACACCTAAGAATGTGGGTAAGGTAAGATCATTTCATGGTTTGGCTAGTTTTTACAAGAAGTTTATAATGAATTTCAGTTCTATTTGTAATATTATGACTAAGACAATGAGAGGAGATAAAAAGGAATTCAAGTGGACACATGGAGATGATAAGAATTTTGAGACTTTGAAACAAAAGGTTGTTGAGTTACCAGTATTGGCTTTTCCTGATTTCAATAAGGTATTTCAAGTTGAATGTGATGCAAGTTGTAGTGCAATAGGAGTTGTCTTAAGTCAAGAGGCAAACCTGTTGCTTTCTTTAGTGAGAAGTTGAATGATGCTAAAAGGAAGTATTATGTGTATGATCAAGATTTTTATGCTATTTTTCAAGCCTTGAAGAAGTGGAGACATTATTTGATTTCTTAGGAATTTGTGCTGTATATTGATCATAAAGCTTTACAATACTTGGGAAGTCAACATCAATTGAATTGGAGACATATGAAGTGGGTTGAGTATTTGCAGAGTTTTAAATTTGTGATCAAGCATAAGAGTGGAGTTACCAATAGAGTTGCTAATGCATTGAGTAGAAGACACCCCTTGTTGACTAAAATGAAGGTTGAAGTTCTTGATTTTGATGAAATGAAAGAGTTGTATGATTCTAACCCTAATTTTTCTAAGGCATGGAGAGAGTGTAGAGAACTAAATCTAATAGATCACATAAGTAAGTATAATGAATATTTCATTCAAGAAGGTATGTTGTTTAAAGGAATTCAGTTGTGTATCCCTAGAAGTCCTATGAGAGTTAATTTGATCAAGGAAAAGCATAGTGGTGGATTGGCTGGACATTTTGGAATTGATAAGACATTGAGTTTGTTGAAGGATAAGTATAATTGGCCACAAATGTATAAGTATGTTCAAAAATTTGTGAAGAGTTGTGGAGTTTGTCAAGTTGCAAAAGGAGTAAGTTAGAATATTGGTTTGTATACACCTATTCTTCTTCCTGAGAAACCTTGGAGTGACATCAGTATGGATTTTGTTCTTAGATTGCCTAAGATAGTGAAGGGGTATGATTCTATATTTGTTGTTGTGGATAGATTTTCTAAAATGGCTCATTTTATACCATGTAAGAAGACATCAGATGCTGAGCATGTTGCTAAACTTTTCTTCAAAGAGATTGTGAGATTGCATGGACTGCCAAGAAGTATTATTTCTTACAGAGAAAGTAATTTTGTTAGTTATTTTTGGAAGACTTTGTGGAAAGAGATGGGTACTAAGTTGAAATTTAGTTCTACATTCTATCCACAAATAGATGTATAGACAAAGGTTGTGAATAGAAGCCTGCATAATTTTCTAAGATGTTTAGTTGGAGATAAGCCAAGTAATTCGAAGATGGTATTGAACAAGCTGATTTTGCATATAATAATTCTATGAATAGGAGTATAGGGAAAACACATTTTGAGATTGTTACTAGAAGGAAACCTAGAGGTATATCAAATTTTAGAGATATTGCTAGTGAAAAAAAGAGAAGTGTTGTAGGGGAGGAACTTGCTGATTTTATGGAATCATTGCATAAGGAAGTAAAGTTGAGGTTGGAACAAAGTAATCAGAAGTATAAGGAGAATGCTAATAAGTATAGAAGACATCATGACTTTGAATTTGGTGATGAGGTGATGGTTCATTTAAAGAAAGGAGGATTTCCTATTAGAATATACAGTAAGCTAAAGATGAAGAAGTTTGGACCTTGTAAGATCTTGAAGAAGTTTGATAGTGGTAATGCATATGAAGTTGAGTTACATGATGACATGGATATATCTTCTATATTCAATGTTGTTGATTTATACAAATATCATGAGTTAGAAGATGAAGTGGATGTGTCAGATGATTATCCCAAGAAGTAGATTGAAGAAGTTGAACATATATTGCATCAAAGAGTTGGTAAGAGCATGAGAGGAAAATACTACTATGAGTATTTAGTAAAATGAAAAAATAGACCTATTGAAGACACTACATGGATTTCTCAATCTAAGTTGGATTAAGCTCAGGTTGTGACACTTGCATGGTTTGGGAGAATCATTTCTTTCTACCCTGGTTGTCTAAAGCAGGAGCATCTTATGTTTCACTACTATCCTACATGTTTTCAATTTTTCCTAGTTCTATTGAATTGAAATGTCTTGCATTGTCAAGTTCTCAGTAGGTTCTGAGTGTTTAGAGGATGCCAAGATTTTGGTTGATGTTGAGTTCATAGTTGTTTTCAAGTGATCTTTGGTTGTCGAGTCATCCTTTGGTAGTTGAGTTTGTGTGGTTACCGAGTGATCTTTGGTTATTGAGTTACCCTTGATTGCTGAGTTTGTGTGGTTACCGAGTGCTCTTTGGTTGCTAAGTTACCTTTGGTTGCCAAGTTCATGTGGTTTCCAAGTGATCCTTGGTTGCCAAGTTCATGTGGTTTCCAAGCGTTCATTTACATGTCAAGTGTCAGTATTTTTTGGAGCCTTTATTTGCCAAGTTGTCTGTGCCTTGTTCCAGTTTGAGTTGACCTTGCATTATTTAATTTCAATATTGGTAGTTAATATTTGATGTGAGTCGACTTGTGGTTGTGCATGCATTTAATGGAAGGTTAATTTTGTGATAGGCTGACCTCTGGCTGCACAAGTATTTAAGGAGGTCTAGGATTGAGTTTTAGAGTAGAACATAGAGGGAGTAGGAAGCAGAATGCAAAGTTGGATATCAAATATTGTAATTAGATTATATCTAGCCATAAACCAGAAGGCCTTACAATTGGGCATGTAATAGATCTTTGAATGCATATATGAATGAAAGCTTTTACTTCCTCTATCTTCTAAGTTGTTTGTTTTCTCATTATTTTCATTGTGTTGACTATGTGTAGGAATTAGGATAGCTAGGTGTTCCTTTGGCCCTAGTTATTCCAATCCATCCCTATGTCAGGTCATATTCCTGCAACCTCTACACTAGTTTAGCAATCTTTTTAGGTGAATCTCTTGGTTGCATTTATAATGTAAGTTCATTATGTTTAACTTTAAACAAGAATTATTTAAATTCCTCTGAATTTATGAAGTCATCATCCTTCATAAATTCCAAGATTGGATTATTCTCTCATCAAACATTTTTATTTTTAGTTCATTTTTATCTAGGACTCTTTCTCTTTGATCAAAAAATTATGTCTAATGTTATCACAGTATTGTGACCCTCCTGGAAATATTTGTAATGCCTTTTTCCTGGCCTTATCTGGGATCTCTATAAGCTTTTAATTTTTCTTGCCTCCCTGGGCCCACGAGGAGCTTTGTAGTTGATCATTCTCAACCTCTATTTCAATCGCATCCTCTTGTTGAGAAGATCGGGGCTCTACTCTATCCCTTATCTCTGTAGGCATTTGGGACATTATTTCATCAAAATTTTCCAGGCATCTATTGTACTTGTCTAATTATCTTGCCTCATGGTAGAAACCCTTGAAAGAGGGATCAACTACCATTATTACCTCCTCTAACCTCATTATTTCTCTCCACCTTATGGTTTGGGTTCTACAATCCTCTTTCTCTAAACAATTTATTATTACATCCTCTTCCTAGTAAGGCTTGCTATCTAGGAGAGTGCACTTCCTCATTTGTTTGATGGCATATCTTACCAAATCATTTGGGTCATATGTTCTAGCAAGTGTTTATGGCAACATGAATTCACTTAAATATGCATCTATTTCTTTTGTTGAATCTTTCCCTATAAAAAAATCACCTATCTTGGTATTCCTAGCAACAAAGGACCCTTTTTAATAATGGGACCTAAATATTCCCTATTCATCATGATCAATTGACAGAAGAATTCTAATTGTCCCAACCTTTATGGGATATACCTAGGCAACACATGGGGGGGTTGGGGACATCCATAAACCCTTATTAATGAAAAATTATCAAAAAGAAAAAGACTAACCCAATCATGGCTTAGTCTCGTATCCCCATTTGGGAATGCAAATGGTCTTATTAGCATGCTTACCCCTCTAGGAACCTTCTCAGTTATATCTACTAGCATATTAGTAAAAAGAAAAAGAAAAATCATTATAAAAAGAAATGACACTAGAGTAAGGCTAAAACCTCTGTCAAAGTCAAGCCTACAACTGCATCGGTAAATTCCCTCCATTCTCATTAGTCACTTCAATGAGTTTTGGACTGATGTCCCCTATGTTCTTATATAAAATAATGTGCATTAGCAATGAATAGTGGCAAAACTTGAAATTCCCTATAACTCCTTTTTGGATAGCCACAATTTTACTATGCATCACATTAATTATGTGCATCACAAAGTCATATCTAGCATTGTGATGTGAATCTTGGATATCCAAGGATATGATATAGATACATTTAGGATTATTAATGGTGTCATCTAACCCAATCACTTAATCAAGGCCAAACACTGTGAACTAGAAGTACCTACTTAAAAACTCTAGAGGCATGAACTCCCCTACCTTCTTTGGTAGCTTTCCCCTTTCCTTCTTGGCCTTAGGGATATGCCTTCTCATAATCCTACTAGTGAAAAAGCTTTTCTAGCTAATAAAGGTTTCACTCATCTTATCTTTCTCAATAGGCCTTGTCATGGGTCCTCCAAGGCCAAAGACTTCAATAAAAGTCTCTTTGTCTAGTTTGCACAATATACTCATGTGCTTCCTATGGAACCCATGAGTGGTGGATTTGTAATATATTATCAAATCTTTAACTAGGTCCACATCAACTATGACCTTTGGCATAATCATTTTTTCTAGGTTTCTAATCTAAGGATTACATATTGGTGTCTTATCAAATCTGTTGTTGTAGAAATACCAAAACAACCCATTCCCATTTGTCTCAGGGATAGTGACATCTCTACAAAAGTTATACAAATCCTTCAAGACATGTGAGTTCATTATTTGAGCATGGAATGAAGCTAGGAGGAAATATACCCACTCATTAGCATAAAAGATGGCTAGTTTAGTTTTGGCTTGCTTAGCACTCTATGAGGTTTCTTCTATGTTTACCTGAGCAATTATGTTTCCTTCTTCTTGCACCATTGTTATGTATTCAACTCTTCAAACAATCTCTTTGCAACTGTAAACTCTGAAAGCTCTGAAAACTCTAAAAACTCTTTATGCTCAATCTCTTAGCTCTAAGTAGTCATTTTCATATTAAAAACCTATGTTGCAACTTTGTGACCATTACAAACTATTTGGCTATTCACGGCTTTGCAAGGCTCTTTTATCAATTTATGGTTTGGCCTACGACTGTGCGACTACCTTTGGTTGTCACTTCGTGGTCTATTTTTTAGCTTATCCTGTTAGCTTACAATCCAACAATCACTTCTTCTAAAACTTATGACTACTTTGCAACTTATTTCATGCTTTAAGTACTTGATTTCTCAATTGAGTGTCTTCATAAACTTTGGCATCTTATAAACTATGTTGCATAATCACACCTTAATCTTATCACTAACACTTCTTACTTCTAACCATGTGAAAACCTTTTAAAACTGGGAAGTCACAGTATCACTACCTTCACTCCTTTTTAAGCTCTTATCTATGTAACCATGAGATCATGTGATTGCTTATGAGCTTTTAGGTATTTCACCAATTCACAGTCTTTCACTTAGCTTAAATCCTTTTGTGTGTCATTGTGCAATCAAAGGACCTTTCAAAGGCTTCAAACCTTTTCACTAGGTCACAACTCAATTTAATCTTTCATCTCTTGACTGTTGACTGTGTGATTTAGTATCTTTTGTTTTCTCTTTAACTAATTTGCTAGGTCACAGCTTTAGCTGGAAATTAACATTTCTTGCCTATGACTATGTGACTAAACAATAATTAACATGCTCTTAACCTTGTCATTTAGTCGTAGTTTATATCTTTTG
This sequence comes from Cupressus sempervirens, assembly GCA_028749045.1. NCBI lineage: Eukaryota > Viridiplantae > Streptophyta > Pinopsida > Cupressales > Cupressaceae > Cupressus > Cupressus sempervirens. The sequence goes on along the minus strand of CM053790.1, from coordinate 293,545,866 downwards.
TTATCTTCTCAACCTTGCAATGCACGATCAAAGTTTTTTACCATCTACATTAATAGTTTTGACATTTCATAGTCACTTGTGCATGTTGTGTGTTTTAGTCTCTAACCGTGTTATTAAAGTTGGTCATTGAGTCACTTCACTATTTTAACCTTATGATTCTTATGTAGTGAAACAATGACTGGCACCTTTTAACCTTGGTCACATAGTCACATCATAACTTCATTTTTATAACCCATAAGTCTTCTCATATGCCTCCACATGGAAAGCTCTTTAAACTACAAGAGGGTTATGAGTGAGTGATAACCTCTTTTCACACGGTCTCAACTTGGACTTTTGTCATCACTTTTAACAATGTGACCACATGACTATTTTTTCCTTGATTGCTTCACCCATTCATTGTATAAAATACCCTCATTCAACTAACCGCTATGACCAAGTGATCAAGGGGATCCTTGTTGTTTTGTGTAGTTGCACCATAAAATGCTAAGAGCTAAAAATATGCTATGACCATGCAATTACCTTGGTCACATGGTCGCCCCTTAAGAATTTTCAAAGGTTCTTTTTTGAAATTCTGAAAACAATTTAAAATAAGAGGAGGGTTTTTTGTGGAATTTGTGGAAACAAGGGCACAAACTATGAACTAGGGTTTTTTTAGAGAAAATTTTCTCATAAAATTTGTAAACCCTAATTGCTTTGTATAAGAATTGAATTTTCATTACACATTTTTCAAAATTTAGAACCAGGTGAAAAAATAGGGCAACAAATCCAATAACAATTTTGACTGCCAAATGAGTTATTGATATCCAATATTGTAACATGTTTTTAGAGTGATCATTAAGAAGTTATACTGCATTTTTTTCCTATCAAATGGTGAAAGTCTTCCTTTTCCAACATAATTTATGGAACCAATCTTTTTAGAATGACTTCCTAACAATAGTAAGTTGAAACTCAAATATAAATCCTGGCCCATTTGTCCATGGATATATTAAATATAGGTTGTTCGAACTTGTCAACAAATGGAACTCTCCATAGTGGTTAATGGTGGAAGTCTTCCTCTCCAGCTAACATAATCCTATCAAATATGGAATTATGCATCTAGAAATGCACAATTCCATTAGTTTACAAGTTTGAACAACCTATATTTAATATATCCATTTACTGCATATCCTATAATCATGGATTTCCATAAGATGATATCTCTTGAAATCATTATGTGAAAGAATAATGTGCCTTGTCTATTCTGTTATATTTTGCATACGTGGATCTACTGGTGCAACACCATTTAGCATTAATGAGATGATAAAATAAGAGGAAATAGTTGAGAGCTTAAATTGACACAATTTTTAGATGATCATATGAAATGAAATGGGCATGAGAGTACAAAGAAACTAGAAAGACATTGTGTATTGTTGTGGTTTCACAATGTACACCCCATTTCTCCTAGAATGGGGATCCCCTAGTAATTTTTTTTTCTTTCTTAGACCCCTAGTCCAAGGTCTGAGTCATTTTTGAGACTCTACCTGGAGTCTAGGTCAAGCCTTAACCCTTTAATTGAAAATTGTAGTTATCAAATTTTAGAAGTCTAGAGATAAAAGGTGATTTTAAGGTTAAGGTATGCACTAGCACACCTAGTGCACATATGCACCTATCATGGGTGCACAAGTGCACTAGATATCAAAGTACGCATGCGCACCCTATGGAGGTGTGCAAGTTTGCACATCCCAAAGGTGCACATGGTCCCAGTTCTATAAATACATAGGACCACCTTCCCCTCTATTCATTTATCTTCCTCCAGTCTTTGCAAGCACACCTCCACACCCTTAGAGGTGCACAAAACTCTCGTAAACTTGCAAAGACACAACACACACAAGTCAAGGTATCCAACCTTTATTTGTATTTTTAAAACTAAACATACTAACAAAAACCACCTAAGTAAAGGTGCACATATGGACACCTATCCAAGGTGCGCTTATGTTCACCTTTCATAAGAAAAACACCTAATGAACACAAAGGTAATGGTGCACAGATGCACATGTTGTCAAGGTGCCCATCTGTGCACCATTTTTTTAAACCTAACCCACAAAGAAAAAAAGTAAGGATATGCACATGCACACCCCATCAAGGTGTGTATGTGTACACCCTTAGTAAAACCAACTAAGCCAGTTAAGCACATACACATGTAATGTGTGTAGTAGTGCACATGTGCATGTGCGCACTCCACAAGGGTGTGCACCTATGCAAGTGCACGATTATGCACTAAATAACCTTCTAAGGGTTATTAAGCACACCTAGAACACCTATAAAGGTGAAAAAGGTGCACTAAACTACATATCAAAGCCAAAAAAAGGGGGTTTTAAGTGGTTTTGATAGGTTTTGTTGGGTCTTATTTTTTGGTAATTAGGGTTTGATGTTCAAACTTTCAAACTAATGTTTTTCATGTTTTGTGCAGATAAAGTTTCTTCCTCATCGTCCTTACTTGTAGAGAAGATGGCTCCAAAACTATTTGTTTTCAAGTTTCAAGGTGCACTGAAGAAATCATGCTTTCAAGATGCACATTCAAAGATTAGAGATACTTATTTGGGACACATAGACTAGAACATGTTCTTGGAACTCTACAATAAACCTAATGAGAGGTCCCTGATGGTCTTCAAACTTATCAGATCAAGGTTGGTCAATGTGGCATCACATCCAACATCAGTACAATATTTGGAGCTTTTAATAGCATTAGCAAAAAACTATGTGTTAGAAGAAAGCGTTGTCAAGAGTATCATAGGGGAGATCATCTTAGACCTAAGACCAAGGAATATCGAGAAATTTTTTCATCTCCCAAGAGCGGATCAATATGTGAGGATAACTTATCATCAAGCACAAAGATGGTATAGGGAGAATGAGAAGAAGGAAATAGAAATCATACAATCATCATTCTTGATTGATAAAACACCGATGGGATGAAGAATAGGCAATGTAGATATGACTAGAGGATATATGAAGGATGATATTGGATACTCCATTGTACTTATGAGCAGAATCATGGGTCTATTGGGAGTGGGACATCTTATTATTTGGATGGTACATTTCATAAAGACCATCAAAAAAACTAAAATACCAGTTGATTGAGCCACAATACTAAGTGAAAACATAGATGAGCAATTGGTAGGAGTCAAAGATGACCTCAAGTTTTACATGACATCATACTTAGTGAAGTTACTGGCGACAAGGACAACTGATTATCGAGGACTATTCAAGAGGGGAAGCATGCAAGATGCTAATTCATGGCCTTATGTGGTATGCCCCCCGCTGGTAAAGAAGAAGCTCTCAAATTAGAGCAAGGAATATCAGATAGCGAATGGTGCCTTCATTTTTGCAATCATTTGATTCATAGAAGGTGATTATGCCAAAAGGATGTCAGTAGAGCCAACAACAAGGATTGTAAAAATTAGCACCTACTATATCTAGTTTAAGAAATTCACTTACCTAAGGGCAGATGGTACAATAGTGAATCCAAAGAAACTCCCAAGGTATCCATTGGATAGGTTGATCTTATTAGAGATTGGAAGAAAACTCACATCTACATATGACAGAGTGAGGAAATAACATAAGAAGACATGAGTATGACCCATTACTAAGATCAATTTGAAGTAAAGAAAAAGTAGGATATCATGACCTTTGATGTAGAATGAGATCAATATCCCTTGGAAGATTACAACTCCCCTCATCCATATTTTGAGAATATTGGCAGAGTTCAACATTTGGCAGGAAAGAAATTTGTTCATGAAGATGCAATAGAAGATCATTGGATGAATGTGATAGGTGACTATGATGTCTGAATAAGGATTAATGTAGGATGACTCTATAGTTGGCAGGAAGTGCCTTGAAGATAAAGATCCCATTAAAGTTTGTCCAACAAGACACTCAAGATGTTTTGGATCCCTTGTACAATCATGATAAGATATTTGATAGGCCAATCATGAATGTAGAGATTGATAGGGAAGAGAATGCAAATATCAATCACATGATGGGACACATAATCCAATTGACAAGTGATTGGATCAAGAAGCCCTTTAAGTTGGACCCAGTTCCTCAGACTATCATCTTCCAAGCCACAACATGCCTAGTAAAGGGTAAAGGTGTAGAAGTTATAGTGCTAACATTCCCTACCCAATCCCCAATTAGGCCAAAAATGGTATATAAACATGACAGGGATGTTGGGTACTTTATAATGGACAAAGGATAGAATAAAAGGAAAAGAGATTCTCCAAAGCAAGTTGAGCCTAAAGTTGAAGAACCTCAACCATAAGAAGTGGCTCAACCACCTAAGAATGAAGAGCCTCAAAGTGAAAAAGCAACTCAAGCTCAAGATATTCCACAAGTGTCTCATAGAATAGGAACAAGAATACGAACTAGAATAGGCAGTATAGGAGGTGTCATCATGTGTACAAGAGGAAGAAACCTCTCCCTCAGCTGCTAAGAAAGCTAGGCTTAAACCTACAATCAAAAGGACTAGAAGGCAGAAGATACAAAGAAAGGTTATACCTATTCCTCTAGTCCTGAAAACCATCCCTAAGGTGGATGAAGAAGATGAAGAAGAAAATCTCCTGTTGAATTGAAGGACATACTTGCCGAGGGCTTCCCAGGAAGAGAAAAGGAGAAGTTCCACCATTACACTACCATCTATTCCCAGGAAACCTATTAAGGCTACAACTTCAGAGGATGAGCAGTAATAATGGATGGATCAACAAGAGGGGTAGGGAAAAAATATTTTCAATATATCTGATTTTGACTTTATGCTTGTAGGAACTAAAATTTTGGGTGATATAATATGAGATACACCCACAAACCAACCTTTGGGATAGGATTGGAACCAAATTCCACCTCTACCACAAGGATCTCTGGGTACCTCACCACATCATTTTAGGATTTTTCATTTTTGGACAAAGGCTCAGCCATTCCTCTCCCTCTTTTTACTGAAGAAGAATGAGAAGGGTATGAAGAAAAGCCAAAACAAAGGCCAGTCAATGAAGTATCAAAGGAAGGACAAATACTTGAAGAACCTTAGCAAACTTTTTAAGATACATAGGCGAGGACTTTAGATACTATAGATGTAGGGACACCAAATCTAGATCTCTCTCTAAAGGAGAAGACTCTAGAAAGAGAGGATAAGGGAAAGGGCCTGGAGGGAAAACCTCCTCTTCAACCAAATACATGTCTCTTATGGGCACTACACTAGCCTAGTTGAAGAGGAATTTTATAGTTTGACAAAAGAGGTAGTTGAACCTGAATGAAGAGGAAAGTATGGATGCACTAGTAGAAGCCATCAAGAGGCTTGAGCCACCTATGGGTGATGCACAATAATTGACCTTCATAATGAAAAATTTAGATCAAGACTTACTTGCTCATATAGCCATTCCTCCTCTACATGTTAAGACCAAAGATCTGACTCCTATGGGCATCAAGGAGACTAAAGTAAAGTAAAGTCTTATTAGGAAAGCCCACAGTAGATATGATTAAAGTAATGATCACTATGGGCATCAGGGAGGTGTTCAGGCATTTTGATGAATATGAGAATGAATTGATAAAGCTATACAAAGAGAACAAGCTACTAAGAGGCTATATGCATCAAATTATAGGTCCACTAGATCAAGATCACCTAAAGGATACTCTCACTATGGCACTAGAAAGGAGAGATAAGGGGAGTGTCCAAGTTGATTCATATTTAGGAGCATGTTAGAAATGGTGTGACAATTTTGAGCAAAAAAGTGTAGGGATAATATGGGCTAATTTGAACTTGTTGCATAATGTTCACTCTAGTGTAGAGAAATGGGTATCTATAGTAGACTAGGATTTTGGGCTTATGGATGAGGTACATACCTAGGGAAAAGACCTTCAAGAACTCCAAACAATAAAGGGTAAAAGGTATCATACACTCATAGAAGTGTAAACAAAAGATGAGATTGATAAATTTGAGGATTGGATTGAAAAGATAGCTACCAAAAATAAGGTCATGTAATAACTTCATGAAAATATTTAGAAGTTAAAAGGCTAGTCCCAAGTGGATGTAGATAGGTATTATGATGTTATTTCCATTGAGATTTTTGAAGATGAGTCAAAGATGAAGCTCAAGACAGTAAAAGCAATAGTTGAACAATTCCAAAGAACTTTTGAGGATTTATATTTGTTGGAAGCTTCCCAAGTGATGGAGATTATAGAGAAATTCAAGAGTAAGCATATAAACATCACTCTGGTATAAAGGGGAAGAAAAATGAGAAGCTAGAAATTCAGTTTTGACACTTGGGAAAAAATTGGATTTTTCGAAGCTTCTCCAAAGGTGCACTGCTCCCAAGGTTTGCTACTTTAAAGGTGCACTACTCCAAAGGTGCACTAAATTTTTTGAAGAAGTCAGAGGTGTGCCAACAGTTAATTGTGAGTTCCAAATTTAGAGCTTTCCATGCACTAAAAACACATTCTGACGATAGTTTAACTCCTAAAAGCACTCAAAGAAGGCAAAGCTTCTAGTGACTCCTAGATCCTCTTACAACTTCCTTCTTCTTATCTACTACTTCTTTGTTTATTTTAAGACATGTAATGGCTCATGAACCCATTAATTGATATAAACAAGGGTGGAGTCCTACTTAGCACCATTTAGAGAGTCAATTTGTACATAATTAGATTTATTTTATTATTTTAAAGCATATATTTGCTAGAAGATATCTCTCACTCTCAACACAGATTAAGGAGATAATTTGTTATAAATTTAGGAATGTAGCATGTATTCCAAGTTATTATTTTAATGTAATAATATATGCTATTGGTGCTCTCATTTTGAGTGTAGTTATTGTTGTCAGAGTGTGTTATTTTTGTGGATTCTTGTTCATGATAATAATGGAGCCAATATTTTTTTTGATTTGATATGATTGTGTGATCTTTTAGTTCTGATGTTTTCCACATGTTCATGAATTATGTTGATGTACCAAGTTGGAGAAAAGATCGCCCTATTGTTCCTACATAGCTTCTCGTCTCACATGAGCACAATTTTTGTGGCCTTGCGATTTGATAAGAAGTGAAAAATATTTTGGTTTTACTAAATTCCCATAAAATATTGCATTAGTGGATTTGAGGAAGTGTTACTCCTACTTTCATTGGTTTCCTACTTGATCTTTTCAACGACTTAAGTCGCAGACGTGTTGTTACCATGGTTTATGTCTGTTAGGAATTTCCCTTTCATGCTATTTTCTTTCATCTCTTGTTACCTTATCTTCATTATTTTCTTTACTACCACTTGGTTAAATTAGGAATTCATATAGTTGCATTGTTAGATTGCATTCATTCAAAAATAGAAAATACCAAAAACATATCTCTTTTTGTGATTAATTTTGAAACAACAAGCAGATTGATCATCTTATCCAAAATTGGTTCTAACTAGCAAAGATGGTCACAAGATCATCTAGAACCTTAGAGTTGATCCTAGATCAAATTTTCAAGAGAGGAGTTTGAAAGGATTCCTGACATTAAGCATCATGCAAAATGATACCTCAACATTTACAAATGAAGGTATGAAATGGATGGTTTTGGAGCACTTAGAAGATACACCCATCATTCACTATGCACATATCATCATTTGAGATCAAATGGGTATGTGGGATTATACACAATGAAAAATAAAGGAGGGAGGTCCCATGGCTCACAGTTGTTGAGGTCTACGTCAACAATGACCCTTCCTATGAAATTGTTGTCTAAAACCTTTCTCATGAGATAATGTGTTATGACCTCTTCATCACTGGGATGGAACTTGAAACCAGGAGGCAATTGTGCATCACCCTTATCATGACATTAACCAAATTTAAAAGCCTTCATTAATGAATGCTCTTCCCAATCTGCTCACAAAAACACAAGAAAACAAATGGATTGTTTTAACTATCCTCCACTATATAGAATAATGCAACACTTCCCAATTTTCCAAATTCCCACTTAGCAAAATCTAATATGTGGGTTGTGGGGAGATGTTGTGTTGACTTCTTATATGGGTGCAAGGAGAAGTGGGAAAATGAAATAGTTTACAACATGATTTATGTGATTTGAAAATGAAATTGCCTAGCTTGAAACCTAATTTTGTTTGAAAACAAATTTCTTGAAAACACATAAACTTGAAGAAGTAAATGTGCTTACCTAGGTGATGTTGATGTTACACGCACATGCACGCATGCACGCACACACACACACAACATCTTAGGATATATTATACATCATAAAGATGTCATACAATAAATAATGTGTTCTATAGGGTCACATAGTGTTCTTATTAGACCTAATGTGTCCATGATGACTCTTAATTTGTTGTAATGGGTTTTAATGGGTCTTTTTTTTTGTATTAGATTTTTTTTTCATAATGGGTCTTAATGGATCTTAATGAGTCCTAGGATCATTTTGGACCCATTAGGACTCCTTAGCACCACTATTAGACATTAGATTCCACTCGAACCCATTAGCTATCATAACTTTCTTACTAGGTTGTAAGGGGTCATAATGGGTAGTAGGACCACTTAGGAACCATTTTGACCCCATATGATACAGTAGAACTAATTATACAACATAATAGTGTCATATAATAGGTAATATGTTCTACAAGCTCCTAAGGTGTTGTAGTGAGACCTAGTGGGTCCTAGGATTAACTTTTGAACAATAATGAAAACCCTAAGCCTAAACGATTTTAACCATATTATATAGTCCTCCCTTTAAATATATAAATTTAGAATTTTTAATTACATAAAGTTTAAAATTTGAATTAAATCCATTGAAAAAATCTATCAAAAGGACAGATATTGGGAAAAATATTACACAAATATCACCTTCACAAGTAGCATAAATAAATTATTTCGATGAAAGTAATAATATGAGCTATAGTGCAAGTAGAAACTATGAACAATGTAGGATTTTTTAAATTTGAACTACTAATTTAAAAAACTAAAAAATGGTATGTGTAGTGTGGTAGCTGATTCAATGATGTATCAAGACATACCAAGGTTTTCACAGAAAGTACACTTGCAAAAACTATAGAAGGAAGCAAGGTATGTCTCTACATCAATGAATCAACTACCACACTATGCATACCATTTTTAGTTTTTTAAATTAGTTGCAAAAATTAAAAAAATATGCATTGATCGTAGTTTCTATTTGCACACAAGCTCCTCTTCTTAATTTACTTGAAAGAATTTATTTATGCTACTTGTAACATTGATATTTGTGTAATCTTTTTCCCAGTACATGTGCTTATGATAGATTTTATTTTAATGACTTTAATTCACTTCAAAGTTTATGGACAATTAGAATTTCTAAATTTATGTATATTTAAAGGGAGGACTATATAATATGGTATATATAGAAGCAAGGTATGTCTCTACTCCACCTTTGCAAAAACTATAGAAGCAAACAAGGTATGTCTCTACTTTGCCTTTACAAATTATCATATGTGTGTTGTAGGGAGATGTTGTGTTGATGAGGTAATATTCATGCCTAGATCCTTGGGAGTATTTAGTACTACAAGGCTTGTAAACATAAGGCATTTAAGTTTCATGATGTACATAGTTAATGAAGACCATCACCTAGTGCACCCGCTCTAGGAGTTGATGAAATAAAATATTCATACTACATCAAACAAGATTTGAAGTATGTTATATACATAAAATATATATGAAAATATGAAATGAAATGGGTGGGTTAAGATTATACACACACAACTTGTGTTTTAAACCAAGGTTATACTAGAGTATATAATATAAGTATATATATGCAATATATATGGTAATATGAAGAAGAAAAAAGAGGGCATGAGATTATGTAGACACAATTTGTGCATCCAACAAGGGTTATAGTATATAGAGACAACATAGATGATGATAGGATAATAAATGGGTGTGTGAGATTACAATGACACAATTTGTATATCAAACATGAGTTATAGTGGAGGAGGTAATACATACACAAAATTTATATGATACTATGAAAATAAATGGGTGTGTGAGATTATCTAGGCATAATTTGTGTATAAGGATATGTGGGTGCATGAATATACACTCAAAATTCAAAATGCACAAATCATCATTTGAGATCAAATGGGTGTGTTAGATTATACACATAGTAAACAATAGAGGAGGGATTTGAACATACCATGGAGGTCCAAGGCTCACACTTGTTGAGGTCCATGATGTAATTCAAGTTAGTTTACTTCCTTAGTCCTTATCTTGTTAAAGAATTTCTTAGGATTTCCCTTATCCTATTATGGTTCCCTTTAATACCTTGATCTCTAGAGGATCTCTATCCTATCCTCTAACTACTCACTACCTAATTGCACCAATTATTTGAACTTCTTCCTTCACCAAATGCCTTTGCAAGATGACTTGCCAACTTAATTTCTTAGTCCTTCCTAATCATTTTATCAACTGCATAGAGTGAGGGGCTCATACAAGAGATGTTAGACTCCTCCTAGGCTTTTGGACACAAATCCCACAAGTCATCCTCAAGTTCCTTGCTTCTACATAAAAATTGCCAAAAATGGGCCTAACAGAATTAACCCTCCTACTTGGGTTTTTGGACTTTAACTCCAATTTTCTATGAATAAGGTGAAAAAAATTTTTTTGATTAGAGTGCCCTTTTTCAAAACCTAAAGGATTTTGTGTGTTTTAGGTCTCCAAGCCATCTGTACACCTGGGAAAAAAAATTATGCCTATATTAAAGGGTTTCACACTATGAATGACAATGCTTACTAGGGTATAATAATTCCCTTTAAAAAATTATTTTGAAGATTTATCCCTTTAAAAAATTATTTTGAAGATTTATCCCAAATCTTCTAGCAAATATTGTGATTAATTGTAATAGATTTCCACAATCCATAAAATTCTGTATTCGCTTCTGGGTGTGATTTTGTATATTTTTTTAACATCAACGTTTCGGATCATACTCTATGATCCATCATCAGGATGATAAAGAGAGCTAAGAAACAAATGATATGTTGCAGACCAAACAAAGCAATAAGAGGAGAGGGAGAGGTAGGTGGGAGTGACATGCAAATCAAGAAAAACTACCCACTAAAGAAAGAGAAAAAACCTGAATAATAAGTTGAAAACTAAAATTAAAGAATTAAAATAACACTAATTAAAAACTAATAAGAGAAGAAAGGGAAACTAGCAAAAAGACACTTAAGGAAAAAACCAAATAAAACGATAAGAAGAATACAAATTTGTCTATATAAATGTATATACAAAAAGGAAAGACAAAATAAAGAGGCAAAGGGAAGGATAGGGAGAAGGAAGGACAGAATGGAGAAAGACAATAACAAAAAGAGAGAGACAAGAAATGAAAAAATTAAAATTAAAAATTAAAAAATTAAAATTAAAATTAAAAATTAAAAATGGCAATAAATTAATTAATTAAAGGGAAGGAAAGACAAAAAGAGTAGGAAAAAGACCATAAAAGAGAACCCATAAATAAATATATATGTACCTTAAAAAATAAAAGTCAAAGCCTACAAAGGAAGCGATGGGGAAAAGGGGAAAAAAGAAGAAGAAAAATTAAAAAATTAAAAAATAAAAAATAAGGATTAAAGAAAAGTTGAAAAAGAGGAAGAATAATAAAAATGGATAAATAAATAACTAAAAAATAAAAGGAGAGAAATGGAAAAAAACCGAAAAAAATAAAGGAGGAACAAAAGGAGAAAGAAAGACAAGAAAAACCAACAAAGCAAGAAAGAGAAAAACGAGAACTGACAAAAAAAATTTCAAAATATAAAATAAAAGAACACAACGAACAAGAAGACTAAAAACTAATAAAGATAAAACCTAGCCTATAAATCAATAGAACCGCCTGAGGGAAAGGAGGGGGAGGGGAAGAACGAGGCCAAGGAAGGAAAGGGGAGGGTAGAGAGAGAAGGAGATTGGAGGCCGGAGGGAAAGGGAGGACAAGGGGGTGGGGGGGGGCAACAAAGACGCAAGTGCTACAGAGACAAGAGAAGGAAGAGAATAGAGAAAGAAGGGGGAGTCAACAGGGGGATCAATGGGGTTTGTTGATGGAAGATAACAGAGGGTGCCACGCTAGGCTAAGGGCCCAACCATCATCTCGATTGAGGTTGGAAGGGTGGTTGAAAATTTCAATCGCTTCCTTCATCTTCCTCTTAAAATCGCTATCCTCTTTAGCAAGGATCTGAGTGTTCTCCAAACAAATGTGATGTTTGGTGGAGGAAGAATGCTCAGCTAGGGCCGATTTGTACACTCTATCATGCTTGATGTTAGCACTATGCTCCCTAATTCTTGTGGAGAATGATCTACCCATTTCTCCAATGTACGGAGTCCCACAAGAACAAGAAACTTTGTAGACACCCGAATCAGCGAGAGCGTTTTGAGAGTCTTTGAGAGGGGGCACGTGATTCCTGATAGTTGAAAGGGGTTTGAAGGCACAACGAACTCCTTTTTTGAGAAGGATTTTTGAAATTTTATGCGAGATGCCCTCAATAAAAGGAAGGATGATGAAGGGGTTAATGTTGTGCTGGGAAGGGGGGGTTCTTGGGGTGGAGTGAAACAACTTGGCTAGCTTGAAAGCTTTGGAAATATTTTGGTTGGTGTATCCATTGAGCCTGAAGACTTTGCGAAGGTAGGAAAGCTCATCGTCAATGTTGTCCTTGTCACAAATGCGAAGGGCCCTAAGAGCCAAGGTTTTGAGCACTCCAACTTTTTGGCGAGGGTGGTGATGGGAAGAAGAATGGAGATACAAATCAGTGTGGGTGGATTTACGAAACACTTGATGACTTAGCGAGCTGTCCGATTTCCTTGAGAGTAAAACATCGAGAAATGGCAGACACCCATTCCTCTCCAGCTCCATGGTGAAGGAAATACAGGGTGACACCATGTTAAGATGTGCGTGAAATTATTCTAATTTTTGGAGACCATGAGGCCAACAAATGTTGGTGTTGTCAACATAGCATTTCCACCACTTAGGCTTGAAGGGGAAGGAGTGTAAAGCCAAATCTTCGAAGTACTCCATGTAAAGATTGGCAATGATAGGAGAAAGTAGGGAGACCATAGCTACACCATCGACTTGTTCATAAATAATATCTTGGAAGGTGAAAAAGGTGGATCTTAAACATAACTCCATTAATGTGGCCACTTCTTCATTGACCTTGCGTTTGACAACTTCGATGGAGTCCGAAATGGGGACCTTGGTGAAAAGGGAGACCACATCAAAACTGACCAAAATGTCGTCATTTTCTAGTTTGGAATCTTTGATGAAGTCAACAAAATGGTTGGAGTCTTTGATAAAAGAGTCACACTTACCCACTAAAGGGGAGATCTACTTTGCAAGGAACGAAGAAAGAGGGTAAGTGGGTGAGCCAATCGTATCAACAATGGGCTTGAGAGGGACGTTGGCTTTGTGGATCTTTGGGACTCCGTATATGGGGGCAGTGACTTCTTTGGAAGGAATGAGAAGTCTCTTGGTGGAATCATCAAAAGAAGAACCATTGACCACGGCTTTGACTTTTTTGAGGATTTGGGAACACGGGTTGCAGGCTAAGATTTTGTAGCTCGCCGAATCAGAGAGGAGAGTCAGCATCTTGGAGATGTAGTCTCCCTTGTTCAAAATGACCGTGGCGTTGCCTTTATTGGCTCTAGAAATAATCAGGTCATTGTTGCGCAAAAGGTTCTTGAAAGCAAGAAATTCAGGATTAGGGATGTTGCGCTTTGGAGGCTTGGCTCATCTAAGAGCCACAACGCAATCTTGTCTAACCTCCTCACGAACTTCAGATGGGAGAGCACGAATGGAGTTTTCAATTTTGGCTAGGAAGTCCACACAAGGAATGAAGCGAGGAGAGGGTGAAAAATTAAGGCCACGCTTGAGGAAATTGAAGCACAGGGGATCAATAATGGCATGCGAGAGGTTAACCACCAGCTTTGAATCCCAATCATTAATGATGGAATGTGAGGACGAGGGAGCCAGTTGGAGAATGTTGGGGCAAGGCTAGGGTGGCTTACGATGAGAGGATAGGGTAGGCAAACAACAGGTTGAGAGGCTTGGAAGAGAGGACCAAGATGAACTCCTCACGTTGTTGGGAGTAATACAGGACGGGGGAGGGGCTCGAGAAAGGTTCAACTGGCTGGGAGCAAGATCACAGTCATAAATGCGATGTGAAGCCAAAGGAGAAACGAGAGAGATAGGAGTGGATGTACCTGGCAATCCTGACAAAGATCCATTGGTGACAAGACTGATCTACGGAGTGGCTGCAGGAGAGCCGTTGGAGTCGACTGGTAGCGTGTGAGAGCCCACCTCAGCAACAGAGGGAATCTTGGCGAGCGAGTGGAGGACAGTGGAACACGAGCTGGAACCCAAAGGAAGGGCTGCTGAAGAAGCGAAAGGAGGGAGCGGGGAGGGAGAACCTGCTAGAGGAGAGGATGACCCAGGCCCAGGTCGCGAAAGGAGGGAGCTCTATTCCATGGAAGAACAAGAGCTAGCTACGTGCGACGCGGGCAGAGGTGAGGAGTCGGGCTTGTGGCTGAGCAGCGGGGAAGTAATGAGGGAACTGCCTACATTACAAGGGGAGGCAGCTGCATGCAAGGAAGGGCAGGTTGAGCGGTCAACCAACGTAAGGGGGGAAGCAATAGGAGATCTGGGAAGAGATGACGAGCCCAGTTTGCGTCACTGCAGAGAGGCAGGAAGAAGGTTCCTGCTTGCGATGTGAGGGGAGGAAGCTATAAGTGAGGAGTGAGAAGAACAACAGACCAACACGTCAGGGGAAGAGGGAGGGGATCTACGCTTGTGGAGAAGACTGAAGAACTTTCTCTTTTGCCTGTTGATGGAATCCGGCTGACGCCCTTGGGCGTGAGCGAAAGATGTTGTGTCAAAACTGATCCATAAGTTTGAGCGGAGTGTGGATGCGAGCTCCAAATGAAGAGGAAAAAGCTGGGAGTTGAGAGCATTGATCTTCCTCCTAGAGGAAGAAATGATAGATCTGAGGAGGGCCAAGCCTACATGGATGAAAATGCGATCAGTGTGGCAGTTACGCAGGTGATGAACAACAGACTCGAATGAGGGAATTAGCCAAGAGTCTCTACATCTTTTTCGAAAGGCTAGGTCTGCAACAAGCTTGTAAAGCTTTATTCCTAAACTCTCAAACTGCTTGCATTTCATGAATATTTCCCTCCCATGAAGGGTTTCAATTAATTGTAACAAATTTCCACAATCCATAAAATTCTGTATTCGCTTCTGGGTGTGATTGTGTATGTTTTTTTAACATCAACGTTTCGGATCATACTCTATGATCCATCATTAGGATGATAAAGAGAGCTAAGAAACAAAATGATATGTTGCAGACCAAGCAAAGCAATAAGAGGAGAGGGAGAGGTAGGTGGGAGTGACATGCAAATCAAGAAAAACTACCCACTAAAGAGAGAAAAAACCTAAATAATAAGTTGAAAGCTAAAACTAAAGAATTAAAATAACACTAATTAAAAACTAATAAGAGAAGAAAGGGAAACTAGCAAAAAGACACTTAAGGAAAAAACCAAATAAAACGATAAGAAGAATACAAATTTGTCTATATAAATGTATATACAAAAAGGGAAGACAAAATAAAGAGGCAAAGGGAAGGATAGGGAGAAGGAAGGACAGAATGGAGAAAGACAATAACAAAAAGAGAGGGACAAGAAATGAAAAAATTAAAATTAAAAATTGAAAAATTAAAATTAAAATTAAAAATTAAAAATGGCAATAAATTAATTAATTAAAGGGAAGGAAAGACAAAAAGAGTAGGACCATAAAAGAGAACCCATAAATAAATATATAAGTACCTTAAAAAATAAAAGTCAAAGCCTACAAAGGAAGTGATGGGGAAAAGGGGAAAAAAGAAGAAGAAAAATTAAAAAATTAAAAATAAGGATTAAATAAAAGTTGAAAAAGAGGAAGAATAATAAAAATGGATAAATAAATAACTAAAAAATAAAAGGAGAGAAATGGAAAAAAACCAAAAAAAATAAAGGAGGAACAAAAGGAGAAAGAAAGACAAGAAAAACCAACAAAGCAAGAAAGAGAAAAACGAGAACTGAAAAAAAAAAATTCAAAATATAAAATAAAAGAACACAACGAACAAGAAGACTAAAAACTAATAAAGATAAAACCTAGCCTATAAATCAATAGAATCGCCTGAGGGAAAGGAGGGGGTGGGGAAGAACGAGGCCAAGGAAGGAAAGGGGAGGGTAGAGAGAGAAGGAGATTGGAGGCCGGAGGGAAAGGGAGGACGAGGGGGTAGGGGGGGGGGGGGGCAAGAGAGATGCAAGCGCTATAGAGACGAGAGAAGGAAGAGAATAGAGAAAGAAGGGGGAGTCAATGGGGGGATCAATGGGGTCTGTTGATGGAAGATAACAGAGGGTGCCACGCTAGGCTAAGGGCCCAACCATCATCTCGATTGAGGTTGGAAGGGTGGTTGAAAATTTCAATTGCTTCCTTCATCTTCCTCTTAAAATATCTATCCTCTTTAGCGAGGATCTGAGTGTTCTCCAAATAAATGTGATGTTTGCTGGAGGAAGAATGCTCGGCTAGGGCCGATTTGTACACTCTATCATGCTTGATGTCAGCACTATGCTCCCTAATTCTTGTGGAGAATGATCTACCCGTTTCTCCAATGTACGGAGTCCGACAAGAACAAGAAACTTTGTAGACACCCGAATCAGTGAGAGCGTTTCGAGAGTCTTTGAGAGGGGGCACGTGATTCCTGATAGTTGAAAGGGGTTTGAAGGCACAACGAACCCCTTTTTTGAGAAGGATTTTTGAAATTTTATGTAAGATGCCCTCAATGAAAGGAAGGATGACGAAGGGGGTAATGTTGTGCTGGGAAGGGGGGGTTCTTGGGGTGGAGTGAAACAACTTGGCTAGCTTGAAAGCTTTGGAAATATTTTGCTTGGTGTATCCATTGAGCCTGAAGACTTTGTGAAGGTAGGAAAGCTCATCGTCAATGTTGTCCTTGTCCCAAATGTGAAGGGCCCTAAGAGCCAGGGTTTTGAGCACTCCAAATTTTTGGCGAGGGTGGTGATGGGAAGAAGAATGGAGATACAAATCAGTGTGGGTGGCTTTATGAAACACTTGATGACTTAGCGAGCCGTTTGATTTCCTTGAGAGTAAAACATCGAGAAATGGCAGACACCCATTCCTCTCCAGCTCCATGGTGAAGGAAATATAGGGTGACACCATGTTAAGATGTGTGTGAAATTCTTCTAATTTTTGGAGACCATGAGGCCAACAAATTTTGGTGTCGTCAACATAGCGTTTCCACCACTTAGGCTTGAAGGGGAAGGAGTGTAAAGCCAAATCTTTGAAGTACTCCATGTAAAGATTGGAAATGATACGAGAAAGCGGGGAGCCCATAGCTACACCATCGACTTGTTCATAAATAATATCTTGGAAGGTGAAAAAGGTGGATCTTAAAAATAACTCCACTAATGTGGCCACTTCTTCATTGACCTTGCGTTTGACAACTTCGATGGAGTCCGAAATGGGGACCTTGGTGAAAAGGGAGACCACATCAAAACTGACCAAAATGTCATCATTTTCTAGTTCGGCATCTTTGATGAAGTCAACAAAATGGTTGGAGTCTTTGATAAAAGAGTCACACTTACCCACTAAAGGGGAGATCTGCTTCGCAAGGAACGAAGCAAGAGGGTAAGTGGGTGAGCCAATCGTATCAACAATGGGCCTGAGAGGGAAGTTGGCTTTGTGGATCTTTGGGACTCCGTATATGTGGGGAGTGACTTCTTTGGAAGGAATGAGAAGTCTCTTGGTGGAATCATCAAAAGAAGAACCATTGACCGCAGCTTTGACTTTTTTGAGGATTTGGGAACACGGGTTGCAGGCTAAGATTTTGTAGCTCGCCGAATCAGAGAGGAGAGTCAGCATCTTGGAGATGTAGTCTCCCTTGTTCAAAAGGACCATGGCGTTGCCTTTATCAGCTCTAGAAATAATCAGGTCATTGTTGCGCAAAAGGTTCTTGAAAGCAAGAAATTCAGGATTAGGGATGTTGCGCTTCGGAGGCTTGGCTCGTCTAAGAGCCACAGCGCAATCTTGTCTAACCTCCTTGCGAACTTCAGATGGGAGAGCACGAATGGAGTTTTCAATTTCAGCTAGGAAGTCCACACAAGGAATGAAGTGAGGAGAGGGTGAAAAATTAAGGCCACGCTTGAGGAAATTGAAGCACAGGGGATCAATAATGGCATGTGAGAGGTTAACCACCAGCTTTGAATCCCAATCATTAATGATGGAATGTGAGGACGAGGGAGTCGGTTGGAGAATGTTGGGGCAAGGCTGGGGTGGCTTACGATGAGAGGATAGGGTAGGCAAACAACAGGTTGAGAGGCTTGGAAGAGAGGACCAGGATGAACTCCTCATGTTGTTGGGAGTAATACAGGACAGGGGAGGGGCTCGGGAAAGGTTCAACTGGCTAGGAGCAAGATCATAGTCATAAATGTGATGTGAAGCCAAAGGAGAAACGAGAGAGATAGGAGTGGACGTACCTGGCAATCTCGACAAAGAGCCATTGGTGACAAGACTGATCTGCAGAGTGGCTGCAGGAGAGCCGTTGGAGTCGACTGGTAGCCTGTGAGAGCCTGCCTCAGCAATGGAGGGAATCTTGGTGAGCGAGTGGAGGATAGTGGAACACGAGCTGGAACCCAAAGGAAGGGCTGCTAAAGAAGTGAAAGGAGGGAGCGGGGAGGGAGAACCCGCTGGAGGAGAGGATGACCCAGGCCTAGGTCACGAAAGGAGGGAGCTCTGTTACATGGAAGAACGAGAGCTAGCTACGTGCAACGCAGGTAGAGGTGAGGAGTCAGGCTTGTGGCTGAGCAACGGGGAAGTAATGAGGGAACTGCCTGCGTTACGAGGGGAGGCAGCTGCATGCGAGGAAGGGCAGGTTGAGCGGTCAACCAACATGAGTGGGGAAGCGATAGGAGATCTGAGAAGAGATGACGAGCCCAGTTTGCGTCGTTGCAGAGAGGCAGGAAGAAGGTTCCTGCCTGTGATGTGAGGGGAGGAAGCTATAGAGGAGGAGTGAGAAGAATAGCGGACCAACGCGTCAAGGGAAGAGGGAGGGGATCTACGCTTGTGGAGAAGACTGAAGAACTTTCTCTTTTGCCTGTTGATGGAATTTAGTTGACGCCCTTGGGCGTGAGCAAAAGATGTTGTGTCAAAACTGATCCATAAGTCTAAGCGGAGTGTGGATGCGAGCTCCAAATGAAGAGGAAAAAGCTGGGAGTTGAGAGCATTGATCTTCCTCCTAGAGGAAGAAATGATAGATCTGAGGAGGGCCAAGCCTGCATGGATGAAAATGCGATCAGTGTGGCAGTTACGCAGGTGATGAACAACAGACACGAATGAGGGAATCAGCCGGGAGTCTCTACATCTTTTTCGAAAGGCTAGGTTTGCAACAAGCTTGTAAAGCTTTATTCTTAAACTCTCAAACTACTTGCATTTCATGAATATTTCCCTCCCATGAAGGGTTTCAATTAATTGTAACAGATTTCCACAATCCATAAAATTCTGTATTCGCTTCTGGGTGTGATTGTGTATGTTTTTTTAACATCAACGTTTCGGATCATACTCTATGATCCATCATCAGGATGATAAAGAGAGCTAAGAAACAAAATGATATGTTGCAGACCAAGCAAAGCAATAAGAGGAGAGGGAGAGGTAGGTGGGAGTGACACACAAATCAAGAAAAACTACCCACTAAAGAGAGAGAAAAAACTTGAATAATAAGTTGAAAACTAAAACTAAAGAATTAAAATAACACTAATTAAAAACTAATAAGAGAAGAAAGGGAAACTAGCAAAAAGACACTTAAGGAAAAAACCAAATAAAATGATAAGAAGAATACAAATTTGTCTATATAAATGTATATACAAAAAGGAAAGACAAAATAAAGAGGCAAAGGGAAGGATAGGGAGAAGGAAGGACAGAATGGAGAAAGACAATAACAAAAAGAGAGGGACAAGAAATGAAAAAATTAAAATTAAAATTAAAAATTAAAAATGGCAATAAATTAATTAATTAAAGGGAAGGAAAGACAAAAAGAGTAGGAAAAAGACCATAAAAGAGAACCCATAAATAAATATATATGTACCTTAAAAAATAAAAGTCAAAGCCTACAAAGGAAGCGATGGGGAAAAGGGGAAAAAAGAAGAAGAAAAATAAAAAAATAAAAAAATAAAAAATAAGGATTAAAGAAAAGTTGAAAAAGAGGAAGAATAATAAAAATGGATAAATAAATAACTAAAAAATAAAAGGAGAGAAATGGAAAAAAATCGAAAAAAATAAAGGAGGAACAAAAGGAGAAAGAAAGACAAGAAAAACCAACAAAGCAAGAAAGAGAAAAATGAGAACTGACAAAAAAAATTTCAAAATATAAAATAAAAGAACACAATGAACAAGAAGACTAAAAACTAATAAAGATAAAACCTAGCCTATAAATCAACAGAACCGCCTCAGGGAAAGGAGGGGGTGGGGAAGAATGAGGCCAAGGAAGGAAAGGGGAGGGTAGAGAGAGAAGGAGATTGGAGGCCGGAGGGAAAGGGAGGACGAGGGGGTAGGGGGGGGGGCAACAAAGATGCAAGCGCTACAGAGACAAGAGAAGGAAGAGAATAGAGAAAGAAGGGGGAGTCAATGGGGGGATCGATGGGGTCTATTGATGGAAGATAACAGAGGGTGCCACGCTAGGCTAAGGGCCCAACCATCATCTCGATTGAGGTTGGAAGGGTGGTTGAAAATTTCAATCGCTTCCTTCATCTTCCTCTTAAAATAGCTATCCTCTTTAGCGAGGATCTGAGTGTTCTCCAAACAAATGTGATGTTTGGTGGAGGAAGAATGCTCGGCTAGGGCCGATTTGTACACTCTATCATGCTTGATGTCAGCACTATGCTCCCTAATTCTTGTGGAGAATGATCTACCCGTTTCTCCAATGTACGGAGTCCCACAAGAACAAGAAACTTTGTAGACACCCGAATCAGTGAGAGCGTTTCGAGAGTCTTTGAGAGGGGGCACATGATTCCTGATAGTTGAAAGGGGTTTGAAGGCACAACGAACTCCTTTTTTGAGAAGGATTTTTGAAATTTTATGCGAGATGCCCTCAATGAAAGGAAGGATGACGAAGGGGGTAATGTTGTGCTGGGAAGGGGGGGTTCTTGGGGTGGAGTGAAACAACTTGGCTAGCTTGAAAGCTTTGTAAATATTTTGGTTGGTGTATCCATTGAGCCTGAAGACTTTGCGAAGGTAGGAAAGCTCATTGTCAATGTTGTCCTTGTCACAAATGCGAAGGGCCCTGAGAGCCAAGGTTTTGAGCACTATAACTTTTTGGCGAGGGTGGTGATGGGAAGAAGAATGGAGATACAAATCAGTGTGGGTGGCTTTACGAAACACTTGACGACTTATCGAGCCGTCCGATTTCCTTGAGAGTAAAACATCGAGAAATGGCAGACACCCATTCCTCTCCAGCTCCATGGTGAAGGAAATACAGGGTGACACCATGTTAAGATGTGTGTGACACCAAGACTAGAACAACACAGTCTGTTTACAAAAGATTCTCAAAACCTAACTAAATGAACTTATACAACTTAGAAATATGAAACAAAAGAGGACTGTACAAACATGAAATACACTAATCCAAACCAAAAGCTCCAACTTCAATCCATTTTTGTGAATAAGCAAACTGAAAACATGTAACACTCTCAAAATTGGGCAACATTCATAATTTATAATGACAAAACTTTCCTCTTACAATCTCCAACTCTTAGAATTGGTCATTTCATAGATTTTATAAGTTTACCAAGAGGTCTTAGATAGTTATGGAAACCATCTACCTCAAAACCATGACATGTGCAATTCTTGCTCAAATATTGTCGAGCAACTTTTCAAAGTTGCTGACAATTTTTGCATTTTTGCAATTTTTGAACATCTATCACTTGGAGCCTTCCATGTAGGTCTAAAATGGTCCATTAATGGTTTCTAGGAATAATCTAGCCTTTAGGGCATCAATCAATAGGATTTTGGCCACTTTTCCCTATTTGACAACTTTTTGACATCTTCCTCATTTCCTACTCCAAATGATATGTAGGATCTCCAATCCATGTAATAGAATGTAAAAATATCATGGAGGACAAGATAGATCAAAAACATACATTCCTCATGTTAAATGGTCCTAGACCAATAACTCCTAACACAAACAACACTAAACAAGCAAAACAAAATCTCCTAGAATGGAGTGAATCTAGCTAACTCCACCTAGGAACAAACTCAAACAAAGAGATGACCTTGAAACGTCCAAAATCACACTTCTAACTTGTCTAGAGTTAGTTAAGCCAAAATCAAACTAGAAACCAAAACAAGGAGCCTTTGACTAGGTGCTCTTGCACCATACTCCTTCAAACAAAAAGAAGTTAACCCATCCTTGGATTGAGCAAGTTGAAGTCAATGCCTGACCTCTTGAAGTATGTTTCTTTTATCCAATTGGAATCAACATCATCCTTGCCAAGCCATTTGATTAGGTGTTCCATGTAGTCCTTATGCCTAGTCTTCTTGTAGACTCTTGAATCTAGAATCTTATTTGTTGTCAAAGGTAGAGTAGCAGATAGATTCAGATCTACTACATCTTGTGTAACCTCTTGAAGGTTTTGATCATAATCTTGAATAGTTCCTTTGTATAAAACCAAATCTCCAACATTGAAGATGGGTGACAACCCTATGTCTTCAAGGAGATCAACTTTATAGGCATTATTACCATACTTTGCAAGTATTTCACAAGGACCCAATCTTCTCATCTATAGCTTGTGGGGGACCCTTGTTACAACCTTTTTTTGTTTGCGTACACCATTATAAGATATCCTATTTGAAACTAAACATTCCTTTTAGATGCATCTACCTTTTGTTTTATTTTGTCAACATTTTTAGCTAGTGTTTTCCTCACATTTTCATGGACTTCCTTCATGGATTGGGTAAAGTCCTTAGCATAGGCACTACCTTGTGCTCCAACCTTTAACTTTCTCAACTCAAATATCCCTCTAGGATGCAAACCATAAACTCTCTCAAAAGGACTCTTACCAGTTGATCTATTCATTATGTCATTGTAGGCATATTTAGCCTTCCCAATGAGTTGGTCCCATGCCTGGCCATACTCCTTTGTAAGACACCTCAACAAGTTACCAAGACTCCTATTAATGACCTCTTTTTGGCCATCTATCTATGGGTGATAGGAAAATCCAAAAGATAAGATAAGTTAGTTCCAAGTTGTTTCCATAGTGTCTTCCAAAAGTGGTTCATGAATTTGGTGTCCCTGTCTAAAACAATGCTCATAGGTAGTTTATGGATCCTAACTACCTGTCTAAAAAACAAGTGAGCAATCTGAAAAGCATCATATATGATCTTACAAGGGACAAAATGGTTCATCTTACTAAATCTATCCACAATAACATAAATGATATCATACCCTTGCATTGTCTTTAGCAAGCCAACTACAGAATCCATTATGATGCATTCCCATGGGCTGCTAGGGATTGGAAGTGGTTGATAAAGACCAACATTGGTGGATGTTCCCTTTGCCTTTTGATTCACTAGACAACTTTCCACATACTGTCTAATATATCTAGTCATTCTAGGCCAAAAATGGAACCTAACGACTAACTTTTGAGTCTTATTTACTCTAAAATGACCACTAAGTTTCCCATTATAATTTTATTGGATCAAATTCTCCCTCATTGACCCTCTAGGAACACAAAGTTGAATTTCTTTAAATAATAAATAATTTTTGAGTTGTCATTTTTCACAATGTTGGATGACAAGAATCCTTTTGAATTCCTCTCTTGAAAAGCAAATCAAGGATCAAATCCAAGGTTTCGAGTGATCTTGTGACCTACTAAAATCTATTCAGTTGAAGATAAATGTGTATGTTCATGAGGAGGCCTTTTTTAGTTTTGAACAATTTCAGATAATCTGTTTGATTTGTTGGAAAAGGTAACCACAAAAGAAATATATTGTTGGTATTTTCTATTTTAATGATGAATGAAAGTTATCAATGCAACTAATATGAATTCCTATTTGAACCGAGTGTTATAAAATCAAATAACAAAGATAGAGTGACAAGAGATTAAAGAAAATAACTTGAAAGGGAAATTCCTAACAGATATATACCATGGTAACAACACGTCTATGAATTAAGTCATCAAAAGGAATCAGGTAGGAAACCAATGAAATTAGGAGCAGTGCTTCTTGAATTCCATTGATACAATCATCAATGGGAACTCAATATAAACTAAAAGATGTTTCATGTTTCATAAAATCACAAGGCCACAAAAAGTGCACTCATGCAAGACAAGACACTATGCAAGAACAAAGATGATCTTTCTCTAATTTTTTACGTCAGTAAAATTCATTAACATGAAGCAAACACTAGAAATAAAAGATCACATAATCATAAAAACATAATAAAACCATTGGCTCCATTATTATTCATGAACATGCATCCATAAAAATAAAAAACTTTGGAAAGGATAACTACACTCTGAATGAAAGGACTAATATCATATATTATTGCATCAAAATAATGGCCTAGAGTATATATTACATCCATGTAATTATAAGAAATCCTCTCCTCCTTTTGTGTTAGGAGTGAGAGCTCTTCTAATGCAAGATCATGTTTAAAAACTAATAAAATAAAGCTAATTACATACAAACTGACACTCTAAATGGTGCTAAGTAGGTCTCCACCCTTGTTTATATCAATTAATGGGTGTATGACCTTTTACATGACTTAAAACAATAAAATAATGAGAAGATAACAAGATGGAAACCATGAGATTATTTGGGAGTCTTTGGGAGCTCTAAAAATGGAAGCTTGACCTTGTCTTGCATAAAAATGTAATAAACAGAATAAACAATAAGCAACTAAAGCCTATTCCTACATATTCATGCAAACCTAAAATATGAAAGATAACATGTATATAGTAAAGACATGAAATCAAAAGAGTACAAACTATTCAAAATAGCACTAATACAAACCTCACAAAATCACCAAGTTGATGATGATTTCCTTGTTGTGGGATGTGGTTGCTCACAAATCTTGTACCATAAAAATGGGCTAGATAGTGATTCTTTGTAAATAAGGAGAGGGCTCTCCTTTTATAGGAAATGAGATGAAATGGACGAAATCCTACAGCATAACAATGGGCTAGATAGTGCTTCTTGGAAATGAGGAGAGGGCTCTCCATATAAGGAAATGAGATTAAATAGATGGTTGAGATTCAATGCAAGATGAAGGGCTAGGATCTCTCAAGATCAATGAGGTGTCCATGAGGTGGAGGCCAACTAGACTCCATGTGGATTAGGGTTGGGAAGATGCTCAGAAATGTGTGAGAAACCTTTGATGTGATAGGTCAATGACTGGTGTAAGAGGTGTGAGAAGCATGGTTTCTCACACATGTGTGAGTTACCTTGACTCTCATGTGAAGGGAAACAAAGGTGGAAGAGGTGTGAGAAGGCATGAGGGGTGTGGGAAGTCTAAGTGTTTCTCACACGTGTGAGCACACACTTAGGATTAAAAGGGGGGATTGGCAAGGTGATTAGGAAAAGTAAGTGGGATTAAGGAAGTGGGTAGGCTTAGAATGATGGGTTAGGTTAGGAAAGTGAGGTTGGGTGAGGATTAAAGTTAGGAGCCATGTGCTCAAATAGGATTAAATTTAATATTTAATTCCTAGTGGGATCAAAAGGGATTAATTAAGTAAACAAAGTAATTTACTTAATTAAAGTGAATGGGTTAAGATGCAAGTGGGATGTGAGATAGGCTAGGATTTAAATAAACCTTAGTTTATTTAAACCAAGGAAAGGCAAACATAATTAAACAAATGAAAATTTATTTAATTAAAGGTAGGGTAATTAAATAATAATAAATATCTATTTAATTGGTCATGAAAAGGGGATTTGGACAATTTTAGGTGTCTACAGACCTTCTCTAGGCATTTTTGGGAGTCAAACTTCCATAAAAATGCATTTTTTATGCATGGAATGCTCTAAAATAGCAATAGGAAGTTAAGTCTCAATGCACTGCTTCTCTTCAAAAAAATTGGCGCACCTCTGAGAAAGGCGCACTTGTGCACCTTGGTGACAAGATCCAAAAATCCAAAAATTCTTCTAAGTGTCAAAACTTGATTTCTAGCATCTAGGTTTTCTTCCCCTTTGTACCAAAATGATGTGTGGATTTTTCCCTTTTAACTTTTGGATGATAGAGGTGATTTTTTGAGGAGATAAATAAGTCTAAAGCTTCATACTTTATCCTCACTTCACTATGGAAATCATGAAGTGTGATTTCTTGGGCATTCCTTAGAACTTGAAACTCATGGGTTTGAGTGTGATCGTAGCTGCTATAGAAGACAAGGAAGTCATGGTAATGCTCAGAACTTAGGGAGCCTCTAGATGTTTTAGTTATGCACACTTATGCACCTTTATAGACAATTCATTTACCAAATCTTCAAATTGTGCACTTGTGCACCTTTAGGGAATTGTGTAAGGTGCTCATTTCACCAAGGAATCAAAGTTCTAAATTTTTAAAATAATTTATGAGTTTTTCTCAAATGGGGTTTTAGATCACTCTTATGAACTTATTTTGATCTTTTTGATGATTTAGGCCTATTTGTGCACCTATGTACCTTGCTCTTCAAATCTTGTAAAATTGTGCACCTGTGCACCTTCACACATTTGCACCTTCTAGAGTCCTTCAACTTATGCATATCTCAAAGTTACAATGCACACCTACCCACCTTGGGTACTTGTTCACCTTCTAGAGATAATTAATTTACAAAATCTTCAAATTGTGCACCTACATACCTTTAGGGAATTGTGCAAGGTGCTTAATTCACCAAAAAATCAAAGTTCTCAGTTTTAAAAATGTTTTATGGGTTTTTTTCAGACGAGGTCTGGGAGCACTCTAGTGTACTTATTTTTCCCTTTTTGATTATTTATACCCTCTTTATAGCCCAAAATTATCATATACTTGAACTCCTTCTACTTCTTTTATCTGAAATCCCAAGGCACCTATTTCGAAAATGCACATGCAATACCATGGATATATTTTTTGCTAGGGATAATGATGATGCCAATTTATTTGCACAAAGAAGAAAACATTAGTTATCTTATGCTAAAAGGAAAAAAAGGGGACTCCATGGGACTCAAACTGACAAAAAATTGTGTCAAAACTAGTTGGACTACCCAAAAAGTGAAATTTCCCCCCAATAGCCAATTTTGGGCACTAGCACACCTACACAGGGTGCGCTAGTGCACACCTTGTTTTTCTTTTAAGTGGCTAAGTGTATAGTCATATAAATAGGTGCACATGTGCATGACTATGCACATGCACATCAATGCATTTGTGCAAAGAGGGGGGAAGCCTTTTGCACACCTCTATGGTTGTGCACCTCTGAGGGTGCGTAGGTGTGCATCCCTAGAGTAGGGTGAAGTGTGCTTGTGCACACTTGGAGAAAATACACATATGTGTATATGCACACTTCATGCACTATGAAGTCTATCCTTGATTTTTTCTTCTCTTTAAATGCTTGATCCTTCCCGATTAGAGATTGAGGTTTGACCTAGACTCTACGGAGGGTTTAAAATGACTGAGGCTTCAGACTAGATGCCTCACAGGGAATTTTGAAACTAGGGGTCCCTATTTTGTGACTCAAAATGGAGCATGTTGTAAAGCCACAACATAGTGTATAATAAAAAAAACTCACTGTGAAAGTTTTTTTTGAACTACTTGCATACCTTGTAGATTTTAGCAAAATCTTCATCATTAGCATATAGGTCTTTGAAGCTTTCAATGCCTATGCTTTGGAGTTAAACCTCTTGAACTATGAGTAGTATCCTACTTAATGCATCAACTACCTTATTCTACACCCCCTTCTTATTTTTGATGCTAAATGTATAGGCTTGTAGGTATTTTACCCACTTCATATGCTTGTTGTTGAGCTTATCTTGGGAGTTAAGGAAACTAAGAGCTTGGTTGTGTGAGTATACAAAAAATTCTTTTGGAAGAAAATATTTTCTCCACTTCTATAGAGCTTGGACTAGAGTATACAACTCTAAGTCATAGGAATAGTACTTCCTCTTTGCATTAGTGAGCTTCTCACTATGAAAAGCCACTGCCCTTCCTTCTTGGCTTAGAATAGCCCCAATAGCCACATTATTGGCATCACACTCCACTTGGAAAAGTTTCTCAAATATAGGAAGCACTGGTGTAGGTAGTTCTTCTATCTTCTTTTTAAGTGTCTCAAAACCATGATCATCCTATTGGTCTAATGAAACTTTTTCTTCATACCTCCCTTGATTGTATCCAACATAGGAGTGCATATGCCACTTAAATGTTTGATAAAATTTCTATAATACTATGCCAAACCATGGAAGCTTCTTATATCTGATGCAGCCTTGGGAGTAGGCCAACTTAGAATGGCCTCCACCTTCTCTTGATCTATTTTGAGGTTACCTTGAGACAAAAAAAAGCCAAGATAAACTAGTTCATGTTTCATGAAGTCAAACTTCTCCAATTTTAACATTAGCTTCTCTTGATGCAAATTCTTTTAAAAAAATTGTAAATGCTTAATATGATCATCTTTAGTTTTTCTAAAAATTAATATGTCATCTAAATAAACAACAATAAACTTACCAATGTAATCTACCAATACCTTGTTCATCAGCCTCATAAAAGTAGATGGAGCATTGGATAAGCCAAATGGTATAAGAAGCCATTCATGTAAACCTTATGTAGTTTTGAAGGTTATTTTCCATTTATCCCCTTAATTCATTCTAATTTGGTGGTAGCTACTTTTCAAATCTATCTTGGTGAAATATTTTGCCCCTCCTAAACAATCCATTAGGTCTTCAATTCTAGGTATTGGGAACCTATACCTAATAGTGATTCTATTAATAGCTCTAGAATTAGTAATAATTCTCCAAGTTCCTCCTTTCTTAGGTGCTGAAAGAGTAAGGACTACACAAGGGCTAGTGCATTTCCTAATTAGGCCCTGGTCTAGGAGTTCTTGGATTTGTTTGGCAATTTCTCATTTTGTTGAGGGGTCATCGTATAGGTAGATTTTTTGGGAAGGGTAGCTTCAAGAATAAAGTCTATTTTTTCTAGCTAAAAAGTCTTTTAGGAGGTAGGGCAGTAGGTTTTCCATCACTAACAATAGCTTTGTACTCTTTAAGCAATTCTTGTACTTCCCTTGGTATCTCTATTTTCTTGGTAGCAACATCATCTTTAGGTTTTTAAACCAATGCAAAGTCAACCCAATCTCCTTCTTCTAGGGTCTTTAAGAACCCTTTCTCACCATCCATGAGCACACTTGGACTTGAGGTCTTTATTTCTCCTTCTTCTATTAAGGATTGAATTTTGAAAGTCACCCCATCCTTCTTGAATGAGTAGGCATTTTTGGTTCCATTATGTATGGCTTGGTTATCAAATTGCCATGGCCTTCCAAGTAGTAGGTGGCATGCATCCATGGGAAGAATATCTTATAGTACTCTATCGTTGTATCTCCCTAGGGTGAACTCTACCCATTCTTTCTCTCCCACAAGAATATGTTGTCCTTTGTTGAACCATGTGACCTAATATGGATTGGTATGAGGGATTCTTTTTAGCTTCAGCTTGAACCGCCTCTTCATTGATTATGTTACCAGTTGAGCCTAAGTCAATGATAACTCTACACACTTTCCCCCTAATTTTGCATCTGATCCTAAAGAGTTCCCTTCTCTAACTTGGTTCTTCCTTTATGAGTTCCTTAATCAAGGTTCTCTTGATCATTAGGTTTTCCCATTCTTTTGATTCTACGGGTACCTCAAATTTTTTGTTGCTACTACAAGATTCTTCTTGCACATAGTTGACCCTTCTTGTACTCACTTGTCAAGTTGAGCCTTTTTCAGGGCACCTATATGCAGGTTATCCTAATTGATTGCAATAATATCACTTCATGGTGGAAAATTAGGATCCTTTCTCTTGGTTGTTGCTCCTTCCTCTCCAACTACTATTAGAGCCTCTACCTCTATTGAAACTTCCTCTTCCTAAATTTCTTTCTTGTTGTTAAGTAACCTTGTTGTCTCCTTATGGTCTAGAATCTAATCATCTTCCACCATAGCCCCTTTGACCTTTTCCATCTTTGCCTTTTTTCCTAGCTCTAAAGTTAGGGTCTACCTTTTTCTTGTTCTTATCTTCCACTTTCAAGGCAAGTTTGAAGCTTTTATGGACTATTGCAGGAGTCCATACGTTGATCTCTTCTTGTATGTTCTATTTCAAGCCTCCTAGGTACCTAGCCACTTTGATAGTTGTATCTTCTTGTACTCTTGACCTCAAACATAACTTCTAAAACTCTTAGCGTAAGTTTCCACATCCATGTCCTCTTGTTTTAAACTTTTCCTCTTCTTATGTAATTGAACTTCATAGTCCACTAGTAAGTATTATTCTTTCACCTTTGTTACCATGGATTTCCAATTTTCTATGGGCTTATTTCCCACTTTCTCCCTCTCTTCTTGGAGATACTTCCACCATGTCAAGGATAATCCCCTTAACCTATATCTAGCTACCTTAACCCTTTGTGCTTTAGTCATTTCTTCACACTCAAAGTGGTTCTCCTTCCCTTCAATCCACTCCATTACAAGTTTAGTGTCCATTTTCCCACTAAACAAAGGAATCCATTCTAGGTATTTTCCACATAATGCCTTGATGGCCTTTAGGAATGGATCTTCATCTATTGGAGGGTCTGGTTCATGGATAATATCTTCTTCATCAATCTTCTCTTTACCCTTACTACTGCTTTCACCTTATTGGTCTTTCTTCTTAGTTGCCTCAACAACTTCTTCTAATTTTGATTTCATTCCTTCTAGGGCTTATTCAAGGATTCTATTTCTCTCCTTTTTCTCACCCATTTCTTTGGCCAACTTTTCATTAGTCACCATAATTGTTTCTATTACTAACTCTTCAATTTGAAACATCTAACCACATACCCAAATCTTCTATCTCTGATACCAATCTAATGTAATGCAAGGTAGTTTACTTCCTTAGTCCTTATCTTCTCAAGGACTTTATTAGGAAATCTCTTAGCCTATTAGGGATCCCTTTAATACCCTAATCTCTAGAGGATCTTTGTCCTATCCTCTAACTACTTACTACCTAGTTGCACCAATGATTTGAACTTCTTCCTTCACCAAATACCTTTACAAGCTGACTTGCTAACTTCATTTCTTAGTCCTTCCTAATCATTTTCTCAACTACATAGAGTAAGGGTCTCATACAAGATATGTTAGACTCCTCCTAATATTCTAGACATAAATCCCAAAAGTCATCCTCAAGTTCTTTGCTTCTACACAAAAATTGCCAAAAATAGGCCTAATAGAATTAGCCCTCCTACTTGGGTTTTTGGACTTTAACTCCAATTTTCTATAATAATAAAAAATGTGACAAATTTTTTTTTGATTCAAGTACCCTTTTGTAAAACCTAAAGGATATTGTGGATTTTAGGTCTCCAAGCCATCCGTACACTTGAAAGTAATTTTTATGCATATAATCAAGGGTTTCACAATATGAATGACAGTGTTGACTAGGGTCTAATCTTTCCCTTGAAACAAATGTTTCAAAGCTTTCCCCCTTTTCATATAGTATCATCACTCACCCCTGCTCTTTCTAAAACTCTTGGTTTGAAGTATCTATCACATTTAAACCTCCCAAACCTTGTTGTAAACACTGTGACTTGCCTAGGGCATCACATTGAAACTATCTATGCATATTTCCATGGCCCAAGAATTTATATACACTATGTACATTGGCTCCATTCCTATTTCCCTTAAGGTCCAATGAATACATAGTAGGAACTCATGCGAGAGCCATTTTTGTAGAAACTGCCAAGAGTGGAACAACACACAATTTGTTTACAAAAGATTTTCAAAACATAAATAAATGAACTTCTACAACTTAGAAATATGAAATAAAAAGAACTATATAAACATGAACTACACTAATTCAAACCAAAAACTCCAACTTCAATCCATTTTTGTGAATAAGAAAAATAAACATGTAAGACTATCAAAACTGGGCAAAATTTATAATTTTTAATGACAAAAATTTCCTCTTACAATATCCAACCCTTAGAATGGGACATTTTGTGGCTTTTATAAGTTTACCAAGAGGTTTTAGGTAGTTATGGAAACCATTAAACTCAAAACCATGACATGTGTAATTCTCACTCAAATGTTGTCAAGCAACTTTTCAAAGTTGCTGACAATTTTTGCATTTAACCATTAAACTCAAAACCATGAGATGTGCAATTCTCGCTCAAATGTTGTCAAGCAACTTTTCAAAGTTGCCAACAATTTTTTCATTTTTATAATTTTTTAACATCTATCACTTGGAGCCTTCCAAGTAGGTCTAACATGGTCTATTAATGATTTATAGGCATGATCTATCCTTTAGAGCATCAATCCATAGGTTTTTGACCACTTTTCCCTATTTGACAACTTTGTCAATATTTGACATCATTTTGGCATCTTCCTCATTTCTTGCTCCAAATGATATATAGGATATCCAATCCATGTAATGGAATGTAAAAACATCATGGAGGATAAGATAGGTTAAAAACCATACCTTCCTCATGTTTCATGGTCCTAGACCCATAACCCCTAACACAAACAACACTAAATAAGCAAAGCAAAATCTCCTAGAATGGTGTCAACCTAGCCAACTCCACCTAGGAACAAACTCAAACAAAGAGATGACCTCAAAAGGTCCAAAATCACACTCCTAACTTAGATAGACTCAGTGAAAGACAAAATCAAATTAGAAACCAAAACAAGGAGCCTTTGACTAAATGCTCCTGCACAAGTCCACTTCAACAATAGCCCTTCCTATGAAAATGTTGTCTAAACCCTTTCTCATGAGATAATTTGTTCCTATTTACACATGCATCTTGATAGTGATATGTATCTTTTCAAAATAAGCATTCAAATGTATGTATATAGAAAATTTTAAACAATTATAATCCAGTTGTAGTCCAGCTATGGTCCAAAAAAAGAAATCAATTCTTATACAATTTCTAGTTGTGCACATTTTTGCATATGGTATCAACAAATAATTGCAATTATAATACAAAGAAGATATCGTAAAAATAAAATTTCAGCCTCTCGAGCCTTACAACACTTGCACTATGTTCCTTCATCACACACTATAGTTGTTTATTGTGCATCACTAACCCAACTTAAGTATGCACACCATTATATCCCTAAAATGTCAAATCTTCATTAGTTCTTACTATAATAATTATTTATTACACTAATTTTTAACAAAGTTAGTAATTGTATCAACAAAACTTTTCCTATTTGGGAAACACCAAAATTGATGCTCACAATTAGTTTGTATGTCTAAGGTGTTCAATAAACATAAGCCAGCACAACATCGACATTTTGGCATATTCATGAAAGTCATCAACCCTGTAACATCAAAACTATATTTGTTACAAGCCATTGATCATAGGATTAGTGTGTTGACCTGATGATCAAATCATTTATCAGTTAGTGACTAAATACTTAATTAGTTTGATTACCTACATTTATACTAAGCTTTATAGTTGCTACCAAGCCTTACATTCAGATAGTAGTGTCTACCGAGTTGGCAGTATTAACTAAGTAGAATGAAGGTAGTGTTGATCGAGCTTTAGTGTCAACCTAACCCTTTAGTGTCTACCAAGTTCTTCAATGTTCACCGAGTCACCCAATGCTAACTGAGGTCATGCTACTCTCAACTGATCAATGTGGACCAAACAACAATGTCAAACAAATGCAAGAGCTTTTTGAGTTGGCAGTGTTATCAAAAGTCAAAATATCACCCAAGTGGTCTTCAAAACCTGAGCTATAGCAGTCAGTCAACTTAATGAAGATTGTTTGAATTTGATGTTGTAGTTGACTCTAGAAGGTAATTAATTGGATTGGTATATATGTAATATATCTTATCATATCAAAATAATTAAGAAGTAAGAAGTAGAATGAATGTGAATTAGATGACAAATGCTACAAGCAACATAAGGGAAAATAGAGTCTCGTCTATCATAGTAAGGTTATCATTTTACATCAAAGGAATCCCATACAACAAATCAAGTTGTAGATTAGAGATCACCTATTGGTTCATCTTAATAGGTGCATCAATCAAATCATCTAACAAGGTGGACTTAATAGTCTTATGCTAAATCTCCTAATTGAGTGCATCCTTCATTGTATTGTATAAATTCTTTCACAAAGTGGACCTAGTAGTCCTTATTAATCCTAGTAGGGAAGATCACCAGAAGTAATCATTGTAAGTCTTAACAAGCCAACTTTATATTGTGGTTAAAAATCTTGTGGTTATCATCCCCACTCCAGTTTTACTTTCTATTTGGAAGGTTTATGGGTTACCAAATATAGTGTCAAGTGTTATGAATGTTTTATTTCTTTCAGTCTTCCATGCATGCAATTAGATCAAAATAGTTTATGAAGGATTAATTGGTGACTAGAAGTTAAAGTTTAATTGGTTCATGATTCAGCACCCCCCCAGTCACCTGGGCCCACATACATTTCCAAAAATTGGTATCAAAGCCTTTGGTTCTCACATCAGAAGTTGAGCAGCATGAGAAAAGATCAGAAGCAACAAAAATGTACAAGCTGGAGAAATCTATTAAGAATGAAAAGTTGGATCTGCAATTGGCCAGGGAACAATTCAAGAAAATGGAGCAACTCTCTGAATCCTTGAAAAGAAGAAAATATCTAGCAACATAGATAAATGAAAATCTCTACATTGAAGAAAGAATTGAAACATTTTCCAAGATAGAAGTTTAGATGAAGCTAATGCAGTAATCAAATATCTACTTGAAAAGAATCTTACTCTTCATGATGAGTTCAGAAAGTTAATAAGAGAACAAGAAATTCAATCAGTTAGAATGTATGGAGACATAGAACAAAAGGACAAATCCAAAGAAGAGAAAAGATTGGTAACTTAAAAAATTGAAGAAAAGAAAAATGAAATTCATCACCTATCTCTTCAATAAGAAGACTTGATCAATCAAACCAATTATGAAAATCAAGAGCTCATCAACTTGAGGATGGAGAATGAAATTTTTCAGAATGATCTTGAATAGAAAAGAAAACCAGTGAGAGGATAATGAAATCTCAAGAAAGCATAAATCAATTGGACAAGAAAACTCAATATAGACACAAAGGTAAAGAAGGATTAGGCTATAAAGATGAAGGTGAATCATCTTAGCAAGGAGCTCAAAAGAATAAAAGACCTACTTATAATCATTGTGGAAAGATAGGGCATACATCAAACAATTGTTGGAGCAATAGGAAATCAAAATTTAGTGGAAAATATTACAATTTTAACAAGCCAGGACATAGATAAAGTGAATGTATGGAGAAACCTAAGTTTGAAGGAAAGTGTTTCAATTGCAACAAACAAGGTCACAAATGTTCAAAATGCAAGATCAAGAAATGGAATCTAGCAAATCAAATTGTGAAAGCTATTTTTTGTTGCAATTATAACATAGTGTAGATGTCACTATTGTGGTGAGCATGATCATGTTGGAGCAAATTGCATAATAACTCACATGAGGAAGAGAGACGCTAAAAAGAGATGTTATGTATGTACAAAACTTGGACATCTAGCTATAAATTGTATGAACTAAGGCAAAGTTGAAGATGAGAATAAAGAAAAGGCTAACAGAGTCAGAAGTCAAATGAGGTATAAATGGATAAAGATATCTCCAAAGAATAAAAATTAAAGTCCTAAAAATTGTTGACACCCAAGTCAATGAGTTGGGTAACTCAACCATTTCAAACTAGTTAGCCATGTAGATAACTGGAACTATGATTCAAAGGATTCATCTCATATCTATTCCATTCAAGAAGCAAGAAGATCCAAATAATTGTTTCAGATACATTGGGATCATTGAGTTAGATAATAGTTGGAGTAATGTCCTAAGACCTTATCGAGCATGGTCAGGTTGTAAGATCTTACCGAGTAAGGTCAGGTTTCTAGACCTAACCAAGCTTGAATGCTTATGGTAGGTTTGGAGTTTCAATAGAATGTTGATGGCACATACCAAGTTGATGGACTTAACTGAGCATCTTATGACTACTAAGTTGAACAAGCTATCAACAAGCTATTTTTCATATGATGCATTAATGGGGACTTGAAGACAAATTTTTTAGGTTAAAAGATGAAATCAAAATGTTTATTCTTTGCTACAAATTTCAAAACAAATAGAGAAGAGCATCCCAGAGCCCCCAAGCGATTTTGAGTGACTTGGTGTGAATTTTTTAAAGATTTTATCATTAGCTACCATGCATAATGACATCTTCATCTAGCAGAAAAGTGAACAAAGGTTATGAGATGTTGATCAGAGGTGTTGAACCTAGAACCCTAGCATTCAAATTGTATCCAATGACAGCACAAGAAATTGATCCATTCAGAGCTAATTCACAAATCCCTCCAAAGGTACTTATAATTCACAACATGAGGTCATTCTATCATTGTTCAATTCTAGAAATGGGTACTTTTGAGATGAGTTGAGCATATGATGAGTTATGTGTGGATGGGAGTTTGAAACTTGAGCATAAGAATTTGGAAACAAAGAGTTAACTCACATTTTACATATGTTGAGGGATTTCTAAATCAAATGGATCATATTTATCCTAAGTCATGTCGACAACATGCAATTTTGGCTTGATCAACTTATTCAGATCACCTAGAAAATCATTCATAGGATTACTGGGTTGTCAATGCTTAGCAAAGCAAAGACAAAAAAACCCTAGTTTAAGTTGAACTAGCAAAGTAGACTCTTGCAGAATGGGATGGAAGAGGTATGAAGTTGAATGGAGTCACAAATATGGAGATCATGTTCATGATACATTTTATTGCCCACAAAATCTATAGTTTGAGCATATTAAATAGTGTTCTATGCGAAGCTGTAGATCTAGCATTCAAAGTGGTAAAAAATAAGCTATCTTTTGACCTTGTTGAGTTACAACTGAATCAACCAAGAAAAAATATGGAGAGCATTTGAATAGAAAATTCAAGTCCATGTAATTTTGGATCACTCTTAATCTATCTATTCTTTTATGTTCAAATTTTTTTCTCTTCCAAAGGCACTATGGCATGGAAGAAGTATATACTTGTTGTATATAAGATAAATGAGTTTATAGTTGATATGGGAGACAATTTTGGGAGAATCATGGATGCATACTGTTGGGATGAAAAATTACATGCTTCATTTTTACTCCCATTTCAAAAACTTTATAAATCAAGCCCTATAAATGCTTATGTAATCGGCTATACCTTTAAAGCCCTTAAGGTGTTCAATGTTTCTGATACCTTTCATTTAGTTTGCCTAAACATTTCATGATAATAATTCGTCATTCTGAGTTATTTGACAAAGTCTTATTTTGAACCAATCCTAAATCTACTTTCTACCCCACTTAATATGCAGAATCTAGTCAAGAACCTATTACTTTATGCAAATTTGCCACATCTTTTGAAATCCTTTAGCCCCTTCTCAAATTCTTGCTCAAGGCATGCTTTTTAAACCTTAGGCAAGTATGAAATAGTGTTTTGATTAAATCTATTTTAAGGTAATCATGGTTTACGTGGTTTTAAATCTAAAAGAGTTTCATTTCAAACTTACCATGCAAGTCTCGGTGATCGTTGATCTTGTTCAAATTGACAGACCCTGCATTCCTACATTTTCAAGATGCGAGGCTGTTATAAAATGCGAGGAAGTGCAAAGAGGGCACGTAGCATAGTCTGATTACGTGGGTCCAAAATAATCTAGAGGTTGATTCATTGTTGATTTTGGGTAGATCAACGGATGTCGCTTGCCCAAAAGATGAAGATGAGCATGGTTTAAATAAAGCGGGCAAGCGCATAATTGACATTTGTCCCTTGTGAAGACACAAGGGGTATTTTCACGAGTGAAGAGGACAAGTCATGAACATCGTCGATTTGTGAGAGATCGACGGATGAAGCATACCCACACTTTCAAGATGCGCAACAGATAAACATTGCGGGAATGCCACTTTGCAACGCGTGGCACAGTGTAACCAAGCGTTGAAGTAATGATGTCATGGGCGCAGAAGTTTTGAATACTGCAGTGAGGTTTGTTAGAGCACATGCATTAAAAGGTGTTTTCTCATTGGTCAGGATCATTTTAGTGGACCACCAAATATTGAAATCTTGAATCACCGTTGATTTAAGCCAGCATCAAGGGCTAGTGTTTGCCCGCATTGTTTAATCTCAATATGTTTTTAATAATGTGGGTAAATAGGTTGTGGACACTATCACAATTGACCAAGTCACACCATTTTGAAATGCCATGTGTTTTGTGATAAAGGAACAGTGCAATGGTTATTGAGCATTTTTTCATCAATTGTTGATCTTCTTTAGATCGACGAAGGGCACTGGCTCGCTTTTATCAACATGCAGGGAGATTAAGGAAAGTGGGAATGCATCGTAAAGACATGTGTCCCCAATGATATCAAGTCCTACCTTATGAGCTTATACAGATCTTTCTCGACCTTTGATCTTAGTCAAATTAACGGTCGGCGCATTTCTGCTTTATGAAGATGCTCGCAAGATAAGAAATGTGAGAATGCGCAAGCCTAACACATGGGGTGGACTTAGGTTGTTGATTCAATTCAAATCTACGGCTCTTGCACATTTGCATTTCTTAGAAACAAGAAGCGCCAACTAAAAGAGGAATTGCACACATGGCTAATTATGATTGGGTTATTTTGGACCGGCTTGTCTTGTGGATTTCAAAGTCATCATGTTCACAGCTTCAACTTGTAAGATCTTCAAGATCAAAGGCATATATTTTACTATTCAAGGTGGTGTCATTTTGCATATTAATGAGATTTGAAAACCTTCGCATGTGAAAGTGAAGAACATAATGTAATAGGTAAGATTTTCCCAATTTCAACTTGTGCGAGTAGAAATTCATGAGTCACCTCTAAACAAAAATAATTACTGCTAGGATTGAGATAAATTTGGCACAAGTGTCAAGTAGTTGGCTCAAGGATAAAGTGTAGAGTTACAGAGATAAAAAGAAAAGGCTTCAGGTAAGTTTGTATACCATAGTCTCTACATTTTTCAATCTTGGTGATTTATTCAAAAGATGATTCTAAAGATTTCACTAAGTCTGAGGGTGTGGATAGCGGAAGGATTGCTTGTTAAGAGTAATTGGTTCTGGGGCACTGATAGTTTGAAAAATGATTTATTTATTCTCAAAGGATGGTTCGCAAAAGGAAAATGGTTAGCTTCATATGCATGTGTATGGTTTTTTGATAGAGGAAAGCTAGTAATCAGGTGTCGTAGTCAAGTCACCAAGGTGGTAAGAAGAACAAGGAACGGACTTGGTAAGCTAACAACCTTTTCAGCAGTAACATCATCTTTTAAACAAATTTTCAAAACATCTTATTTTAATGCCAGGGTAGCAGAAATATTTGAGACCCTGTGCATAGTTTTGGAAGAGGGTGAAGAAAATTTTATACCCTTGGGTATCGTCTTTTTCATTTTTTGTGCACGTACCCCCTTTTTGTGTTAGTGGATGGAAAATTTTGGCAGGAAGTTGGTTAAGGAAGCAGACATGGCTAGGGATCAGAGGATCCCTATTTTGTTATTTTTAATAGCCACATTATTTTTCGGCTTTTTTACTACATGCTAAGTAATGATTCTATTATTTCTGAAGCCTAGCATGATCAGTAAATAGTGGGAAGTAAATATGATTCTCATTCAGTAGTCATCTTGACAAAACCCACGAGCCTAGGTTGGTGCGTATTTTTTAGAGTTGATTTTGTCATTGATGGGGTGGTCTTAGCAGTTGAGCACACAACAAATCAATGGTAGAGCCGAGTTAGCAAAAAGTTGTAATAGAAAGGAGGCTACAGGAGAATATTTGATCTACGTGATGTTCTGTTAATCATTCTTCTTCTTTTTTTGTTATAAGCTTGTGATATCATTTGTAAGGGACACTTGTCAGTTCTTTACACCTGAAGCTTGTTGCATCTCACAGTATTTAAGTGAGATCCCAGGGCTAGAGAATGGTGGTTGTTTGGTTTTCTATTTTCTAGTTCTTGGAGCTCTGTTCGGGTTGTGAAAGCCACACACCCAACATATCTTGTATGAACAGCATATGGATTTCATAGATAGTTTTGATATAGTAGCGTGATCTTGTAGCATGTTTTATGCATTCCTAATGTACTTATTTCAAGGAGATAAATACAATGTGCAGAAGGTTTTGAATTTTCAATATAATTATGTCTCCTTTCTTGTTGAATTTTTAATTTTATATGTTCAAGAACAAAGAGCTTGAACCTATTTGCAATTGTCCGGTTGTATGTTTGAGGTTTGCTTGTCTTTGACTTAAGGAGTCATATAATTTCTTTTGGTTTCAGAAAAGGTTGTAGATTCATTAAGAAGGATGTGTGAAAATATGGGGTTATATTGGATATTGTTGTCTAATTCATAAGGTGAAAAGACCGAACATGATTGTCTCAACATATGCCATATGATTGATTAATGTTCAAGGCTGTGTAATTCTGAAGTATAAGATTGCCCTAATGGATAAGGCACTGGTCATTTATAGGATCACTAAGTTTTTTTTGCATATTGGACATGTTGTCTTTTCTCAATATAAATCAATCATTTTTTCCCTTCATGTTGAAGTGAACATAAAGTTGAAACCCTCACTCAGTTTATGAATAATATAGTTTTGCACCTAGCTATTGTAGAATTTGTGTTGTTTCATAAGCCATTAGGAGATATTAGGGGTTTCATCTGCTATCATAGATCCTAATTATGTTTATTACACTGGTTCCATATGTCAGATCTAAAGAGGTTCACCCGCCCAGGTTTTGCAGAGCCTGAAGTAGAAGAAGGGTCATGCCTTATAGTTGGCCCTATGTCTAAAATGATATGTTGATAATGGGAGTTAGCTGCCCCTAGGTGTGTCATATTCTCATGGGTATAATTGAAAACCCTCTAGCATTTTCAAACACCAACACATACTTTGAGACGTTTAAGGAGAGAATGTAGAGGAGATTCAGAATTCCCAAATAACTAGTTGATGACTATGAGAAATATATATGTTTCCTTATGGACTGTGACAAGGTGCATATACAAGTAGTTAGACCATGGGTGGCATGGGTAAAACCTCTTAGATATAAGGTGAATATTGATGATACAAGAGACATAATTGAGGCTCTTGTAAATGAGCCAATGGACCCTAAGGAACCATAATTTTGTACCTATGAAGAAGCTAAGGCTAGGATTTCTTTGGAAATCAAGCTTCCTCAAGCCTTGAAGAGAGGAATGAAATAGGTGGAGAAAATTCTGAAGGAAAACAAGAAATCTAGCTCCCCTCTTCTACTAACAGAAGCCAAGGGAGATGATGTTGAAGAAGAGGAAGGAAAAGAGGAACCTATAGAAGAAGAAGAACCTAAAGAAGAAGAGCCTCCTAAGAAAAAGGGCAAGGTTAAAATTACAAGGGCTACAAGGTCCTCTCCTGCAGTACTCACAAGAAGACCTAAAAAATCCATAAAGAAGCTAAAATTGTAGGATGATGAAGAGCAACAAGTTACATTCAAAAGTTCTCCCCTCACCTTTGAACAAAGACCAAAAAGACTACAAGATGGTGAAGGTATGTCTGATTTCAAGTTTTTAAACTATGAATCAAGAACTAAGGAAGAACATAAGCAAGTTGAAGAAGACTTATTGGCTAAAATGGCTAAGTGGAAGTACTCTCCATAAGAACTGACAATGCAAGTTCCTGATATCTTACTGAAGGTTGTAACACATCATTG
Organism: Cupressus sempervirens; assembly: GCA_028749045.1. Taxonomy (NCBI): domain Eukaryota; kingdom Viridiplantae; phylum Streptophyta; class Pinopsida; order Cupressales; family Cupressaceae; genus Cupressus; species Cupressus sempervirens. The sequence continues at coordinate 293,503,953 of CM053790.1, read as the reverse complement.
GTAAAATGCATTAAGTGTTGCTAGAGATATTAGAGAACAAACCTTGAGAAAGGTTATGCCATATCTTTTTGACAAGGAAGCATTGAAAGATAATGAACATAAACTAATTCCTAGGTTCAATGCATTCTTGATTCTTTCAAAAGATATTGAATCAGTTGTGAAATCAAACATAATAACATGGAAAAATATATATGGATTGCATAAGCCTACTAAGGAGGTTGTACAAATTGAAGATGAAAAGGATGATGAGAAAGATAATGAAGAGATAGATAATGTAGAAGGTAATGATGAAGAAGATGAGGAGGAACAAGTACCAAGTGGAGATCTTCCTGAAATATAAAGCATTCAAGATTAAGATCCTATGAAGATAGCAATAGAGGTAATGGCCTCCCTCCCACTCTCTCTAAGAAAAGAATTAGTACTATCTAGCTCAAAGAAGGTTGCTATTGAGTCAATTGAGGTAAAAAATATTCCACCAAACATCCAGTTGACTGTTGGAGCAATTCTACCGAGTGCAATGATGAGTGTTGATTCCATCACTTCATCTACTAAGCACCAAGCTTCACTTTTCCTAGCAATAGGCCAAACCAAATGTTAGCAAGGAATAGTAAGTCATCTGACTATTATTGTTAGTTCTACATTGAGCAATGTTGTTTATACTACTGTTGTGTCGACTATTGCAAGTGCAATGACATTTGAGGTTAAGCCTCAACCGAGCACTAGAGATTTGAGGAAAGGAAATAAGATCATTCCTTCTGCTACTCAAAAAGAAAAGGGTAAAGATGTAGAAGCCTCTAATGATGAAATTGATCTAGAGGAAGACATTGTTATACCAGATTGGGATCTTTCCAATCTAACTCCTGATCAAATGGATACCCTTGGTGAGCTATGGAAGAAAATTTTAATGTTTTGTAGCTTTGGTTTGATAAACTCTAGTGAAGATATGTATATATGGAAGAAAATTTTAATGTTTTGTAGCTTTGTTTTGATAAACTCTAGTGAAGATATATATATATATATATATATATATATGAGATGTGTGTGTATACATATATATAATTTACATATTAGAGAAAGAGATAATATATAATTTATATATATATATATATATATAATTATAATGATTAATATAATGAATGTACATGTCCTCAAGAGACATGTCTATTCATAAATTTTTCTCTATATAAATATATCGATAGCTACATTTGAAAAACACATGCCGAATATAACAACAATGCTAATACATTTGCAGCAATCCTTTGAAAACTAACATGGTATCAGAGCCTAGTTGCACATGTAAGAAGTATTGATATTTAGATTTAATATTATGTGCTATTGAGTGAACATATATTATATCAATATCAATTGAAGTGCATTGCCAAAGAAACTGTGTAGCGGTTTCACTTTGTGGAGATCTTTTATTCTCCTTTATGCCTACATTGCATGTCACTGGGGAAGTTCACACCAATACAATGTTGTGCATATTACATTTACATTGAAATGAGAGAAGTAATGATAGAGGAGATATACGACACCTTATTAACAAAAAAATCACATCTATTACATACTGCATCCATCAAAGCATTACAATGGTCACATGTTATTGTTGGAAAATACTCGAGTACACAATATGCAAAAAGTGAAGTAACATAGGCAAAGCATTTGAAATTTTTGCCAAAATACAAGAAAATCTTGTCATTAAGTGTGAAAGGATGGTATGATATGTGAAGAATTAGTTTGTTGAGCATCTACATATAAATGAAATCGACATCTATGAAACTAAATTCTATAGTTGTTGTCCAAATCCTCACTGCTTGCACGAATTGGATACTTTGGGATAATTACAGAAGGAGAGAATCAAATAAATCAAATAGGATGGATGGAATCATGACATATGTAGAATGACATAAATAGATATGAAACATGACTATGTTTTCCTCCAAGAAAATTCTTGCAAAGTCACTACAAGATGAAAACCATTGATAAACAAACAAATAATGGAAGGAATGGGAGCCATGATAAAGAAAGATTCTATCAAGAATACATTAGGATGTGTTGCATGGACATCTTCACGATGATGCCTAATATATGTGATATGTGAAAGTCAAAATAATGGTTTCAAAAATTATGATGAGAAACTTAGAATACAACACTAATAGCAGCGACTTCATTCATGAAAAATGATAGAGTATTTCTCCTTTGTAATAGTGCACGAAGGCATTAGACTACGTATATCACTTCTGAATGTGTGAGAATCTTAGGCACAAATATAATTTGTGAAACCCGTATAAGGGCAAATATAATTTATTGTGAATGTGCACACCATCTGAACAATGCATACGTGGAGTATAAGGAAGACCTAAAAGTCAAGTCTCCCATAAGAAAAGGGTTTGAACTAAATAACCATATGGCCCTCAAAATTATAACATGAAAGGGGGAACCAAAATGATTGGAAAAGCTATTAGGTGAAGACGTGGATCCATCAAACATAAGTAGAATGAAACTTACACAAGAATTAGGAGGTATGCCAAATTTTGCAAATATAATATGTTATATATATTTAGTATGATATTAATTGTTTATATATATGTTCTTCTAAATATTATATATAATTAAAGCATTACAAATTCTCATTTAACAAATGTAAAATCATTTTTTTTATGATTGTAGATTATTGTATATATTTGTGTACACACACACACACAATTGAGAATTATAATATGAATCACCACAATCATAATGTTGTTGTTAGTTATAGGCACAAGTTAAATAACTAACAGTCTAATTGACATTCTTATTTGATTTAAGATTATATTTAATTTAATAATGTTTATGAAATATATAGAGATTCATTATGTGAATATATTATATTTCAATTGTACATTTATCTATATTATTCTTATTTTATTTTCATAAGAGCTATGTACCTTGATCTTTTCCTCTGAGAATTTTATTGTAGGAAAAAGAGGGAGATTGAGAGGGAGACTGAAATATTAGGAAACCTTGAAAGAGAGGGAGAATATAGAGGATATGATTCATTCAATCTTTGGTGATCTTGATCATATTGATTCAGAGGGAGTAAACCATGTTGTGAAGGATTTTTGAGTAATCAATAAATTATATCAGTCAAGAGGACTGTGATTCATGAATATACCTCATGACTATGTGATTTTTAATGGACCTACCCCCTGTATACATCATGAGGAAGTGACAACTTCGAAATGATATCACTTTTATTTGCAGACGTTACTGTAAGGTGATGATCTTACAATAACTTGTATTATGGGATCAAATAATTGAGTATATGGTGAATGTCTTGCATCTCAACATTTTGGGAGGCCATTACTCAAAGAGTACTTGGTGAATATCATTGATATTCTAGGAGGCCAATATTCTTGATATTAAATGTGATATCAAACCATATTTTGAGTACTTGGTGAATATCATTGATATTCTAAGAGGCCAGTACTCTTGATAATAAATGTAATTTTAAACATTTTTTGAGTAATCGGTGAATATCATTGATATTCTGGGAGACCAATACTCTTGATATCAGATGTGATATCAAACATTTTTTGAGTAATTGGTGAATATAATTGATATTCTAGATGGCCAATACTCTTGATATCATATGTGATATCAAACCTTATTTGAGTTCTTGGTAAATATCACATGTTGATAGTCTAGAAGACCAATACTCATGATATTGATTGTAGTATCAAATGGTGGAAAACTTCTAAGATATCCTTAAAAAATTTCATTCCTAATATTACCAATGGTGTAATATCTATCTTGTGTTTATCCTCCCTAGCTAAGAGGAAGTGTGAATATTTTGTAGCTTTGGTCTAATAAACTCTAGTGAAGATATGTATATATATATATATATATATATATATATATATATATATAGAGAGAGAGAGAGAGAGAGAGAGATAATATATAATTTATATATATACAATTATAATTCTTAATATAATTAATAGACATGTCCTCAAGAGACATGTCTATTCATAACTCTTTCTCTATAAAAATATATCGATACTAACATTTGAAAAACACATACCAAATATATTAGCAGTGCTAATACATTTGCAATGATCCTTTGAAAACTAACAAAAAATAGCTAGAAAATAGAAGAGAAGAAGAAGAAAAATCAAGTGCTTGAAGACATTAAAGGCATATTTGTTGATGCACTTAGTATAGAGATTGATGAGAAGCAATCTATTTTGAATCAACTTGTTGATATTGTTCACAATTTTAATGAAGAATTGAGTGGACAAGACAAAATTTTGCAGAGAGTAGAGAGGATATTTGAAAATAAAGTTTTGGAGAGAATGGCTCAAAGTATTGCCATTGATCAAATGGAGTTTTCCACCATTCTTTCTACTTTTGAAAATTTTGTAAATAATGTTGTCTCTTTATTTGTTAAGTTGAGTGATACATCAAATTTCACTAAGGAAATAAAGGATAAGTTGTCACAAATAGATACTAATTTGAAGGTTATTGCACATTAGTTATCACTTGACCCTAGCATTAGTTCCTCACAACTTGTGAAAATCAAGTATCAGATAGACTTATAGGCAAAATTGTTGAGGGAAGAAGCCAGGATAAGGGCTACACTTGCAGATATTTAGAGTTTGATAATTCCCAAGATGGATTTAATGCAAAAACATATTATTCATGCTAAAGCATTAATCCATGACAATAATTTCTCAATTACTAATCACATGGTGGAACTATCAGTTGAAGTACATATAGCTTTGCATAGTTCCAAATTTTTGCAAGAGAATTGGGACAAAACCATGTCCATAGTGCTGAAGGTACATAGTGATTTCATTTCACATTTTGGTATTACCTTGTAAATATGCATTTTTTGGCATTTGTGTCAAAATCAAGGGAGAAATAGTTATTATCATACTATACAGTGTATATGTATATATGGAAGGACATCCAAAGGGAAATGTAGTTATGTACAGAAAAGCTACAAAAAAAATGCAGTTATGTACAACAAAGCTACAAAAACTATTTTGAAAATTCAAAAAAAAAGTCAATGTTTACCAAGTTGTCAGCATAGCAGCCAAAACAAGTTGTAGAGCCAAGCATATTAATAGGGGGAAATTTTGACTTATATTTTGAGTATTCAAATTTTGACATAATAAGTGTTTTTGTCACTAATGCCAAAGGGGGAGATTGTTGACCTAATGGTCAAATAATTTGGCAACCAGAGAATAAACACTTAATTTGTTTGATTGGCTACATTGCTATCAAGCTTTATTGTTGCTATTGAGCCTCATATTCAAATAGCAATGTATGCCAAGCTTCACATAGTCTACCAATCTCATCAGTGCAAACCATGCAAGAAGTAGTGTTAACTAAGCTCTGTAGTGTTAGCCAAGCTTATCATTGTCTATTGAGCTAGTAGTGTTAACAAAGAAGAATGAAGGTAGTGTTGATTGTGCTTCAATTTCAACTGAGCCCTTCAGTGTCTACGAAGTTCTTCAGTGTTCACTAAGTGACCCAATGCTAATTGAGTTCGTGCTACTCCTGAGTAATCAATGTGAACCAATCATCAGTGTCAAATGAGTGTTAGAGATTGTTGAGTTGACATTTTTTAAGTGTCAGAATATCATCTTAGTGGTCTTCAAAACCTGATTTATAGTAGTAAGTTGACTTACTGAAGATTGTTTGAAGTTGATGTTGTAGCTGACTCTAGAAAGTAATTAATTAGATTGGTATATTTTATACATCTTATCATATCCAAATAAGTAAGAAGTATGAAGCAGAATGAAAATAGATTAGAAGACAAATGCTACAAGTAGTATAAGGGAAAGTAGAGTCTCATCTTTCATAGCAAGATGATCATTTTACATCAAAGGAATCTCATACAACAAATCAAGTTGCAGATCAGAGATAAATATTGGTTTATCCTAACAGGTGCATCAGTCAAATCCTCTAACAAGGTGGACTTAATAGTCTTGTGCTAAATCTCCTAACTGAGTGCATACTTCATTATATTGTATAAATCCTTTCACAAGGTGGATCTAATAGTCCTTATTCGACATATCACCAAAAGTGATCATTGTAAGCCTTTACAGGCCAACTTTATATTGCAGTCATAAAGCTTGTGGGTATCATCCCCACCCTACTTTTACTTTCTATTTGGAAGGTTTCTAGGTTACAAAATATTATATCAAGCTTTATGAATGTTTTATTGCTTCTAGTCTTTCATGCATGCAATTAGATCAGAATAGTTTATGAAGGATTAATTGGTGAATAGAAGTTAAAGTTTTATTAGTTCTTGATCCCCCCCCCCAGTCATCTGGGCCCACATACATTTCTAACAAAGTGGCTCACAAATTTTATGGTGTTACATAATTATACCCCAAATTCAAGCCATTAAACTGATGTAAGGCAAAATAACCAAATGAAATATAGATGCATGATTGAGATTCTTTTCTTTCTAGACAAATGATTCCAGGATCATTAGCTCAGAGATTTTATGGCATTCTAATGTAGTTAGAATAATAGAAGGAAATGCATGGAAAATTCATTAATCATGTCTAACACATTGTTGTATATTCATTCTTATATGTTTGCAATTGATTTCAAAAGGTTGAAAAGTAAAACATATGTGAAAAAGAACTCAAGGAACCATGATGGTATTTTTGTATAGTTTTCTTATAGTTTCAAGCAATTACATTTTCAACTAAAATTAGGTTTCAAACTAGACAATGTCATTTTTAAATCAGATAAATTAGGTTTCAAACAATTTAATTTTCAAATGGCATAAATCAGGTTTCAAGAAAATTCATTTTCAAATCACATAAACTTGAAGTAGTACACATCCTTACCCAAGTAGTGTTAATGTTATGTTGGTTTGTAGCATTGAGTCACTCATACATATTCATATACATATATGTATGCATATGCATATTACAAACGAACCCAAAACAAAACTATGAAAATGTTTTCTAAAACCTTTCTAATGAGATATGTGTTATGAGCTCTTCATCAATGGGATGGAACCTAAATCCAGGAGGTAGGTGTACATCAACCTTATCATGATTATAACCAAAGTTAAGAGCCTCCATTATTTAGCTCTCTTCTCAATCTTCTCACAGAAACACAAGAAAATAAATTGATTGTTTCAACTTTCCTCCACTATATAGAGGCAACCTTGCCCAATTTGCTAGATGCCCACTTAACCTTTTGCAAAATCTAATATGTGGGTTGTGGGGAGATGTTTTATTGAATTCTTATATGGGTGTTAGGAGATGTGGTAAAATGGGATGGGATGGGATATTTAGAGAGGCATAGATCAAATATGAATATAAATGAATCATATTACTAGTCTGAGATGGATTCCCTCAACCTGGTGTGTAGATGTGTAAGAAAAGCATCGCCATAGATATGATTACTTGGTGTCAAAAGAGTATGTGTATATATAATTATTATTATAAGAGGGGGAGGGGGGGTTTTGGTTTTGTGTGGAGGCCTATTAAAATCTCCTACTATGATGTATCTCAAAAGCCTAAGAGAGAGAATGCATGTGTGTGTGAATATGTGTGTTATCAGTAATGGTAGAAAGTAAGTGAATAAAAAATTAGGTCACTTGGGAATAAAAAGGAGTTTGCGGGGTTGTAGCTAAGATTGATAAATGATTATTTGGATTTCCTATTGTATGTAAAGAGGAGAGAGAGAAGATCCTCCAATTAAAATACCACATCAAATTTGTATACGACAAGGAACTACAATATTCAATGCCTGGTCATTTATGACTTTATATTCTTACCCACCTTTGACAAATCCTAGACATTTCTCATCAAATCCCACCTAGATTTATAAATCAAAACCCCACAACCTAGAATCAAGAGAACCACAATCAGGGTCAGTGTACGGATATTACTAAATGAATATATGAATGGCATAGGAATGGGTGTGTTGTACAGTTGGGCCAGGGGGTTGCATACTTTGAGCATATTTTCGAATTCATTTCCCTATTTTTATCCATATATCCTCTATCCATCCATATTCCCTTCCATATAATTCCTCCACCTCCCTTTGTTAACCTCACCCACTCATCACATCTATCCTCTATCTCCATACCTTACTCACTTATCATCCTGTATTCCATAGACCTACATCATTGACCTATCCTCCTAGCTTTCATATACCTCCCATATCCTATTGTTATCTTATCTTTCATTATATTGTACCCCTCTTAAATCCTCCTCATGCATGACATATTATAAGTCAGGGATTTTTATTCCTTGGTGACATATTTCTTGGAGACCTTATTCTGTCCATATATCCTTCTCCCCATCCTTACTTCATTTTTATCTTGTTATCTCCAATTCATTCATGTCCTAATCCATATATTCCTCCATTTCATCATCCAAGTCATGTTTTTTTATCAATCCTTATCTATTAATGATTCCATCCTTATATCCTCCATCATCTCCTTTATCTCTTCATACTTCATACACCCCTTTTATTGGTATCTATTTCTAGGATACCCCCATGTAATCCAATATCATACATTTATATCCCATTACTCTATGCAATCTACCATTGTATGATACATCCCATCCTTCCCCTCTCATTATCCAAAATTGTGCATTGATAAACCCATCTAATACCATCTTTAGTTTGTCCTAAGCCTTGTTGCAAGTATTGATCATAATCGACTCATCATAATTAGGATACATCATTTCCAACCCTTTTCTTGTTTCAAGATATGTCATTCCCTCATCTACATCACCCTATCCAGAATTAATTGTACTTGGCTTATTATCCTAACTAGGACAACATCGTGCATTTTGTTTCACCATTATCTTGTATATGGTGCTATTTATGTCTCCACCAAGGCTAATTTGTGCATATGTGTCTTTAGGTCCCATCCTTTTGGTTAATTAGTATGTGTTTCATGGAGACCTTTGTCCCTATCTAATTAGCTTTACTAATCATCCCCTGGTCTATTTTAGATTTGATTGCTTTACTTGTCTCTTATCATAGAAATCTTAGTATTGCAATCCATCATTGATATTTGTAGGATGTACCCTTCCTTATATTACACCAATCAAATCAATTATTATCTACCATCCTCCTTATGACAAAATATGTGAGATAATTTTTATTTCTTTGATACATTTGGATATTTGCTTGTCTTTTAAGCTCCCTAATTTTACCTTTTCATGGTTGTCATGATCCTTTATATCATGGTGTATTTTTTTTATGGTGAGAGTAGGGAAAGTTCTTGATATTTTCTATTTGTGAGTCATTTAGATAGGACCCTTTCATTTTTTAAATGTGATCATTTATGGATGCATGGTGCACTTGGGCAATATCATTTTATTGTGGGTTCCCCAACATCATTTTCACCCTAGTTATTTGTGACTTGGGTGTGATGTTGGGGTGATCCTTACATCTTTGTTGAGACATTCATATGAAAGATATATGATAGTTCCTTAGTTTTAAATCACCTTGGTAGGTCCTAGATGATGCTAAATCAAAATGAGGGCTCACAACATGACATATCCCATTTGGGAGGTGTCAACTCAAGCTTCTTATCTCTCCATTTAGTTATCATTATTCGATCTTACATGCACCCTCACAACCATTTTGAGTGCACAAATGTGTTCTCTTCAGCCCACCTATCCTCTTGATGGGGCATCCTAATCCTCATCTCCTACCATCTTTCCTTCCAATTAGACTTTTGAATTATGGGGAATCTTTTCTAATTTAATCATCTTCTTATTAGTTTTGTGCCTTAATATTTTTTTAAATGATGCTACTTTGTAACACTATTCCAAAGAGTGGAAAAATGTAGATAACTAAATTTAATTAATGGTCTTAATTTAATCTAATCATCTTACTCACATTTTTTCTTAATTAGTTATATGTTCTTTAATTAATTTATGTCATCCCACTAGTTAACTAATTCAACTAAATAACTATAGTCCTATTAATTAACTGAATCCCTTTTGTTCTATTAATGTGAATAAATGCATAATCTATTTAAATTAATTCCTAAATTTATCTTTTCATTAAATAATTCCTATTTAATCTATTAGAACAAATGACCACTAACTTCAATCCTAACCTAACCCTTGACCCTTGATCCAAACTCATCCCAATAAACTCACACAATCTAACCTCACTTAATTGGCCAATTATCCTTGATTAGATATATAGAATTTCACTCATTATCTCTCATCTCACCATATCCTCCATAAACTCCCACTTGTATCCTAATCCAAGCCTAATCTTTCCTTTAATATTTGTAGAATGTTAATCGTGAGGATTTAAAAACCTAACCCTAATCTAAGGAAAATCTTGTCACATCTTCTCTAATTCTAACATTCATGCCTCATGTCAACCTTAAATGTACTAACACATATCTTACACACTCCAGCATCCTCTTATACATTTATCCTCTTTCCCACTTCCCAAAAGGTTCACATCCTTGAAATATTTGACCTCTTCTCTCAAGCTCTCTACTTGTGACACTTTTCATAAATCTACGAGTTTTAAGAATCACAACCCATGTGTTCTCCCTTCATTGCATCTTAGCCACTCTCATCCATTTGCCCTCCCATTTTCCTATAAATTGAGCCTCCCTATCCTTCATTTTCACCCACCATCTAAGTAGTTTTATAATTACCAATTGAGATTCAAAAGAAAGAATCATACCTTCATAATTTTAAAATCATCTCACACTCAATCCCTTAACCATTAAAGCTTAAAGCATCTTGAGAACACACCTATTTATTTGGACCAGATCTATTCAACAAAGAAGGCTTTCTTGGGTTGTGAGGTTTTCAACTCTTATGCTTATTGCTCTCATTTTTTTAGGTCTAATCATTATAAATGATGTTAAAAATTTAAATTCATTGTGTACTTAAATTTCTTTGTTTTCCTAACATACTTTTCATTGCATACACATAGCAGAGCCTTTGCACTTCAAATATTTGAGGCATTTCTTTACATATCTTTTTTTTTTGTAGGCATGTTCTCCATTTTATGATAAATTTTATCATTTTAGTTACAAATATGGATAATTTTCTTCAAGGAAAAAAAAATATCTAATTTTTTAATACTTTTCATGAGTTTTTATCTTTGCTCTATCTATATTAGCTTTCAAAATCTGAACATTTCCATGAGGATTTATGTTCTTCTCAATCCATCCTTATGACTATGTGCATTTCTTTCAACCTTTGAATTTGAATGTGGGTTTGATCTCCTTCGTTAGTTGTGAAAACTTAGAATAAAAGAAATCACTATAAACCCTCTTCTTTGCTCTAATGTAATTTTCTCATAAGATCATTTGATTGGAACCTACGACTTTTTCTGAGTATTTCCTTTTGATATTCATAACAAAAATATCTATGTGCATTTGAGGGAAAAAAAAACATGTGGTTTTTTGTTTTAAGTTCTAGAAATTTCTTCCATCTCTATTCTATTCAAGATTTCTTAAAATCCGTGAAGTAGGGTTTTCACAAATTTATTAGATTTTTTGTATTTAAGAGTTTTCTGATTCCTATAAAATTTTCATAAAAATCCAGCTTGCAGATTGTGAAATATAGAGAAAACACGATCATGACTCTCAATCTTGGCTTTATACTTGAAATACTTTGACATAAAATTGACTACGAGAATTTCAAATCTAAATATACCTAAACTTTTAAGGTATAGTTTTGAATGTAGAAAAAAGGAAATGAGGTCATTCTCTAGTATATCCTATGTTCATTTGAAGACATTATTTAATAAGATACTTCTACAAACCTACTTCATACCAAACTACTTACTTTTTTTCAATTGGGATATAAGTGGGTTGGAGTCATCCTTGGTAAAGATGCATTCTCCTTTCTTGGATTAAGGAGTGCTCTAAAAGAATCTATTTTAGGGGGCCCTACCCCTACTATTATAAGGGTAAGGGGAAGGGTAAGAGAAGAGTATAAGTGGATTATTCTTGAAAATCTTGGGGGTAGGTGGATCGAAGTCCTCTGATGAATGGTTTAACCTTTGTGGTAGTGCATTTTTTGTTGTTATTTTCAAATCCCTGTGTAGGTCACCATTTGTACATTAACTATAATTAGTTCCTATGGATCTTTTGATGGTGACCATTTATGCATAAAATTTGGGCATCATTCCTTGAGAAAATAATTTCTTTCATATATATATGTATATATATAGGTAAATTCCTCAATATTTTGATACACCTTATGTTATATCAACAACTAGTAAAAACATTGTCTTCTCTTTCCCTTTAAGTATTTTTTGAATGCTTTGTTATTGACATACTTGATGTTCTAAATATAAATTCTAACATTATGATTGTGTAGTGGTGGAAATGTGAGTCAAGGATGGAAGCCCAAGTTCATCACATAACCACACATACATATGCATATAGAGGGAGGGAAGTCAAGGAAAAGAATCCTTTCAATCCCAATTATAGAGAACTAGGTCCAGAGAGATTAGTGCTTATCAAATAAGTAAGAAGCACTAATACAAACTAGATCTAGGAAGAATAGGGGAAAGGTATCCAAGTCCTTAAAAACACTATATGAATGTAAGAAGATAGAGCTAGATATAAGTAAATGTGATGAAAGGATGAAGAGGGTAAAGAACACACATTTAAAGTCTATTTTATGCTTGTTTTTCTAATCATAATGAATGGATATTATCATATCTGGGCCTAAAACTATGGGACAGACAAAGCCCAAAAATCATTTGGCAATTTGTTAGAGGCAAACTGGATCTTTGAAGGTAAAATGGGTTGGCAAGGGTGTAGTGTGCCCCTAATTGACAATATATGATGGTGATTCTAATTTTATAGTTTCCAGCTAAGACAACAAGGGTACTTAGATCTATAACCTATTTATTAATTCAATATCCGCAACCTATAATAAAAAAGGGCTTTTATTGTTGATGGAGGGTTTTCCTTGGTCAAACTCTAGTTTAGGAATTAACCTTGAATTGCAACAATTAAAATAGCATGAATATAAATTAAATGCACAAATTCATCTTATAATAGTTGAATCTCTTGAATTGAATTCAATGTGCTCACTTCACCAATTGATTTCAACCAAGAAGATAAAGATGAATGGATGTGGAAGATGTAACCAAGGATATTTGAATGGATTGAAGAAGACCTTGAAGATAACTCCTTCAATTTATTGCATGCTTGAATCATTGATCTTCAATAGAGGAATGTTTCAATGGATTCTTGAAGACTTGAAAAATTAAATGCTTTAGAGGTTAAACACTAGAGTAATTTCTTGGTATGATCCTTGGTGAGAAATAAAGAAAATAAAGGGTTTATATAGAGCTCAGAATTGACTAAGTCTCGTAGGCTGACCTATATAGGAATTAACACCCCAAACATTCCTAGTCACAAGACCCAAAATAGGATCCAAATAGGGGCATACTTTGTTAGAATATATAGTCCACTGATATAACTGAGAGGGGGGGTGAATCAGTTATCCAACTAATATCACTAATAATAACTTTAAACAATCCTAATCATGAGTAATGTAAAGTGAAACCATAACAAGATACTCATACATAATAACACCAGATATGTTAACTAGGGAAATCCTTGATTAGAGGGAAATGCCCAGTGGGGATGGTACCCACAAGATGATGCGCTAATATAAATATTCCTTATTAGAGGATAGACCCTATTAGGAGTCTGTTACAACATTCAGTACATATGAGTCCCTATTAGGAGACTTGGAATCCATGTTAGGAGATTTTAACCCTATTAAGAGTTGAGCCAACCCTGTTAGGAGTTGTGGAAGACAGTTGGACCCACTACCCAAATAGCTTCAAGGGAAAGATCAAGGAATCCATTGTCCAAATGATCTCTATATTATTCCTTGTAGAATAATAGAACCAAATTGTACTTCCTTTCTCTGTATTTGTCCTATCAACCAGACTTTTGCTCATTTAGATCTTATAACCAAATCTTGAATTGTGCATCCAATAATCCCTTAGATCACTTACACATATTTAGTAAGCACTATGCTCCTTTTAATAATTCACACTAGAAAAATGATCACAATACTTCAACACACATTAAAATTAAGGAAAACATCTTTCCTTTACACCATATCTCCATTATAATTCCTTGAGTCATCCTTGAGGCTTTCCCAATTAATTAAATTACAATTACAATAGCACTATCAGCTCATAGTCTATACAAAAATTCCACATGTAATACTAAGACTTGCACACTCACTGACATCATCACTTGATTTTCCTTTATCATTGCCTGACTGCATATCACTTGATTACATCTTAGATGTAAGATAGACAAAAATCATCAAGAATTTCTTTCCCAATACTCTATCTCTGAATTGCTCTCTATAAATTAGGTACAACTTCTATACACCATTGACTTAGACTATGTGCACTTAACCACATCATCAAGATATGATGTTGTACATGTCCATAATTGTGCATGACTAGACAATCAAACCATTGTCTATACCATCAAGATTTATGTTTGCTACTCTACCAGTCTTTATACAAACACTTCTATGTTGACATCAATGACAAACACAGTCATGAATGCAACATATCAATACTCTCCAATTCTTAGGATACTCACCCAATGTATTATCATCAAAATTTATGCTACCAATCTTGCCCTTTGGCATTGATGGAAACATAGATGAAAAAAATCTAAGTTCAAAGAATACCAAGTAGACTTTTGTTGTTGCTTGACCAAATCTCTCCCCCGTTGCTTTAGGATTTCTTCCATACATACTCTCCCCCATGCCTTAGGAAGTGTTTTTCTTGCATATTCTCTCCCCAGTTGAAATCAATATTTAAGATGTCAATCTCAATACCAATTGTCAAATACCAATTGTTAATCAGATGCTCCAAATCATTAACCAGCTCAAGTGTTGAAAGACATTGTTCAATAGCAAATAAAAAATACCAATATTCCTTAATGACTTAGTACATACCAGATACTTCCCCATACATGAAGCATCATCATTTAATCGAAACAAATAATAGTGCTCTGTACCACTGGACTGATGCACTCTCTGCATCAACTATTCAAAAGTAGGCAAGGACATGACCCCAAGCATAACTCTCAAGTACTCAAATGTATCTTTAGGCAATGACTTTGTAAAGATATCTACAATTTGATCCTTAGTACTTACATACTCCAATATGATCTCCTTTTCCATTGCTTTTTCTCTCATCACATGATACTTAATAGATATATGCTTTGTGTTATAATACAATACAAGTTTCTTAGACATACTCACTATACTTGTGTTATCATAGTAAATAATAATAGGTTCTTTGATCTCAATTCTAATATCTTTCAACATCCATTTCATCCACATAACTTGATTACAATTATTTGTTGTTACAACATACTTTGCCCTAGTAGTACTCTGTGAGATGCAATCTTGCTTCTTGCTCAACCAAGAAACCAATCTTCCTCCAAGAAAGAATGCTCCACCACTGGTGCTCTTTCTATCATCCATATTGCCTACTCAATCATCATCACTATATATGTGCAAAGTATGAAATCACTTGATCTATCATTCCAAATTCCATAATCAAATGTCTCTTTCAAATATCTAAAAATTCTCTTAACTACTGCAAAATGGTATTCCTTAGGATCAGCTTGAAATCTAGATACAATCCCAACTACATTTGCTATATCTAGTTTGGTGTGAGTCAAATACTACAAACCTCCAATCATTAATCTATACTTCTACTCTATTGTAGGTGTCTCATCTTTGATGGATAACTTGTGACTAGTTATCATAGGTGTGCCAATAGGTTTACAACTTTCCAAACCAAACCTTTTCAATAAATATTTTAGATACTTAGCTTGTGAAATGAATATACCATCATTATTTTTTATAATCTGTAAGCCTAGGAAAAACTTCATTTCTCCTATCATGCTCATTTCAAATTCATTCTTCATCTCCTCAGCAAATTTATCACTAGCTTCATCATTACCTCCAAAAATGATGTCATCAAAAAATACTACAATGATCAACAAACCATCTTCAATTTCTTTTAGATACAAGTTATTGTCTTTTGTACCTTTAGAAAATCCAAGTTTTTCCAAGTAACTATCCAACCTTGCATACTAGGTTCTTGGTGCTTGGTTCAGACGATAAAGATTTTTCTTCAATCTGCATACCATGTCTTTTTCTTTTGATAAAGGAAATCCTTTAGGATGCTCAATATAAACCTCTTCTTCTAATTCTCCATTCAGAAAGGTAGATTTTACATCCATCTGATAAACGTTGAATTTCTTGTTCACTACATAATGCAGGAACATCCTTACAGCTTCCATTCTTGCTAAAGGTGCATATGTTTCCTTATAATCAATGCCTTGTTACTATGAATAGCTTTTACAAACAAGTCTGGCCTTATTTCTCACAACTTCTCCTTGCTCATTCATTTTGTTCCTATCACATTTTTGTCTTTTGGTCTAGGAACTAACTCTCATGTATCATTATTTATTATCTGATCCAATTATTCCTTCATTGCCTAGATCCAATGACTGTCTTTGACTGCTTCATCTGTGCACTTGGGTTCAACTTGAGATATTAGGCATATCTCCTCATTTACTATGTTCCTTGTCATAATGCCTTTGTCTTTACTTCCAATTATCTTCTCATGAGGGTGATTCCTTGTCAGATTTCTATTTGGGGTAGAAGTTGACATTTCAACTCTTATCTCTTCTCTAGGTTCATAACTTTTTTCTCCTATATCCTCAAAAGTTAGCACATCATTCTACAAGTCATTGTTAGTCTTGAACAAAACTTCAACATTTTGTCTAACAATTCCAAAGTTGTTTTCTTCTTCATCTGAGTTATAATCTACCATCTTTTCTTTAGTTCTAAACTTCTCATCAATTCTTATATTTGTGCATTCAACTAGTGTCTTAGTTCTATAGTTGAAATATCTATGAGCCTTTCTTTTCAAAGAGTGACCAAGAAACATACATTCATCACTTCTTGGATCAAACTTACCAATGTCATCATCTCTCTTAATATAACATTTGCTCCCAAATATCTTGAACTATTTGACTGATGGTGAATGTCCAAACCAAAAGGTGTCTTATCCGTACCTTTTCTAATCTATACTATGTTCAGAGTATATATTGTTATATTCACTACTTCTTTCCATAATGTCTTAGAAACATCATTCTCAAATAACATTGCTCTAGTTGCTTATGCTAAAGACTTATTTCTTCTCTTAGTAATCTCATTTTTCTTAGGTGTTCTAGGTTTAGATAGTTGTCTTTTGATTCCATTTTCTTCACAAAAAATGTTAAATTCTTTGGAGGTAATTTTTCCTCCTCTATCAGATCTCAAATACTTAATCTTAACATCAAATTCATTCTCAACTCTATTCTTAAATATCTTAAACTTCTCAAAAGCTTCATATTTCTCTTTAAGAAATGATATCAACATTATTCTAGTGAAATCATCAATGAAAATCATAAAATACTTTTCACCACAGAATCCTCTTGTTCTAGAGGGACCACTCAGATATATGTGAATGATCTCCAGCTTCTTTGTGGTAGTGAACTTCTTGCTAGGGAATGATACTTTCTTTTGCTTAGCCACAATGCATTCCTTATGTGTAGAAAATTTGTAAGCTTGAAAATCTTAGGCAAATATCTAACTAAAAAAGTGCTACTAACCTTCACAATGTTATCAAACTTTATGTGATAGAATCTTCTATGACACAACCAACTGTTATCCACTTTAGCTACCAAACATGTCATCTTAGTAGGATTTAGCTAAAATACATTAGCTCTAGATCTAGAGCCAATTGCAATCATCTTACCATCTCTTTCTTTGATAGTCTAGGTCTTCTCAATAAACTACAACTGATAACCTTTGTCCACCAACTGTCTAATACTCAACAAGTTATGCTTCAATTCATCAACAAAATAGACATCATCAGTGTTAGTTTTAACAACAAGAGTAATGGATCCAATTCCTACTATATGATAGGTTGCATCATTACCAACTCTAACAATATCTCCATCGTGATTCTTAAACTTAACAAACTTATATATATCACCAGTCATGTGATGTGAACAACCACTATCAATTATCCAATCAGACTTCTTTTCTACTTGGATAACTAGAGCTCTTTCTTCTCTAATTTCTCTATCAACATCATCTTCCTTGATAGCCACAAATCCTAATTCATTATCACTCTCACTTTAACCTTTCTCATCAGATTCTTCATCTTCATTTGCATATAAGCAATTTCTATCTCTATCTCTTCTAGGGCTAAATATTCCCTTGTACTTTTTCTCTCTTTTGGGACATTTAAATTCATAATGACCAAATTTTTTTTTCTAACCATCATTTTTCTAACCATCATTTTCTCTTCTCACCAAAAGGGTTATTCCTTCCTTCATCTTCTTGTCTTCATTAGCTCTGTTGCTACTAGCAAAATCTCCATGGGTGCTTGAACACCTTCTCAAATTAGGTGAAATATTTAGGGTACTAAAGGTTGTTTTGACTCTTACAAGTTCACCAAACTATCTCACATCTTCTTCTATTGATTCTAATTTTCCAACTAATGTTTCCTTAGTAAAATCCTTAGTACAATGCATCACTAGTTGAATCATCTGTGTTATTGGCTTGAATGGTGGTGTCAATCTTTTCAAGATCTTCCAAATGACTTCATCATCCTCCTTGGTTCCACTATGAGACCAAATACCTGCAACCATTTCTGATATTCTGCCAATATAACTTCTTAACTATTCATCTTCCATCATTCTAGCATCTTGAAATCCACATATCCAATTATGTAATCTCATCCTTTTTGCATGATCATTACCTTCAAAAATAGACTCTGAAGCTTTCCAACTTTCATGAGATGTTACAAGTGATTTTACCTAACTATACTCATTCTTTGGAAGTGTTGTCAGTAGGGCTTCTCTTGCTCTCATGTTACACATGAATAGATCTCTCTCTTCTTCACTCCAACCTTCAAGATCTACTTCTTTAATGATTGACTTTTGACTTTTTGTCAAGACCCAATATCCTAGACCCATGCACAATAGATGAGTCTACATCGTCTCCTTCCAACTATCATAGTTGGCCCCAAAAAATCTTGGACTATCCTTCCTAAACATATTCACCATTGATCTCCCAAAACTATTAAGCTTTTCCTTCAAGGACCTAAAGCTCTGATACCAATTGTTAGAATATATAGTCCACTGATATAACTGAGAGGGTGGGGGGGTGTGAATCAGTTATCTAACTAATATCATGATAATAACTTTAAACAATCTCAACCATATAAGTAATGTAAACTAAAACCACAGCAAGATACTCATACACAATAACACCATATATGTTAACTAGGGAAACCCTTAATCAAAGAGAAAACCTTGGTGGGGATGGTACCCACAAGATGATGCACTAATATAAATATTCCTTGTTAGAGGATAGACCCTATTAGGAGTCTATTACAACATTTAGTACATATGAGTCCCTATTAGGAGAATTTGAATCCTTGTTAGGAGATTCCAACCCTATTAGGAGTTGTGGAATATAGTTGGACCCACTGCCCAAACAACTTCAAGGGAAAGATAAATGAACCCACTATCCAAATGATCTCTATATTATTCCTTGTAGAATAATAGAACTGAATTGTACTTCCTTCCTTTGCCTTTGTCTTGTCAACTGAACTTTTGCTCCTTTAGATCTTGTAACTAGATCTCAAACTATGCATCCAATAATCCCTTGCATTGCTTATAGGCATTCAGTAAGAAGTATGCTCCTTTACATAATTCACACTTGAACAATGATCACAATACAATTAAGGAAAACATCTTTACTTTATACCATATCTTCATAAATATTCCTTGAGTTGGCCTTGAGGCTTTCCCAATTAATTAAATTACAATTCCAATAGCACTGTCGGCTTACAGTCTATAGAAAACTTCACATGTACGATACTAAGACTTGCACACTCACTAACATCATCACCTAACTTTCCTTTATCACTGCCTGACTGTGTATCACTTCATTATAGCCCAGATGTAAGATAGACAACAATCATCAGAAAATACTTTCCTAATACTTTGTCTCTGAACTGCTCTCTATAAATTAGGTACAACTTCCATATGCCATTGACTTAGTCTATGCACACTTAACACAAAATCAAGACACTATTTTTTACATGTCCATAACTATGCATGACCAAATGATCAAGCCATTGTGTGTACCATCAAGATCTATGTCTATTACTCTGTCAATCTTTACAAAAACAATATTATGTTGACATCAATGAAAAACACAGTCATGAATGCAACATATGAAATACTCTCCAATTCTCAAGATACTCCCCCAATATAGTATCATTAGCATTCATACTAACATTCTTCCCCTGACAACTAGGTCTTGGAACTTTGAGATCCTACAGGAAGTCCCAGATCTCTAAAATTAGGTAAAGAGTTTGAGATATAGTTGATACATTGTAAGGAGAAATTTCCAAGTGGATAGATGAAGAGAAGGAAGGACCTAGGAGGTTAGATCCTAACTCAAGATTAATACTATGAAAATAGGATCTTTAAAGAGGATCTATTAGGTTTTACCCCAATTCCAACTAGGAGGAAGGATAGAAAAGGAAAGAATAAATTAGACACACAAGGAGATTGATGATCTCACATTAAACAAGTGTTAAACCTTCATTAAATTGGAGTACATCCAATTTAAGATGGCACATTTAGCCCCCACTTTAGCAAGAGTATAGACTTGATCCAAACTCTTGGTAAACTAGAGCACAAAGCATAAGATATCTTATTAAAATCAAGGAGACAAAAAATTCATCAATCCCCCAAGGGTTTAAGACTTTGATAACTCCCAAATAAAAATAAGAGAGAAATTGTTATGTAAAAAGAAGGAAGAGAGGAGTGATTGTCTCCCGCATTAGAGTGCCCACCCTACTATGAAGCACTGAGAGAGTTTTTGTAAAAGGACGGCATTAAAAATAGTCTAATGAGGTGGTAACCCACTAGTCAACCCATTAGAAGGTCCACCCATAGATCAACACTCTTCATATTAGTATGGAAAGGTCTAATAAGGATGTATTACCCATTTATAAGACTTGGAAAATTGTTATGTGTTAGTCATAGATGAAATTTAGCATATGTTGTTATAAAGGAAAGTGATACCCAATGTTAAGGATGCCCACTTCCTGTATTGAATGTGGGCATAGAGAATCCATTCTTTAGGATTTCGCATAATCCATAAAGGGATTCATAAGATGTGTGTCTTGAAAAAGAGGATGAAGTAGTAATGTATAGATTTGAGGATAACTTAGGAAGAATACTAAGAAACTAGGGCTAAAGTACCCCAAGATATACTCAAAATCTGTATTTGCTACCCCATGACTGGAATGCAAAAATAAGAAGAGTATATTCCCCTATTGTAAAGTCATTGGTAACATTTTAATGGGAGCAATGAATTTAACAGATTATACATAAATTCATTAAAAAATATTTCCACTATGAGATACCCCCATGAGAAGACAAATCAAGGGAAATGTCAAAAGGGATCTACTAACTTTGGGATTAGTATGATCATATGATAACATGTAAATATTATATCAAGTATTAAATATCATCATCCCCCAAAGGAAGTACAACTACAACACAATGGAAGAAAGACACATAAGAGTTACCAAAGAAGATTCTTTTTGGACCACCACCATAAAGACCAAATAGAATTGGTGCTACCATATTGCAAATCCAAGGAGACAACACAATGACACAATTACAAATAGTAGCACATGTATAACATAACACAGAATGACAGATACAAGAAGTAAGATACAAATAGAAGAATGATGCAATGCTTTGATTCCCTTATCACCTCATGCCAATAGAGCAACAAGGGTTGTTTAAAGAAATCTAAACAAACATTAAGAAAACATGATATAGGGGAAGCACATAACGACAAGGGAACACACAAAAGCCACTATGTTAGAGCATTAACTTCAAGCATGTTTCCCTCCTCTCCTATCTCAATAAGTAGTAATAAGAGAAGGTGGATTATTTGCAAGAGGATCTATATCAAACATAATATGAACAATGGCTAAATCCAAAGAGGGAATCCTAAGAGAGTCACTACGCTTAGGTGTAGATGTAAGTCTAAGCTACATAGAAAGCATGTTAGATAAATCAATAATCTCATGCTCATCATCATCTAAAGTATCTTCTTAATGTAAATTAATAGCAATAGGATCCAAAATAGGCATATACATTTCCTTAACTTCCTCAAAAAATATGGGCTAATGAGAAGTATTCATGCGAGCTTTAGCACAAGCTTGATAGTTCTTTTAGCGTTGACAAGAAAGTTGGTGTTAGAAGCTAGAGTTGTCATTGCACCAAAAGATAGACCTATTAATGCTTGATATAGCCATTAGACTTATAGAACACAAGAGGCAACTAAGCCATGTCATGAATCCCAAAGGAGAAGGCTACTAGTTAGTCCAACAATGCCCCCCTCAACTTTACCCGAGCGGATTCAAACCTATGACCAAGATTTGATACCACTTGTTAGAAGTCAGAGTTGTAATTGCACCAAAAGATTGACCTATTAATGCCTGATACAACCACTAGACTTATAGAACATAGGAGGCAGTTAAACCATGTCATGAATCCTGAAGGGGAAGGCTATCAATTAGTCCAATAATTAGTTGTGCATAGTTTTATTAGAGTCTTGTTGAGAAGATGAAGGTATATCCACAACCATTGGTTCATTACCTTTTGATCGCACAAGAGGAGGAAAAATAGGAGGCTAAGATATAGGAGGAACCACACTAGGAGGATGCACCACACTAGGAGAAGGGTCCACACTAGAAGAAGGAACCACACTAGAAGGAGTAGTATATGCAACTATTAGAACTACAACTGTGGATAATTTTTATGTTGTCATTGATGTCAAACCTTACTAGTAAGACATCTACTAATAGTATAGAGTGTCATATCATTTGATAGATGAAGAGGATTTTAAAATAAGAGATCATGAGATGATCCAGTGAAAGGTTGAGATGAGATGTGATAATGTGATGGAATTACAATGGGCACTTGATAAGTTTGTAATTGACAAGATAATGTGTTGTTTTTTCATTACAATAAGGAAGGAAGAAAGATTGGTTGAGAAGAAAAAGAGCAATGAATCAATCGAGTATCTGAAGTAGAAGATTAAGGAACTTAAGCAATGCCAAGAAGAACAATGTTGGTCGAGTGATAGAGAATATCGAGCAGCAGTAATGACCAAGTTGCGTAGTGAAAACTAAGCGAGACAATTTAGTGATGACCACATGATTCAGTGATGACCAAGCAAAAAAAATAGTTTTGACTAAGTGTTAGCAAACTAATAGTTTGAGGATAAATTAAGATTTGTAGCCAACATAGTTGAATTCTTAAAATAATAAAAACGTGTTGGTGATAAGGATTGACGAGCTAGATTATTTAATGCATGAAAAGACTACTTGAGCTATCAAAGGCTAAGATTTGAGGGAAAATTCCATAAGTTTCAAGAAGGAAGAAGAAGGATAGAAGATGGCTAGATTCATTGAATTTGTTGAATCTAATCATAACCCTAAGATCTATAGGTATATTTAAGTAGAAAAAGATCAAAGCTACCTATTTAAGGAGGCATGTGGGATTTTTTTGAGTTGCTATTGGACTAGAATTTGTGAAGATAAGTGGAGAAAACAATTGTAGAGGAGAAGTGCAAATTTTTTGATGTGGGAGATTACATGAAGAGCTACTAAGCTAATTTGAGTTGTTGAGAGAGATGGGGTCTAATTAGTAAACCAGTATTGAGCTGAATAAAGATCTGAATTAACATAATGATTTGTATATTATCAGATCAAATATAGCTATTACTTTCTAATCATTGTGGTAGTGGTAAATTCTTTTATTAAGGTTGACCTAACAATCATTTGTAAATCCTTTAATAAGGTGACATTCTAAGGGAATGTTCTAAAGTCCTCTAACAAGGCCACTCCTAACAAGGTGATTAAATCCTTTGATAGGGCCACACCTAACAATTTGTTTTATAACCTTTAAAAGAATTGGCTCCTAATAAAGCTCAATTTATAAGAGTGAAAAATGGTATCATGTTACTTCGTGGTTTTTCCCAAATTGGGTTTTCACATTAAACGTTGGTGTCAAACATTTGTGTGGATGTTTTCTATGTGTTTATGCTACTTATTATTTTACGTTTGAAGTTTATTGTTAACTATGATATTATTCTTCTAGTCAAAACTTACTAAATAGAGAGTTAAAATGGAATGAATAAGTTGAATGGTATTGAACTATCTTATTTTTGTTCATGAGTTTGATTAAGTTTGTTGGAGTTGTTAAAAGTTGTTTTTATACATCTAGACTTAAGGATAATTGATTTACTCCTCCCTCCCCCCCCCACCCCCACACCTCTTAGTTAGACTAAATATTCTAACAATGACAAGTGGTTGAGCATTATAAATAGAAGAATCAAAAGAAATAGGCACATAAGGTGTAGGTAAAAACCATGATAAATATCTTTAGGCATACTTAATTTGACAATCTTTCAACATTTATGAGCTTGATAAGTGCCAAAAATGTAATTTGAACAAGTAGGAGGAGGATTAGGAATCAAGAGTAGCACAATGTTAAGGTCCAAAAGGGTGATAAAGAATATGATTGATCATATGAATCTGACAATCATAAGGAATTTTAATGCATTGATAAATAGGGGAAGCAATGAGGTGCATGGCAATCAACCAAGGTAAACCAAGCTTCACTTGGAATTGATCAAAAGTAGAAATGACAAAAAAGGTATTGTTCACCACTTTACCACAAATTTCAATAGGAAAATAAATGGAACCTTGAGGAGGATACAAGAAACCATTACAAGTCTAAATCCAAGTAGCAATTAAATCATAGAAATCATGAAATTTTTTCTTAGCATATAAGTTTTCCTCAATAATAATGTTAACCATAGAAGTAGGATCAACAAGAAACTCATAAGAATAATATTTAGCAATTTAAGTAGTGATATAGAGATGACCATTAGAGGAGTTGAACTTATCAGCATCAGTGAATGAGATAGTAAGGGTTCTAGAACACTTATGATTCAGTTTAGGTTTAGGTTGAATATTAGACATAGAGGGTATGTCTTCCTCAGCTGGAAGTGGAGGTTGAACTATATGTTCCACAATATTAATAGTATTATCATTTTCTCATCTTGAATTACCTTAAGAAACATTCACTTTAGGAGGAGAAGAAGAAGAAGAATGTTGAACAATAGTATTAGTAGTATGTTGAGGTAAAGGATTAGTGTAGGTTTGAATATTTTAATTAGGAGGTGCCACATATGTATTCCTATTATCATTACTATCAATAGATATTGCATTATAATCAATCAAATCCTGAATCTTATGTTTCAAAGAATAACAAGCCTCGATATCATATCCAGGCTAGCAATGAAATTGACAAAAGCTTTAGGATTAAAGTGTCAACTCGATGTAGTAGAAGGAAGAAGCAATTTAACAGGAGAAAGTGTAATCATATTAGTACTAACCAACCTACTCATAATAGAATGTAAAGACTCAGAAAGAGGAGTAAACTTATGATTCATTTTTAAAATAGAGGAAGAAGTATTGATGCCTCGAGATGCAACAACTACTTGATCATTTACTGTATTTGTGGCTTTGTTAATGTTAGGTTTATGGAACTTGTTAGGTTTAGGTGTGACATTACTCTTATCAATAGGTATAGGAGCCATTCGAGTGGTGCTCTCAAACTGACTCACTTGTAATTGATAATGATGAACTGTTGCACAAAGTTGTGAAAAAGAAGTAAACTCAGTAAGCAAAATATTTTTTTTATCAGTAACATTATAATATTTTATTAATATAAAGAAGATTACATTAACATAACTACATTTAGCCTTATATCCCATACTAATCACATTATCTTAACTATCAACACCAACAACTACTATATAGGCTATAGATATTTCACTGCATCATAACAAAATAATGCAACCCACTAGGCCCTTTTAACCAAATTAATAACTAAGACCAATATGTTATGACATCCAAACTAGCTATCAGGCACCTCCAACTTCAATTCAGCACTTTTTCTTCAAACCCAAACTAGTTATAGTCATACTTGAAACCTTACCAAAATATAAATGACATCACCATACCACACACTTCTAAAACCACACACCTATAAATTCATCTAGCTAGTTAACCATTATGCATCCTCCCTCAACTACATCATGCCTTTAATGAGGACCTAAAACTCCATAGCCATGCTACTATTCACACCCGCCCAGAAGATCATTCTCCATGCTCAAACCAAAAACAAAAATAGGGCATATTCATTTCAAATTTCCCTAACACATTACATCTTCATGTTACTGCATTGGATGATGGCCTGACAATGTCATTAATGCCTACCCTCTACAATTCTCTCACTGACCTCTCCTTGCGACTTGAGTTGGAAAATATAGAGCCACTCCTCCCTCCCAATTCTACAACTCCATTGTTAACACAAGCCAATAATTTTAACACTCTTGCATATAAGCATCAACTTTATTCTTACCCCACTAATGTACAAAGGGCACGTAACCATAGTCCTTCGCTTCTTCCTCAGAGGAAAAACATTTAAAAATATTTGTTCTTCCCACCCTAAAATAGAATCCATTTGCAACAATATTCCATCATCAAATAAACTAAACATCACCCATTTCACCATGTCCTCCTCTTGTTTGAACTACAACCCCCAAGCCAGAACCATCAAAATGGTATTCAAATAGATTTTCCTTTCCAATGCTCCTAAGTTTTACTTCCCAACACACATACAGCTACATTCACCATCTTCCATGTGTTAATTTTGAGAAAACCCTTCAATCACATTTTGAACAACGTTCCCAGCAAATCCATCTGTTGGAGCTTTGTGGAAATAGTGAATTGGATTCCATAGCTTCCAAACAACCAAACTAACTCCACTATAAAAAAATTCCATAACTAGAAACCCGCCTAAATGGAAATGCCCACCCTACCAAGTAATAATGACTTGGTGTTATATCAATCGGCTTCCCATGCACAACCATCACCCAAGAAATAATAAACTAAACCAAAAGTAGCTAGCCTCATCGCTGAAAACCACTATCCTTGCTCCATAAGGGGAACACCTAAAATGATGTGATGTGTTGATGTGAAAGAAATCAAATCTCATCTACTATCAAATATAACCCCAAAGAAAACAACTACATCATAAACCCCAAGGTTAGTCACCTAACCACCCCACCCACCAACTCACCCACTTCAAAAGGTTAGTCGTTGAAATTTAAAATTTTGAAATTTAAAACATTTTCCAAAAAAAGTGAAAGAGCCCATTTAGATAGTTTATCAACCACATCATTACCTTCCCTACAACTATGAGACACTTTAAAGTTTTGAAACCTAGATAACAACTCCTTATAGCAGTAATTATCAATTTTAAATGGCATGCACTGATACTATCTCTTTCTATGGCATCCACAATCAACAAAGAATCACATTCCAAATGAATGTGCATGATTCCTAGTCACTTAACACTCCTCAAAGCTTCCAAAATTGTTGTATCTTCAACCATGTTATTTGATGCATTCTCCATACAAATAACAACATAAACAATTATGTTTCCATCAAAATTCTAAACACAAAGCATGCTCCTACATTTCCACTCGATCTAACAAAGCCACCATCAAAATTAACTTTAATCCAACCTAGGGCCAACCTTACCCAATGAACATTTGATCTATCCATTTTCTTGTTCCCTATGGAAATTTTTTTCTTGGTCCTATATTTAAGGCTTGGCCACAATCTCTTCCATACTCCATCTATTTTTGTAAAAGGGATATTAGCTGGAGTATAAAGGTTTGCAGCATTCATTGTTTCCTCAATAACATTATCAATCCTCTGCAAAATTCTACTCATTGGTTCCTCCACACCTCTAAAGATCTGATGGTTTTGTTCCATCTAAATTTCCCACACCACTAACAAGGTAAAAAGATGCCACAAACCTAAGAAGACATATTTAGGGACTTTGTGTGGCCAATAGAAATGGATATCTTTCAAAAAAATAGGGAGGGGACCATACCAAAGTTTAGATTGCACCATAGCCTAGGCCTCTGAAGCAACCTTGTACTTTAACAATAAATGATTTTCATCTTCACATTATTCCTTCCACAAATAACACCTAGAAGGCCCCTGAATTCTAAACTTTTTCCTTCTATCATCTATGAGAATGTGCTTCCTACTAGAAAGACAAGAATAGGTCTAGGCTTTTGGGAGATAATTCTTACCCCAAAACAAAATTGTAGGCCAATTTTCTTCTCTAACCACATTGGTTAGGTTCTAACATTCAATCTTCATCAAATAAGAGCCACTCTTAGCCACACACCAAATCAATTTGTCCTCTTTATTTGAATTGAAGACTCTTCTCAAATTTAAAATCCCTTTAAAATGTTGCTTTACATCCTCCTCCATTGGAACATCATCAAGACTCTTCTATCTCCATTCCATACCGATAGGGCCATCAACTTGTTTCAAATAATCGACCACCCCAACTCCCCATAGCTACTCCAATATAACATGAATGGCATCAAGACTATCATCATGGTTAAGTTCCAGATACCACCCCCCCCCCCCCCCCCCAAAGAATCCATTCGAGATTTAGTTAACTCCCCTTTTCCAATCTACCATGAAAGGTGCTCAGTTATCAAAGATCTACAATCAATAAGAAAAATCCAAATAGCATACCCCCTTGGAGGATTCCTCACTATAAGGATCCTATTAAACTATTGTGTGTTCATATACTTAGCTCTAAGGGTCTTCACCCATAACAATTGTGGGTTAGCATACACAAACTAGATCAACTTTTCCCCCAAGGCTTCATTCATAAAGCTCTAATCCCTTAGACCGGCACCACCCAAGATCTTTGGTTTACAAACATGTTTCCAATCTAAAATTAGTCTTTTTTCCTCCTCATTGGTCCCATTCCAAAGAAACTTTCTCATTCTACTCTCAATGGTGTGTAACACCTTTTTTGGAATTTTCAAACAACCCATAGAAAAAATAGGTATAGCTAATATAACATATTTAAACAAAAGTAACCTACCTGCTAAAGTTAACCACTTACTTTTCCAACCTTCCAACTTCCTAAAACAATTATTAGCAAGACCTTGCCACATATTTTTCTTAGAAAACCCTTCAAATAGAGGAATCCCTAGATATTTTCTTGGTAATTGCCTAATGTGCATGTCCAAAATTTGATTAGTCTATTGCTACAAAGTAGGGGGAGTTGAAAAAATAATCTTAAACTTATGCAAATTAATGACTTGACTAGAAAGAGAGATATAATCATCTAATAGATTCATCATGACTCTAGCTTCCTTAACTAAGCAGTCCCCCAAAAGATATGTGTCATCCACAAATTGTATGTGGGTGAGAAGATCCACACCATAAGAAATTGTGATCCCCTTCCACTGAAGATTTGAATGGGCATTAACAATTAACCTTCCTATAACCTCTGCCATAATATTAAAGAGGAAAGGAGATAGGGGATCCCCTTGTCTCAAACCTCTTGAGGATTCAAAAAATCCTTAGGGGCCACCATTCAATAGAATATAAAACTTACTAGTGGATATACAAATCTTAATCCACTTCACCCATTATTGAAAAAAACCAAAAAGTTCTCCAAAACCCCAAAAAGGAGCTCCTGATTAACCACATCATAAACCTTTCACGTGTCAAGTTTTACAATCATCCTAGAAATCTTACTAGACTTCACTAAGAGAATTGCTTCATGATAAATTTTCACCCCTTTATAGATGGATCTATTAGGAGAGAAACCACTATGTTCCTTAGAGATTATCAGTTCCAAAAATTGCTTCAACTTTTTAGCAACAAATTTAGCAATAATATTAAATGGTGTTACATAAAGATATAGGTCTAGAGTCATCAAAAGAAGCCCTTTCATCTCTCTTGGGAATGAGAGTGATGAAAGTATTATTCAAATATATAAGGATAAAACTATCTCTGGACTATTCTACAACCTCTCAAATATTCTTTCACATAATCTCCCAAAAGGATTGAAAGAAAATAGCAGGAAAGCCATCTCGGCAAAGGGATTTTTCACTCCCCATAATAAAAACAATGTTCCTCACTTTCTCTAAGGACACTAAATGATACAGGATGGCATTGATCTCCTCCATTATAATGTTAGGAATTAGTCCCTCAATCAACTCAAAGGAGTGAGGTCTCAAATTGGGAGAAGTCAACAAATTTTGGAAAAAAATCACAATAGCTTTGCTAATATCCTCTATATCAATCAACAACACACAATTTTCATTAATGGAGAAGATCCTATAAAGGACCATTGCAACTTCACAAATTTGTGGAAATATTTGTGTTCCTATCACCCAAAGCTAACCAAGTGTCCCTGGACTTTTGTCTCCAATAAATCTCCTCTCTATCCAAAACCTCATAATATTGTCTATTCAAATCCTTCTCTAGCCAATACTCTACTTCCCCCATACCTAAAGCAATGATTTTATGGTGCATCCCCTCCAACTCCTTTTCAAGCTTAAACTTATCTTCAAAAATGTTATGAAAAGTTTTCCTATTCCAAATTTTAAGTTGATCTTTAATGAATTACTGCTTTTAAAAAAATAAAAAAGTCTTTGTTCCCCATTTCTATTCGGGCACTAGACCACCATGAGATAATTAAATCATATAATCCCTCATGTTGTAACCACATAGATTCAAATTTGAAAGGAGATCCTTCCGAGGTTGAGTCCTCATGCACTATAAGGCAAATTGGATAGTGATTTGACCCTGTAAGCAAAAGTATTTCAGCAGAACTCACCCAATCCATCAATATCTAATCCCCATTAAGATGGGATCTGATCATTTTTTCTGCTATGTTAGAAAAGCCACACCTCCTATTAGTCCATGTAGATAAACCATTGCAAAGATCTACCTTAGCAATACCATTATTTGTGTAAAAATTTACAAAGTCTGCTTGAGCCTGACTCAATCATCCTCTATCTCCTTTTTTCTCACCTAGTTTAAGAATAACGTTGAAGTTCCCTCCCCCCCCCCTTCCCAAGAAGTAAAATCTCTTGATCATAGTCAACAATGATCCATATAAGTTCTCTCCACATATCCCTTTTTAGATTCAAGTTGATTGACAAATAAACATTAACCAAATTAAAAGAAACCAAAATGTGTTTGGAGAAAACTTTCAACCAAATCTAGGATGAGTCCTTCTCCATAATAATTACCATCATAGTACTTGGGTGCCATAGAGCTCCCAACCCACCAAAATCTCCAAGAGCAACTAGAAATTTCATAATTCTAATGAGAGAACCTCTTTTTAAAACTATCCAAATCCTCCTTCAATTTTGTCTCCTTTAAAAACACTAGATCAGGCCACCCTTGGCCAAGACATTGCTTGATTAGTTGCACTTTATTAGGGATATTGCAATCCTTGAGATTCCATGAAAGGTGGTAAGTAGAATCTTATCTCTAATGTCTTTTTGTAAATTCTTGATAAACATATGTTGAATATCAAGATCAGACACAAAATACGAAATATAAACATGTGAATGCTTAAATGTACCAATAAAATCAATCACTTTCTCATTGGGACCTTGCTTGCAATGCCTAAAATTGGTTAAAGAAACAAAAGGAACAATATTATTTAGAAATTATTGTATAAAGGCATTAGCAATTTTATGAAAATAATTAATAGAATAGGGTGGCAAATATCAATATCATTGCAAAGCTTTATCACAGAAAGTGCAAGAAAATAACTTAGTAAAAACCCTATGGTCATGAGCATAGTCATTGCACAAAACTTAAAAAATCTTAAGATGTGTCACAAGATCAGCTTTACCATTATAAGTGTCAAGACAAGGCATGCTAACTTATTGAGGAGCAGTGGTATGAATAATGTCAAAAGAAAAAGGATGATGCAATGAGAATTCAAGAGCACCCCTACTGGAGGTAATTTGGATCCCTACAAATCACCACACAGTGGAAACACAACACAAATGAAAGATCTCATACCAAACCACAATACTTGATTCATAAAACAACTGTTTACATGCAATATGCCTCATTTTAAGGCCTTGCGGGTTAGGGACAAATACAAAAGCAATTACAAAAATAGTTTAACAAGATCCCTTAAGATCCAACTCCACACTAATCCCAGCTAGTCTAGATCTACACTCTGGTAGAAAACCTCAAAGAAATCTCAACTTGTGTTGCAAGCCCACCAAGCAATCTCCTAGTTTACCAAACCTCAACTACTATCCCTTCAAAGTTCACTCCTACACTTCATCCTCTTCTCCAAGTTGGATGATCTAGTGATCACTTTAAGACTCCACAAAATCCCTTTACTTATACCCAACTAAGCCACAAGTCGGCCTAGCCCATTACAAATTAAAATAAACCTTTACATTAAATATTTGCATAAGCCACAAGTTAGCTGTAACACAAATTAAATACCCATACACAAATTAAATGCCAAAAGTCAGCTCATTGGCAACTCGGGCACCATAGGAACCAAGACCAAACTGAGTGTCTGATAAAACCCTGTTGAGTGTTAGCATTCCACCAGACATAACCAAGTTCCTTTATTGACCAAGCACTTGTATGTGTCAAGTCCTTCAAAAGAAATCAAGCCCCTTCATTGACTGATTCACTCAGGGCAACACTACTTCCAAGCTCCGAGTGCAAACCGAGCTCCCAGTATCTACTGAGTGCCCCAAGCATTACCAAACATCTTTATTAACTGAGTCACTTGGTTAACACAGTAACCAAACCAAATCAGTATCAACTAATTCAACCTTCATTCTTTGACTGAGTCCTCCAACTCCAAGGTCAAGCCATACCAAATGCAGGATTGTTAGCCAACCAAAGATCCTCCTGCATCAAAGGACTACTTGTATCACATGTAACAACATTAAACTTAGATTGAGTGAAAGAATGAAGTTTCTTTTGTAAAGAAGACACGGTTTAAGAAAGACTAAGAATAGTGGAATCATTAGAAGGAACAAAAGACACAAGCATATTTGACACACTAGGAATGATGTACAAATTGGTTGGAATAAAAGGAACTTATATAGGTGGAACACTAGGAACCATGGTAGGATAAGTGAAAGGAACACTATTATATGAAGTTTGTGAAGTTGGAAATGAAACAAATGAAACACTCATAGGCAAAGAAGGTATAGAAAGATTGCTAAGAGGATTAAACACCTGAACAAAAGTAGTCACAATAGGAGAAACATAAGTAGAAATGCTATAAATAGGTACAGAAATAGACAAATAGGCTCAAGAGTACAAACAAGTGGAGTCATCCTTGGTTCAAAAGCTACTTGAGTCAAAGGCTTAACATAAGTATGATCAAGGTGAGTAGGAACACATAAAAGGTTAACACCATGTTCATCATTATGGATCACTTTCTTAAGAGCATCAAAAGCAATAATAGTCTCAGTATTGTGATTTTCTTGTAAAATCCAATCATGCATTTTATCAATCCCAATAGCAAGTTTATCAACTTGTTTTGGAGGAACTCTTAAAGCCTCATCCTCATCATGAGGTGAGTGGGAAGATTCATTATCCATATAAGGATTAAGATAATGAGAAACCATAGGGTCAGTAAGGTTTCCAAGGTGAGGAGAAGAGGAATCAGAAATCAAAGAGAGCCATGAGTCTACGACTTATCCTAACATGAATACTATAAGTAGGACTAAAAGTAGTAAAGCTCATACACAAAACAAGGCAAGAAGATACAAAGAGATCTAATCTTATAATATGAACTCAAATCTAATGTAATGTAAAGCAAGATATTAATTATGCAAATATAGATCACAACAAAATGCAAAGATCTGACTTTGAAATCTAACACCAAATCAAAAGTGGATATATTGTAAGTTAGGTTCAGCAATAAAACTAGTGGCAGAAATGTAAGTCAAAGACAGAAGCCTAAGATCATTACATAATGTAGACACCTAAAATTGTCCAAATCCCATTTCCTAGCCAATTAAATAGATATTTATTATTATTTAATTACCCTACCTTTAATTAAATAAATTTGTATTTATTTAATTATATTCTCCTTACCTTGATTTAAATAAACTAAGGTTTATTTAAATCCTAGCCATTCCTTGATTTAAGTAAACTAAGGTTTATTTAAATCCTAACCCATTCACTTTAATTAAGTACTTCGTTTACTTAATTAATCCCTTTCCTAATCCCCCTTGGAATTAAATATTACATTTAATCCTATTTGAGCACATGGCTCCTACCTTTAACCCTCACCTAACCTCACTACTCCTAACCTAACCCATGCTTCTAAACCTACCCACTTCCTAATCATGCTTGCTTTTCCTAATCACCCTAGCTAATCACCTTTTAATCCTAAGTGTGTGCTCACACATGTGTGAGGAATCCTCACACATGTGTGAGGGATGTTCGCACTTTCCTCATCTCTCATGTCTTCCATGCCTCTTGCACACTTGTCCTCTTGCATAAGAGTCAAAGTGTCTCACACATGTGTGAGAGACCATGCCTTTCACACCTCTTGCACACTTGTCCTCTTGCATGAGAATCAAGTTGTCTCACACATGTGTGAGAAGCCATGCTTCTCACACATCTTCCACTTGTCATGAACATGTCACCATCAAAGGTTGCTCACACATGTGTGAGCATATTGTTCCCTTTGAATGGTCAAAACCCTAATTCATGTGGAGACTACTTGGCCTCCACCTCATTGACACCTCATCAATCCTGAGAAATCCTAGCCCTTCATCTTGCATTCAATCTTAGCCATCAATTGCATCTCATTTCCTATAAAAGGAGACCCCTCTCCTCATTTTCAACAAGCACCATCTACCTCATTGTTATGCTATAGGATTTGTGAGCAATCACATCCCACAACAATGAAATCATCTACACTTGATGATTTCATGAGGTTTGCATTAGTAGTTTGAGTCATTGTGATTTCATGTTATACTTATTTACATGTTTATCTTGCATGTTTTGAGGTTTGCATAATCATGTAGCAATATGCACTAGTTGCTTAATGTTATTTCCTCTTATTACATTTTTATGCAATACATTTTGGCATGCCCGGTGGGACCCACTTCATAGGTTTGAACTAACTATCTAATGTGTTTTTGAGTATTTTGTGAGTTTTCAAGCTTGTAAGTTGAAGAAGCACTTGGAGATCAAGTTTCATGAGGAGCCTCTAATCAAGCCAAGGAGCCCATCACCATCTTTGGAGTGCATAAGGGAAGTCTTTTGACATATAACACTCTATATTTCATTTCTTATTGCTTTATTTTCTAGTTCTAGGAGCGTATACATGTTGAATATATCTCTTTGCTAATAGGAAAAATTTAGAATATATATATATATATATATATATATATATATATATATATATATATATATATATATATATATATATATATATATATATATATTCCTTCTTTGTTCATAGATAGATAGGTTAAAAGCAAAAAAAAAAAGAGGTGGGGTTTGCTTTATTGTCACTTTATTTTATTTATGTTTAAAAAAAAAAAAAAAAAAATTGGCGGGGGGGCATGCTAGTCTTTGTTTAGTTTAAATAAATTAAAAACAAAAAATAAAAATAAATAAAAATTTTAAAAAGAAAAAAAGAAAAAAATTTAATTAAAATTGTTTGTTGTTTCCTTTTTGCAGGTAGTGCCGCCCCCGCGGCCGCTCCCCAGCAGCTCCCCCTTCTACCCCAGCACTGCTACCTGTCTCCTAGCTGTCCTCCCCCCCCCCTGTAATTCCACTGCTCTGCACTCCCGCTCTACTCATGGCTAATCCAACACTCTACCACGCTCAACCATTTCAAACTCACTCCCACAGCTGCGGCCACCCGCCAACGGCTACCCTTGCGCCATCGCCACCATGGCCTTCAGCCTCTACTACTCCATTTCTCCCCCTGCTCTGGTGGCTCCTCTTTATCCTACCTCCACCGTTGTCACCACTCCTTGCGGCCTCTGTGGCCTCTCCATGCCTTTCACCACCACCTCCCCTTCCCGCAACCACCTCTGCTACTTTGAATCCTCCTCCCAAGCGCTACCCACAACTATGAGCTGCAACCCTACAACTATCATTGTTGTTTCCCTCCGCGGTCGCTATTGCTACTTGCATCCTACCGCTTTGCTGCAACCTGCGGTGCCCTGCCTCTCAACACCACCCGTGGCTCCTCCACTGCGCTGCTTTCCCCGCCTCTTGCAGTCGCAACCCACCACCATTTGCAAAACCTCCTACCGCCCGAGGCTAACCTGTAACTACCACTGCCACTTCCACCAGCTGAGACTCGCTACCTCAACAGAGACCACTTCCCTCTCCTGCACTTGGCCGCGGCATCTACACCTCCTCTTGCACTCAAACCCTCCGCCGCTCTGCCCTTCCCTACGTCGACCCCACTGCAACCCATGACTTTTGCCATCGCTAAAACCTTCCTCCCCACAGCCTTTGCCACTGCTACAATCTTTGCTGCACTGCTCAACCGTGGCACCTCCTTTCCTCCTGCCATTTCCGCCTCCGCTCGCGGCTGCTCTGCCACTCATCCTCGCAGCTTCGACCTCTACTCGCAACTCCACTTCAACCTCCACCCACGCCACTATGGCTTCTTATGCCCTCCACCCACGAACTCCGCTTCCTTGCTACCTCCCTTCAAAACTCAAAAACCAAAAAATTTAAAAACAAATTAAAATTTGAAAAAAAACTTTATTCCATTTCTTTTAAAATATTTAACCTAATGTTACAAGATTTTGCTTTGTTATCTCACGTTTAGTTTTTAAAAATAACATTGGTTTTCTTTTTCTAAACCATCTCATGACTGTCTTTTTAAGCAAAAAATTGAAAAACAAAAAAAAAATTACCTGACGTGTCTCTAACCGTCAAATTTTTGCTAGTAGGTCACTGACATCATCACTACATCATCAATCCATATGCCCTTTTAGATCATAAAGAGCAACCTTTGGTTTTTTGCTCATAACTTAAGCATACGGACTCCGTTTTTGAAAAATGAAATATTGTCGAAAAGTTGATTCCGAGCCCGTCGCGCTAATGTTGGTTTCATGAGATTTTGATGTTATTTAGATCTCTATTTTTCCTATCAAAGACAAAACTTTGTGCTAACTCTTTCATTGCAGGGTCACATTTTTCCTACATTTTTTATGCCCTAACTTGTGGTTTTGTAGGGACATTTTCTCACTAACCATTTTTCTTTCAGGTTTTGCCTTAATTTTGTTTTGAGAATGAACTTGTATGATTAAACACCTATCTTTGAATACATGGTTAAATGCTAAACACCCAATCTTGAATGCATGGTTAGTAACAACACTTTTATTTTGGAATGAATGATCACATAATCTTACATGTCTAAGGATCAATGAACATTGCACTCACATTTCAATTTGATGCTTAAAACAAATTCACACACTCTTGAATGCCTTAAGGAAATGGACGTGCATGTTTAAGGCTAGCAAACATTTCAACTTGGTGCTTAAAATGAACAATCACACAATCTTGAATGACTTAAGGGAAATTAATTTCATTTTTAGCAACTTGCTTATGCACATGCTCGATTTACTTCTTGTTGATGAATCCACGCTTTTCATTTATGTTGACGATGATTTCAAATTGGAAAGAACATTGTATGGTTTAATCATGTGTGTCTTCAAAGAGATTACAAAACCTAATGTTTCATCAGGAAAGAACGTGTGTCTTTTGAACCCCAAGGCCACTTACGTATTCTCTCCCCTCGCACCTTTGGGTGCACAAGAAATAAGTGGTCTTTTTTTTCTTTTTTTAGGAGGCCTGCTTGGGGATTTCATCACCCCTTGGGATGACCTCAACTCCAGCATTCTGGAGGAGTATAAAAATTGGGAGGTGAATCGAAAAACACCTCTCTTGGAAGCATAATATTGTCACTCTTGGCTAAGCCCCAAAGAACTTTATACCTTTGGGAAGTGAAGGAGGAGATTTGGGTTACCGTCTCCCCCTTGCTGTGAGGTAGTATTTTCTTTCATCTATAGATTTGGGCCTCATGTACCTTGCGTATATCGAGGACACCCCCTAGTTGATCCTTGTACATCCTAGTCAAAACCTTATAGGATTGTTGGTGTGTTTGACGTTCTTGAGTGTTTGAAACACACTTGCCTTGTACATATTTATTTGTTTGATTTTGCATCTTAAACCTAAAAATCCAAAAACTTCATAAAACATAAAAAAATTTAAAAAAATTTAAAAGTTCAAAAATCCAAAAAAATCAAAAAATCTCAAAAACAACAAAAATAAGTCTTGGTTTAGGTCCTCTTAGTCAAGTTGTCCACATCACTTCCTCTTTCCATCACACTCATCACCCTCATATCTCTTGTCTTCATTATTCAAACCATTCCTTGCAGTCTTAATCATCTCTATTCATCCAAATCATTTTCCTCGTCATTCAATCTAATCCATAATCTTCATCCTAGTCATGCTTCATCATCATCCAGCTTCAATTTCTTCCTCCAATCTCATAATACATTCTTAATTCAATCCTCCACATCATCATCCTTCTAATCTAATCCCTTGTCAAATCTAGTCATTTCTAATCAATTCTTAATTCAATCCATTTACATCTTCACCCATCATCAATCTTTCTAATTTCATTCACATCTTCTTCTAATTCAACTTTGCATCATATCTTCTACTTTAGACATAGGAGCATTATCATTAACATTGGACATTAATTCAAATCCAACATTCACTTGTTTGCAATCTCATAAGTTTTTTATCAAATCACATCAAATCAAATCAAATCCAATCCAATCAAATCCAATTCAAATCAAATCAATGCAAAGTCCAAAATTGATCCTAGTTCTAAGCTCATATTCCATCCCTTATCGAATCTTTTGTCACTCTTCTTCTAACATCTATGGATCCAAATTTGCTTAATCAAATGGTTGACAATCTTCAAAGACAATATGGAGTTATACCTCCTATTCAACCTTCATATCAAATTCATCCTCAACATTTCATACCAAACTCTCATCCATCTCATGTTCATCATTCTTCTACCTTTGACAAGGGAAATCCACCTCATTATCCTTCACCTACATATGCTTCTATTCATAGCCCATACAATTCCTCCAACACAAATGCCCTTGCCATGGAAATGGAACAATTAAAGAATTATCTCTTAGCAAGTCAACAAAAAGAGTCCACCTTCCATGCCATGTGTCCTCTTCCTCCATTTTTTGAAGATCCTAGTCCTCATGTCCCATCCAATTCCAACCCTCCATGCAATCCCCTACCCATAGTTCTACCTTCACACAATCATAATCCTCCAAAAACATCATCCCCACCTCGTAAGGGTTTTTTTACATCACTCTTGGCTAAGTGTAAAATACAAAATGAAGAGAGCCAATCATCCAAAGTGATACCCCCAGTTCCATCTCATGACCTTCATCCAAAGAATGACATTATAGATTCCTCTTCTCCTCTAGATCCGAGCATTTCTCCATCCCATCGTTCCCCTATCCCTCAAGATCCATTTATTTCCCATAGTCAATCTCATGATCCCCTTCCTGTCAAGACCAAGAAATTCCATGTACCACACACGTTACCACTTCCATTCCATCTCAAGAGTTAGCCTCCATAGATCCTCCACTTCATGAAGAGATTCCTTCCACTCCATCCACTAATACTCCTTCATGTCAAGATCAAATCACTCCATCTCACAATCCTATTCCATCTCATGATCTGCTTGTTCCACTACATGATCCCCTTGTAAGTCAAGATCAAAGTACCCCTTCATTTTCCTCTCATGATCCCCATCCATCTCCAAATCCTATTATCCCTCATAATTCCCCTCATGATCCTAATCCTCCACATGATCCTATCACACCTATCCAATCCACTCATGAACCCCATGCACATGGACTCACATCTTGTGTTGAGACTAATAAGTATCCCATTGAAGAAATAATGTCTCATGATGTTGGTATACCTTCCACTTCTTACAAATCCAAAATTCCTCCTTCCAAACCTAAAGCTTCCCATCATTCATCTTCCAAGTCCATTCTAGGTCCTTATATTCCATCCATTCTAGGTCCCTATATTCCACTGCCAAACCCTTCATCCCTTCCTTCCATTTTGGGTCCTTACATACATCCATCCACCATATCCAATTCTTCCACTTCATCCCCTCATGGTCCTAGTAAAGATCAACAAAGGCACACATCCTTGAATTCCTTCCAATGTCCACCATCTATTTGCTCTTCTTCATGCATCCCTACCGTAGCCAATGGAAGTAAATTGGATGCCAAAGAAAAAGAGAATAAAGCTAAAAATCCACAAAAATCCAAGGATCAACATGTCACCTCTAAAATACGTATTCAAGAAAAGAAAAATCTGATCCAAAGCAAAATCAAAAGGCCACAAAGGCTAAAAATCAAAAATGCAAATTTTTTGTGGATCCCAAAGCTACTTAATGTAGCAATGAATCTCAAAGAAAGATTCCAAATGACATCCAATTTGGCTAATCCAAAGGCTTCCACATCCATTTTGGTTCCTTATATACCCAAATCCACCATCCTAAATCCATTGTCTCCTTCCTCCATTTTGGGTCCTTATATCCCAAAATTTCCACCTTTCCATCACCCTTCAAGGTGTGTGCCAATGACGATCTTTCCACCTCCTTCATCCATTCATTCACAAGTCTTCCAACCTAGCATCCATCAACCATGTCTTCCTCCCACCCACTCCACCCCATTAATCCAAACCTTTTCATAAGTCATTTTCCTCCATTCCCCAATCCACTTCATCCTTCTTTTCACTATCCTACCAACATCTATGAGCAAATAGTAAAAATTCCTTGAAAATTAAAAAGAAAAGAAAAAAATATCAAGGGATACCATCCATGAAAAATAGATGCTTGAGTCCTCCCTTCATTTTCCTATCATGTATTCATGTCTTCCACTTCCACTTACCCATCCATTCACTTTTCCTCTTCCACTTGCACTCTACACTAGGGGCAAGCTCCAGCCATACCATACTGCCTTACATCTCTTCCATCCTTCCATCTATTTATATTTCACTTCCATCTTTGATCTTGACTTTCACTTTCCTTTCATCCATACATATCCCTTGCACATTTTCCATCCATTTTCCTACATACTTCCATAATCCTTTCATATATTTGATCTTGACATGCTATCCCTCTCTTGCAGCCCATAGTCCTTGTCATGTTCATTCATCCATTTTCCATCCATACTCCTATATACTTCCGTCCTTCTTTCATATGCCCTTGATCTTGGTTATCCTTATCATTTTCATCCACTTCATATTCCACATTTCCTCCATACCCTCCCTCCCATATCCCATATCCATTCCCCTTTCATGTCCATGCTTGTGATCCATACTAGAGGCACAATACCAAAATGTTCATACATGCTTTGGAAGAGTACATG
The DNA here is from genome assembly GCA_028749045.1 of Cupressus sempervirens. Classification (NCBI taxonomy): domain Eukaryota; kingdom Viridiplantae; phylum Streptophyta; class Pinopsida; order Cupressales; family Cupressaceae; genus Cupressus; species Cupressus sempervirens. The sequence goes on along the minus strand of CM053790.1, from coordinate 293,462,371 downwards.
CCTTCTCTTCCTCCATACGCTAACCTTCACACTCTCTTTCCATTTTCACACATCATTTCCCACCATTTTCCTATCCTTGGAATGGGGCATATGGACTCCTTCAAAACATGGTCCTTGGCTCCACTTTTTTCGACACCATATCATTTGGCCCCTCATATCCTTTCACCATCCCTTTCGTCCACCAACTCATGTTGCTTTTCCTCCATTTACCATGCCTTGGCTCTCCCTTGTCATTGGTCCCAATCCATTCTATCTCACATTCATTCAATCTAATTCTTCCATTCACTTCAATTCAATTCATTTATCCTCTATTTCAATCAACTTTCCCTTCTTCTAATCTGTTCACATCACATCAATTCTACTTTCATCATTTTTCATCCTATCAATATATATTCTTCCAATCTCATCCATTTTCATTCTTCTACTTGCATTTCAATTTTGTCTATTCATCCCCCTCTCAAAAAATCAAAAAATCAAAAAAAAATCTCATTGTGCAATGAATACTAATCCAATCAATATAATCTTGTAATCGTGTACATCAATCCTTAATAAATTCATCAATTTGACCCAATCAACTGATAATCTATTTCTTATATTCAAACATCATTATCATGGGATGAATCCTTCCCAATCCTTGGATGTGTATTACGCTTATCATTAGCTTTGCCATCCTTAATCAATCATCATCAATCAATCCATTAATGGGTTTTCAGCTGGACTAGGGGAAAAAAATTTATTTGGTTTTGGTTTTTTATGCATGATTGCTTGTTACTTGTCTGCATTAGTATTTATTTCATTTATCATGGTCTTTACATCCTATTGTCCCCAGGAATCATGGTCTTCCATATCATGGTTTCATAAAAGCATATGGTTGTATTAGACCCCTGTTTTCACGTAGTTGACACATTGTCATCTTGGTTCCTCATACCTTGGTGCATAGTGTTGACTACAATATCAAACTTAGGTTGTTCACGCCATTGCAGCATAACTCCCTTCTGTACTCCCTTCCATTTCAAGAGAACATCTGTGTTCTCCTAACCTGCATGTCCTCTCGAGGGGGCATACCCCTTCATCCTCATCATCCTTCCTCATCCTTCCATGACTGGGGCATCATGCTACCAGTCTTATCCTCCTAGCCACTATATTTTATTCTTCTTTGATATAACATTACTAATGCTATATCAAAGAGGGGCAAAATGTAGACACCTAAAATTGTCCAAATCCCATTTCCTAGCCAATTAAATAGATATTTATTATTATTTAATTACCCTACCTTTAATTAAATAAATTTGTATTTATTTAATTATATTCTCCTTACCTTGATTTAAATAAACTAAGGTTTATTTAAATCCTAGCCATTCCTTGATTTAAGTAAACTAAGGTTTATTTAAATCCTAACCCATTCACTTTAATTAAGTACTTCATTTACTTAATTAATCCCTTTCCTAATCTCCCTTGGAATTAAATATTACATTTAATCCTATTTGAGCACATGGCTCCTACCTTTAACCCTCACCTAACCTCACTACTCCTAACCTAACCCATGCTTCTAAACCTACCCACTTCCTAACCATGCTTGCTTTTCCTAATCACCTTTTAATCCTAAGTGTGTGCTCACACATGTGTGAGGGATGTTCACACTTTCCTCATCCCTCATGTCATCCATGCCTCTTGCACAATTGTCCTCTTGCATGAGAGTCAAAGTGTCTCACACATGTGTGAGAGACCATGCCTTTCACACCTCTTGCACACTTGTCCTCTTGCATGAGAATCAAGTTGTCTCACACATGTGTGAGAAGCCATGCTTCTCACACCTCTTCCACTTGTCATGAACATGTCACCATCAAAGGTTGCTCACACATGTGTGAGCATATTGCCCCCTTTGAATGGTCAAAACCCTAATCCATGTGGAGACTACTTGGCCTCCACCTCATTGACACCTCATCGATCCTAAGAGATCCTAGCCCTTCATCTTGCATTCAATCTTAGCCATCTGTTGCATCTCATTTCCTATAAAAGGAGAGCCCTCTCCTCATTTTCAACAAGCACCATCTACCTCATTATTATGCTGCAGGATTTGTGAGCAACCACATCCCACAACAATGAAATCATCTACACTTGATGATTTCATGAGGTTTTCATTAGTAGTTTGAGTCATTGTGATTTCATGTTATACTTATTTACATGTTTATCTTGCATATTTTATGGTTTGCATAATCATGTAAGAATATGCATTAGTTGCTTAGTGTTATTTCCTCTTATTACATTTTTATGCAATACACATAACCACACATGCATATGCATATAGAGGGAGGGAAGTCAAGGAAAAGAGTCCTTTCAATCCCAATTCTAGAGAACTAGGTCTACAGAGATTAGTGTTGACCAAGCAAGTAAGGAGCACTAATGCAAACTAGGTCTAGGAAAAATAGGGGAAAGCTATCCAAGTCCATGAAAAACGTAGATGAATGTAAGAAGCCAGAGATAGATATAAGTAAATGTGTTGAAAGGATGAAGAGGGTAAATAACACACCTTTAAAGTTTATTTTATGCTTGTTGTTCTGATCATAATAAATGGAAATTATCAAATCTGGGCCTAAAACTGTGTGGTAGACAAAACCCAAAAATATTTTGGCAATCTATCAAGGGTGAATTAGATCTTTAGTAGTGAAATGGATCATTAGGGGTGCAATGCACCCCTAATTGATTGTGTGTGACACTGATTTTGATTTTGTAGTTTCCAGAAAAATTGAAAAGGGTACTCATATCTACAACCTGATCATCAATTCACTATCTACAACCTACAATAGAAAAAGGTTTATGTTGTTGATAAGGGGTTTTCCTTGGTCAAATCTCAATTTAGGAATTAACCTTGAATTGAAATAGTTAAAATAGCATGAAAGTAAAGTAAGTGCACAAATTCACCTTACAATAGTTGGATCTCTTGAATCGAATACAATGTGCTCACTTCACCAAATGATTTGGATCAATAAAATGAAGATGAATGGATGTGGGAGATGCAAAAAATGATCTTTGAGTGGATTGAAGAAGATCTTGAAAATAACTCCTTCAATTACATCAATGCTTAAATCATTTGTCGTTAATGGAGGAATGTTTGAATGGATGCTTGAAGACTTGAAGGATTGAAAAATTGAATGCTTGAGAGCTTGAGTGCTAGATTAATTTCTTGATATGATCTCAGATGAGAAATAGAGCATATGGAAGGGTTTATATAGAGCTCATAATTTACTAACTCCCTCAGGTTGACCTATAAGGAATTAACACCTAAACATTCCCGATATGAGACCCAAAAAGGTCCCAATAAGGGGTGCACTACACCCTTTATTGGCCCATTAGGGGTGAACTATGCCCCTAACACATTGAGCCCCTAAAAACCATGTCCTAGAACCTTTAGGATCCCTTCAAGATCCCAAAATAGGTCCTCGATCTCCAAAATCAAGTGTAGAGTTTGAGACATAACCATTACAATGTAAGGAGCAGAGTCCAAGTGGATAAATAAAGAGATGGAAGGACTTAGAAGGATAGATCCTACCTTGAGTTTAATGCTATGAAAATAGGAGTTTTAAAGAGGATCTATTAGGTTTTATCCCAATTCCACCTAAGAGGAAGGACAAAAAAGGGAAGAAGAAATGAAAGACAATAGGAGATTGATGATATCACATTAAATAGGTGCCAAACCTTCATTAAATTGGAGTGCATCCAATTTGAGATAGTATATACTATCATATATATGATTATCATATTAAATTTTTATGACAATGTAAGGTTTACTATTAAATTCAAGATCACTACCTTTATAAATACATATCTAATTTTTGACATGGATATATTTTCCCTCTAGATTATAGGTGCTCATTTTCTATCATGAGATCATTTCTTGACTTTATATTTATATGTTTTTATGTGGTTCTTATACCACTAATATTGCCAATTCTAAAAAATTACAACTATAGTGACTATACATTACTTTTATTCATGAAATTTATAACAATCTTGTAACTAAACAATTCATTAAAGACATAATTTTTCATTATAATATGAGTTCATATACATTGATTTATATGGAAAATTTTATTCCACATTTCTCAGTGTATTTGAAAATATGACTATCCTTGACATAGCTACCTTCTGTAATATAAAATTGATCAATGTTTCATATAACCAATTAATGAGGTAGATGCTTTAAATTATTATATTTATCTCCTCCTTTTACTATATTAGCATATTGCCTATTTTTACTATGTTAATGTCATTCTTTAATTACATTCATAGTGATTTTGATTTGGCTCCATAGTATATTGCCTTGATATCCTATTATAACACTTGAAATTATGATAGCTCCTGGTTACCGTCTATGTATCTATGGTGTGGATGAGGCCTCTCTTTCACAAGTAGCTCTCTTATCACTTTGAATTTTGAATATAAGTGTTGGGAATTCAATTTTTTATTGTAGCATTTTAGTAAATGAGTACGTAGCTTTTTATTAATAATATGTTTCTTGTGAAAACTAGGTTGCATGCTATGATCATGTATTTTTTACCAATAACACTTTTTTTCTTAAGGTGTTTTTAAGTCATTGAAGATCTTTGATATATAAATCTTAATATACTAACCATTGATCTCCATATTAATCAATTATGAACTTTTTACTTTATTAGTTAATGGTAGGTTGAGATCAGCCATTGTGGGAGTCGTATTTAATCCCACAAGTCATTGAGAAAAAAAATGCAAATAGGACAAACTTGACCAATCACATAGGAAATGATTGGTTACTCTCCTTACTACAATTTTACCTTTTCATTTTCTTATTCATGTATTATTTGTTTGAATTTGCATTGAATAAGCAAAGGTCAGTCTCATGGTTTGTGTAAGACAACATGTACAATTTACATTCAATAGATTACTTTTATTCAAAATAGATTTGTGTAAGCTTTCTATATATTTCATGCATCTATTTGAATGTAATGATATGATGCTCATAATATTTTAGTTGTATTTCATTGAAATACATGAATGTAATGTAGGAAGATACACAAAATTCACCTTCTCTTTTGACATGCACATGGCTTTACCTAAATTGAGCCATGAGCAAAATTTTGGCAATAATTATTTCAAATTAGTACAAAGATACAAAATCATAGGTAAATCTTGTATTTATATGTTGTTCCTATAGCTTTATATTATTCACATAGCTAAATCATGTACTACTATGTGTTGTTACTATAGCTATACATATTGTTGCTATAGCTTTATGGTATTCATGCAGTTAAACCATGTAGCTATATTTTGTTCTTGTAGCTATATATATTGTTCTTATAGCTTTATATGTTATTTTTGTAGCTTTAGATTATCATCTTGCAGCTATGTGTGGTTCATATACCCTTAAATTGTCATCTTGTAGTTATATGTTGTTCTTGTAGCTTTAAATTGTCATCCTATAGTTATAAAAAAATTCTTGTAGCTTTAAATTGTACTGATAGAAACTTTTTTTGATGTCTCATTTAAGTGGATTTCAACATTTAACTCTTTATATTCCATGTCATATTCTCACTACCCATTACAAGAAGTTCTAATGTTTATTTCTCTCTTATATGTGTTTATTAGTTCATGCTAGAGGTAGGATGCTATTATATCCTTTTAGTTCTTTCTTCAATTAAATCAACCAAATATATTACATATTTAAAAACCTAAATAAAATTACTATAGTCCATATCTATTTTTAATTTAGCATGATTATATAATTGTTTCTATCTTAAATATTATTAGACCATGCTATTTTTTGTAGGGATGAAATTTAATATTTTGTAACAAAAAATTTAAAATTAAGCATGATGTTAGTGCGTTAATACTTTCCTTATTTTCAATTCAATGACCCCCTACTATTATAGGCTTTCTCAAAAGTGGTTAAAGTTGTAGGTTTTAGGCTTTACGAGATGTGTGTGTGTGTGTGTGTGTGTGTGCATAGGCTCTTGTACCTATGTCATGTCACTGTGAAGTTGTTTAAACACTAGTTTAATTTTTTATTTAGATAAGGCAAAAGTTAAGTTGTAAGATACTCTATATATTGGAACTTGAGCTGATATATTCACCATTTGTCCTTAATAAATCTCTAGAAAAAAGATGATTGAATAAGCCCACTACCTTTATATTTTCTATTTTTATATTCAATGCCTTTACCCTACATGATTGTGACTTCTCTGTGATAATAATTAAAATAATACTAATTGTATTTACCTTTCATTTCACACATTTTTGTAGATTTTGTATTTTTTATAGTTAGATATTATTAAAGGGAAGAAATATTAATAAATTATTTATTAAGTTTTAAAATTACTTTATTTTATTTTATCATTTCTTAGAGACAATACAATAATAAATTAATATTATTTAATTTTCTAATAATTATTGATAAATTAAATTTTAATCATTTTAATAATTATGATGTTACAATATACAATAATCATATTGAATTGAATTTTGTAATGCGATTATTTAACTTCTATATATATATGAGTATATATATATCATAATAGTGTAACTAATTTTATAAATAATTCATTAGAGGCCACCATTATATTGGATAATCAAACTTAAACTTTATACTATTATATGTTTTAATGCTCCATATGTATTCTAATTATGAGTTAGACGAATATTACCTTTGTGAATTTTTTGATCTTGCCAATAATTCAATTACTTTTGAGTTAGGTGATATCTACATCTTTAGAAGTTAGTAAAAATACACATTAAAAAATAAGAGGATTTTTTAATAAAGTTATTCATTTGACTTTAAATTCTTACTCTTATTTTTAAATTTATTTATTTTGATAGGTAAAAGACCACGAGGCCCATGATTGTGTTTAGATTTAAAAAACCATCTCAATTGGGCACCAAAGACCAAAGATGGATAGGTATCCTTGGTGTAGCCCTTACATAAATATCTCAGAATAATTTAACTAATTTTAGCATCTATTTTTTATTTATGAATTGATAACTTTGCTCTTGATACTTCCTTGTGAATATAACCTGAAAATTAAACTTGGCTACAATCAAGTTGTTAGAGCGAAAAGAAGTATGCTTCACAATAAAAAAATGAAACTTATCTCCTATTAACTTTAATTTTAAAATTAAATAGTATACAAGGAAAAATTTTGAATAACCAAAAAAAAATCACTTTTAGCATTAAAATTCTAAGATATCAACTAAATTTAACATGTTTATTTTGACAGTAAAAGTTCTAAACCAATTTTGCTACAAGAACAAGTGTCTAACTTGTACTTATCATATTAGCTTGTCTTATTAGAATCTCTTTTCCATCTGCTCCTTTTTTAGAGAGATTATTTGCTTCTTTATTACCTTCCCTACAAATATATTTTAGGATTGTTTTTTTGAATTGATCAATGATGGCTAGGGTATATTCAAGTTTAGAATGAAGGATCCAATTCGAGGTCTCTCTTTTTCTTAAGGCATTTAGGACAATTTGCAAGTCTCCTTCAATAACTAATTGATTAATACTTATCTCTCTACTTAGAGTTTAGCCTTTTATCAAGGCCTCTAATTCAACTAAGTTATTAGATATTAGTCCTAAAAGTTTGGCTCATTTAGTTAGGCATGAATCATTATCTAAACAAATAATACATCGTAATCCTACTAGTCTTGGATTACCTCTAGATGCCCCATTAATTTTTAACTTTTTCCATCTTGCAAGACAAAATTCCCATTTACATTCTTTCTTATTGATCTCATTAGATTTTGAGTATACCTTTGGTAGATTAATTAGTTTAAACCAATTTTTACGCATCTCCACATCCTAGTATGAAAAGGAATCTTCCTCCTTATATGAGTTACTGAGATTATTGTTAGCTACCTCAATAATTACAAGCCTTTGATTTATTTTTTTTTTTAAAGATGTTAGATCCAAATTTTCACTGTAGAAAATTCTTCTATTCTTTTCTTTCCATAATTCCCATAGGAGTATAGAAGGGGATATTTTCCGTAAATTCCTATAAACCTTAGAACAACCATGTTTTGGCTAACTTAAAAAAAAAGGCTATCAAGGAATGTGGTTTACCAATTTAATTTCTTGCATAACCAATATCATCAATTCTTAGCAAAGTAACAATCATAAAGTAAGTGTTCAAATGTCTCATATTCTTTTCACAAAGTGGGCATCTACATGGTCCTTCAAAACCCATCTTGGTAAACCTATTTGTTGTTAGAATTCTCTTTTGAAGAAAAGCCCAAAGGAAGATAATTTCTTTCGGAAGACATGTTGGATCCTAACATAGATTTAGAGGGATGTCAATCTTATCCCATTTTTGAGAATTTATTATCTTTTCATACCCTAGTTTGACTTTATAATTTATGTCTTTCAAGGGTCCCCAAATTAATTTATCTTTCCTATCTTTATGATTTGTCTGCCTAATTGTTAAGAATTTATTTAAAATGTATTTTTTTTGTGATGAAAGTGGAGTTTCATCTAGGATTTTCCATTGTCATCCTCCATACTAATTATCAGCAATTTTAATTTTATAATCACTCACATTCTTACCCCACATAGCTCAAAGAGTATTTTTAATGTTTATAGGTAGATTTATACCATTTTGAGAAGGAATTCCATCCCATGAATCTTCCCAAAATAAAGAATCTCACCCTAAGTCGATAACCCAAGTTAAGTTATTGGCTATTAATAGGCGATAGATCAACATAAAGTTTCAAATTCTTGAACCTTTTGGAGGATTTTTAGTTTTGAACAAAGACATAGGATTATTATTGTTTAAATATTTATGATATTAAATTTTGGCCCATTTAGTATTATGTTCTTTAAACATTTTCCAAATAAATTTTGCCCCTAGTGCCTCATTTTGCCAACTCAATTGTTTTATACCTAGGTCTCCAAATTCTTTGGGTCTACATATTTTTTTGTCATTTTATCAAAGCTTGTTTTATATTATCTCTAGTTCCTTGCCAAAAGAACTTTTTAAGTTTAGAATTTAATTTCCTTTTTACACCTTCGGGTAGGGGAAGATATGACATATAATCTGTGGGGATGCTCAAAAGAACTACTTTGGTCATAGTCATTCTACTAGCTTTAGTTAACCATTTCCCTTTCCAACTTACCATTTTTGTATCCATTTTTTTCTAAAATCGTATTCCAAGCTTTACTTTCTCTAATGTATTTTTCAAGTTGAATACCAAGGTATTTGCATGGAAAGGTTCCTTTTCTATATCCCATTATTCTACAAATTATTGATATGTTATTTTAGGGACCTCCTTAGTTACTATGATTCCTCTAATTTCCTTTCAGTTTGAGCCTTTATTATAGCTCTGCCAAAAGCTTCTCCCATAATAATGAAGAGAAAAGGTGATATAAGATCCCTTATCTTATTCCTCTAGATATGCTAGAAACACCTTCAGGGATACCATTTATGAGAAGGGATATTTTTGGTGTCGAAATGCAATTATATATTAAGTTGATCCATTAACAAGAGAATCTAAATGCTTTGAATGTTTTACATCAGAAGCTCCAGTCCACTTTATCATAAGATTTTTGGATATCTAACTTCATTAGCATACAAGATTCCTTATTAATTTGTACAAAATGAACTAATTCTTGGATTATGATAATACCATCGAGATTCAACCTATTAGGAATAAAACCTATATGTTTCTCTAAAATGAGCTTTGGTAATACTTTTTTAAGTATGTTGGCTAGTGCTTTTGTGCGTATTTTGTAGATTGTATTACATAAGGCTATGGGCATGAAATCTCTTGGATTCATATGTTCATTTTTCTTTGGAATTAAAGTTGGGAATGTATTGTTAATTTCAGTTAGAAGGAATCTAGAATTTTCGGTTGCCTTAATTACCTTCCAAAGGTCGTCTCCCAAAATATCCCAACATCTTTGAAAAAAAAAATCTTTAAAGCCATCAGGGCCCAAAGATTTATTCGGGTTAAGTTGAAAAGGGGCTTCTTTAATTTCTTCTTTGGTAAATTTCCTATTTAAATTTTTATTATCTTTTGTAGTTATTATTTTTGGAATAGAGCCTAACATATTATTCTAATCTATTAAATTTGATGATTTGAAATTATTAAGGATATCTAGATAGGGTGGAAGCACAAACCTGTGTCACCTTTTGTGATACCAAAAGGTATTTCAACTGTAACAGTTTTGACCGAAACAGTTTTGATCATACATACGTGGCGATTTCTCGCACTGACGTGGCATGTACCATTTCGGTCGAAAGTGTTTCAGTTGGAACTATTTTGGTCGAAACCCCTGAGACATAATAAAACTGCCTTAAACCTCTTGCGGCTATCATTTTCACTATTACAGTTCCTAGGTTCTCAGAGAGCAGTTCAGGTGTTTTGGCCGTAATGGGTTAGTGGTTTTTTTTTCCCCATTTTTAAATTTTTTTTAATGTGTTTTTTGATTAGTAAATGTTAATCGTACTTAAAGTAGTTGTTTTTTACCTATTTTGTGAGTGAAATATTTAGAATTGTTTTTTAAATATATTTAAATTATTTAAATTAATTAATTTGTTAGAAATTAAATTGTTTTAAATTATTTTATATTGTTTTAGAATGGTATTTAAATTAATTTGTTAGCAAGAATGTAGTTAAACATGAGGTAAAAATGTAGAAAAACATTAGTTAAAAGTGTAGAAAAACATTAGGTAAAAATATAGAAAAACATTAGGTAAAAATGTCAAAAAAAAATTTCAAAAATGTAGAAAAAAATGAGGTAAAAATGTAGAAAAACATTAGTAAAAAATGTAGCAAAACTTTAGGGTACATTGTTCAGTTTCTAACATAACTTGATGGATCTAGGTGAAACAATAATCTCTTATGGTGAAATTAATTTTGACATTAAATACACCTTCTAACATAACCCTATATCAACTACAATCATAACCTATACCACATTCTAACCATAACATAGGCAGTTTACTCACCGAATGAACCACACTTAGATATTCACAATGTTCATTTTAACAACTAGTTATTGTTAGGTAATAATGAGTCTTACATTACCAAAAAACACATTAAGATCACTTATGATACATTTTTAGGTATGTTATCCATACATGTGTGTCTTAAGGGGACATAGGAGTCGTAATAGGTCATACTATTTTTTATAGGTTCTAATAAGTCTTAATATGTATTATTAGGATATAATAGGTCTTATTAGGTAATGATGATTCTTACATTACCAAATGACACATAACGACCTCTTATGATACATTTCTAGGTATCTTTATCCATATATATGTTAAGGGGACCTAGGGACTCCTACTAGGTCATTATGTCTATTATAGGTTCTAATAGGTATTCATATGTTTACTAGCACATAATAGGTATTTTTAGATAATAATGAGTCTTACATTACCAGACAACACATTAAGATCACTTATGATACATTTTTAGGTACATTATCCATACATGTGTGTCTTAAGGGGACATAGGAGTCATAATAGGTCATACTATTTTTTATAGGTTCTAATAAGTTTCAATATGTATTATTAGGATATAATAGGTATTATTAGGTAATTATGATTCTTACATTACCAAATGACACATAACGACCTCTTATGATACATTTCTAGCTATTTTTATCCATATATATGTTAAGGGGACCTAGGGACTCCTACTAGGTCATTATGTATGTTCTAGGTTCTAATAGGTATTCATATGTTTACTAGCACATAATAGGTATTTTTAGGTAATAATGAGTCTTACATTACCAAACAACACATTAAGATCACTTATGATACATTTTTAGGTATGTTATCCATACATGTGTGTCTTAAGGGGACATAGGAGTCGTAATAGGTCATACTATTTTTTATAGGTTCTAATAAGTCTTAATATGTATTATTAGGATATAACAGGTCTTATTAGGTAATGATGATTCTTACATTACCAAATGACACATAACGACCTCTTATGATACATTTCTAGGTATTTTTATCCATATATATGTTAAGGGGACCTAGGGACTCCTACTAGGTCATTATGTCTATTATAGGTTCTAATAGGTATTCATATGTTTACTAGCATGTAATAGGTATTGTTAGGTAATAATGAGTCTTACATTACCAAACAACACATTAAGATTGTAATCACCTAAAAATGGTCATCTAGACTATTAGCCCCCTTTTCAACATTTTGGCTAAATTAATTTAATCATTTACCTAGACCAAATTGCTAATAATCAATTTATTTGATTATAACCTATAGTTTGACTATGCTATCCTAAGTTCATTATTTGATTAAAATAACATGTCCCCTTTTAATTAAATAAAAGACCCCATTCTTCTAACCCACTTAAAGTGCACACATAAAGTCCTTTTTCTATTTTACAATGAAAAGAAAAGGCTTTGTGACTTTTGTCTTATATGACAAGTCAACTTATATTCTATTGGTTGACTTGTGTGTGCACATGGATCACTCCTCTTTTTGAATTCCACCGTTGATCATCCACCATCTTCATCTTGATCTCTACCATCCATACATCTTTAAAAGGGAGAGAGCTTTCCCCCTCAATCCATCTTTTGAATATTGTTATGCTGCAGGTTTTCTAACAGGTTTCTTTGGAGCTTTGTGGAGAACTTCTATTTCTTGTCTACATTCTCTCATACTATAGCATTTTAGCTTAGATTCATGTTGCATGTTAGTTTAGCTTCTATTTTGCAATAATCTATCTCACATAGCTTATTAATGGTATTGTAACACTCTCATCCATGCTTAGAATAGCTGCATTTTTCATATTCATTCTAGTTTAATCTTTAGTTGCATTGCGTTCTTGAGGAACTCCTTGGGACATTTGCATTCTTGCATCTTGTCTTTGGAACCTCCCATTGCATGGTTTACTAGCAAGAAGAGTATCTCTAAGGCTCATCTAAGAGCCTTCTTATTCTTAAAATATACTCTCTTGCACTCCGTGGATAGGGAGCTCTAAGCCGGCATCCGAACATTCCAATCTCATGGAATCGTTTAGATAGAAGGGTTTAGAGTGGGACACTTTCGAGTGTACATTTTTGGCGCCCACCGTGGGGCTTGAATCAAATTTTCAGCTCCATTTGCTTTCATTTCTTATCTCTGGTTTTTTACAGCAGCATATTGGGTCTAATCAAATGCTTTTGTAGAATTTTCACTTTGGTTTTAAGGCCAAGCCATAAGTAAATTGGTTTGAAGGCCAAAAACTTAGTTGGTTTAAAGATTTGATCATATCTTTTAAACCGCTTAGAATTTGGTTCTGAAATTTTGTTTTCAGGTTTGGTATATGCTCAAAATGTCTTAGTCCAATTTTCAGAGCATTTTGACATGATTTTTGGAAGTTATGATATTTTCTTTATTTTTCATAAAAAGCCGTTTTTGATCGCAAATCAGCGCATTTTTTGGAAAAACTTACATTTTCAAAAAGCTTTTTGAATTCTAATGGGGGTTCTTTCTTTGTGTTTTTAATTTTGAGATCGTATTAAGGATAAAAAATTCGATTTGATAAATTTGGCCTGTTTTGACAAAATCAATCTCTAGGGAGCAAATGAAGAGATTTTTTAAAATTTCTTGCATTTTTGGAAAGCTCTCTGATTTTTAATAGGGGTCTCTTTTTTTCATTTTCATTTTTGGATACGAAATCATAGCAAAAAAGTTCAATCTTGTTGACTAGGTCAAAACCAAAGAGTAAAAATGAAAGCATTTGTGATTAACTTGCACTTTCTTTGCATGTACTTGGTTGGAGGATAAATTAGATTTTTGAAGCAACTCACCACTTTTTATTGCAGATTTTTATGTTATTTCACACTAACTTTTGTTGCTAACAAGTTGTGATTTCAGGTTGCCATCCTTGTGAAAAAAATTGAAACATTGCATAAAAAGAACGCATGTCAAAGCTTCAAATGCACAAGGGCTACTAACGATTGTTTGCAGGGCTGCCCAAAGCATAAAAACTCAAATTTCTTGCTTTTTTGTTTTCATGTTTGGCATTGAATAATTGTTCATTTTTCATAGGCACATAAAACTTGTGATTGGAGTCTTTTGGTAATAGGAGAGTATGCTCTTCACCCTTGTGGTGAATCAGAAATCTTGACTTGCCATTTGGTTTCAAAAGCAAGGGGTAACTGAATCTTCTTGGCGTGTTTGGGAGAAAATGATTGGAATAGGAGAGTATGCTCTTCACCCTTGTGGTGAACCAGAAATCTTGACTTCCAAAATTTGATCCACTTTGTGTAGTTAGAATCCTTTAGAGGGCCTGCTCTCGGACAACCTGAGAGGAACGACCCAAGTGGGAACAAGCCGATTACCTGGCTCTTCCAACCCACTATAAACTCAAGGCTATTAAGGACACAAAACCTTGGTAGACGTAGTGTTTATCTTCGTCTAGTGTGATCGCTTATGGGATTTCGACCATAGGGAGATCACTAGGCAAGAATGCTTAAGGTACTCTTGTGATCGCGAGATCGGTTACTCATCGCAAGGTGAGGTGTCCCGTAATTGGGAGCAAGAGGAACACTATGAACGGAAGCCCTATCTAAACACCCTAAGTTAGTAACTACCTTTTTTAGCCGCTCAACTTCTTGGTGCAAGGATTGATCCTAGTGGACTACCCGGATCACCCCAAGATTTACACTCACCATATGTGTTCCCTTGGTTATGCTTATGGCATTTCCATGACAAAGCCAATATATCTTGTGGGAAACCACTTGGTGTGAGGCAAAGGAGCATCAAGCGTGGGCCAAGTTGTTGAGTAATGAACCATGTCCTTTAGGTAGATATTGTTTGATGTGTTCTCGAGTGTGGTATACTTGTGAAAATCTTTTGAACATACACATGACGATAGTTCTATGGATTTCTTTTAAGACCTCACATATGTGTGTATCAGGCAAGGTTGCTTTGTCCCTTGCTTGATTGTTTGAAGACTACTTCATGTGTCACTATCTTGCTTGGAAACAAATTATTTTTCAACATCAAATTTTCTATGCTATCAACTATTGTCAAACTTTGTCAACCAAGTCAAAACATCAAATGCAAACATTTTTTTGTGTTGCTTGCTAAGGGGAGTCTCATCATTTGATTTTTATTTTCTATGTTTCTAGTTCTTGAACATGCTTAAAGTGACTCTTTGGGCTTGGTGCTCTTGGTCTTTCTATCTTCATGGTCTATGCATGCTTGCTAGTTATCCTTTTGCTGAAATGGTTACCTTGATTTCTTGACTACACTCTTGGGTTGGAGAGTTGTTCACTTGTCACCCCGCTTGCTCTATTTATTTGGCTATTTGGGCATCTTGCCTAGCTATTGACTTGAGTCATTCATGTCGTAAGTTTCTTGGACATATTGTTTGACAAGTCGCTTTAATCTCTCTCTACTATCTTGGCAAGTGAGCACTCTACCTCCTATAGTTTCAACATCAAGTTATCCTCTAGGCTCTTTTATGCTTGGCTTTGCATCTAAAACTATGGGATCTAAACCGTGTGCTACCAAACTTCAACAAAATCTAGATGATCATGATATCCTCCATGTCACTAAAGAGTTTCAAGACCTATATGTGCAATACAAAGAACTAGAAGCGACAAATGATCTTTCTTACCTTCATCTCTCTAAGCGCATGATGGAAATGAAGTCTAAACTTGAGAAAAGGTTAGAGGATAAGATTGCATCATTACATGAATCTTCCTTAAGGTCTTTACATGCATGTGAGTCACCTTCTTTGAGGTCATCCTCTTCTTCTAGGTCTACATACTCTACTTCAAGACATCAAATGTCTTCATCTTCTAGATCTAAAGACCTCTTTAGAGAACAAGCAAGTGATACCTCCTTTGAGCCTATGCTAAAATTTCATGATGGACCTATCTTTGACCAAGATAATGATGAAGACATGAATGCATGCTATTCACTTGGGAAGCAACCAAAGGACTCTAGACATACTTTTGAAAGAAATTTTACTCCCTTGGAAGATTCTTATGATGACACTTTGCAAAAACTTCTTAGCAATAAGATCATCATGTTACCACAATCTAGCTCATATGGAAACCCATTCTTGGATATATATTGTGCTTATCATCAACATAATGAGCATAGTACTTTAGATTGCATTGAACTAAAACATAAAATCCAAGATCTTATTGATAATGGAATTATTGATACCTCTAATAATTCATGCGATGAGGATACTTTTCTTGAGCAAGATTACATTAATGAACCTATGTCTAGTAGTAGCTCTATTACATCTTCCACTTCTTCCAACACTCGTGCATCTCCCAACACTTCAAATCTTTCCAACATGCCTCCATCAAATAAAGAACCTAATGCTTTCCATATTGACTACGTGTATTCTCAAGGGCTACCTCTAAAAAAAACTCAAGCTAACCTTCACTTGGCTGCAAACCTTTTCCATGCTACTAATCCTAAACATCCTCAACCTTCATGCACTGCTATGCCTAATCCAAACACTACTCCATTCACTCTTCATTCTCCCTTGTCCTTGGAAGTGGCTCCATGTCAAGAGGACTCTCAAAAAGAAAAAGCTATAAATTTCAAGAAAGATCAAGATCAAGCACCCTTTCATCTCTTTCAATATTTTTCCCCTCCATATCCTATATCTTGTCCACCCCCCCAGTATGATGAAGATACCACTTCTATTATCTCCCTTGAGCTTACTGAAAATTATGAGAAAAGTTCTCTTCATATGCTATCCAAAGCTACTTGTCAAGATCAAAGCATCCCCTCATGTTCTACTTCTCCACATCCACTTCAAAATTGTGCTCAAGCTTCAAGTGCTTCTATTAAAACTGTTGTTCCTATCAAAGGTACTCATGAGTCTATTGATGGCTTTGACCATGTTTCTCACTCTAAAGATGTTGATATCCCTTCCCACTATCCCTTTGCATCTTCTAAATCTATCCTTGGTCCTTATCCATCTAAGCTAAAGCCTTCAAACCTTCCATCTATATTGGGACCTTATGTTCCTTCATCTCCTACACTTTCCACTCCTAGCTCTCCCATCATACCTCAAGATCAACAAAGACACTCATCCTTGATGACTTTTCACCCATCTATCCATCTAAACCAGTCATATCATCCTTATTCATCCACAAATCCCAAGTCCTTTGGAAGTGAGAATAAACATAAGAATCCATTGAAAAATAAAGATCACTATGTCCCATCTAATCGACATGTGAATGCTAAGAAGGAAAATGCACAAAAGAGACCACAAAGGTCCACTATTAAAAAAGCTAAATCAAAGAAAATATGGGTTCCTAAACCCATTATTGAAGAAATGTGTTTTGAAGTATCCAAAGGAAAATCTAAAGCTATATGGATTCACAAGTCTCTTTTAAAAGACTTGAATATTGAAAATACTTCAAAGTTGACATTCAAGCTTCCAAAAGCTTCCATTCCATCTTCTTCCAAAAATCTTTCTAAAAATATTCCAAAGCCTTCCACTCCACTTTTTTCCAAATCTCTTCTACCAGCTCATACATCTAAATCTCAAGCTATTTCATCCATGATTCCTCCATTGTTCCAATACCCTTCAAGGTGTGCGTTAATGTTGATCTTGTCCAATATTTCAACTACCCTCATGAAATCCTCTAAAGCTTACACCTCCTGTCTATACATGAACTCTTATCCTCCATATATTCTTCCTACTACCATTTCCCTTTCATCACCCTATCAACATCTTTGAGCATACCTTTCTATGGTCTTGGCTTATCATGGCTTATCTTTCCTATAGGAGCACTATCTAAATTCAAAAAGCTTGAGCTCTTTCTAAAAATTCAAAAAAAAAAAAAATGAAAAAATTTGAAAATGTGCCTTGGTGAAAACCACTTCTTGTGGCACCTTGGTAGCAAAAGTAAAGAGAAATAAATCCATCCTATGGTGAAAACTACTTCTTGTGGCACCTTGGATAAGTACCATGATGAAAACCTGGCAAACAGGCATCATGCGTAATTCTTCCATCATCCATCTATCCCCTCTTCTCTCTTTGATCTTGACAATGTTGAGCTATCTTTGCATATTGGCTATCTTATCCATGAGATTTTCTATTGTGCTCTCCCATTCCCTCATAGCCTCCATCTTGAGCTTTATTTTTATTGCTCTATCTCATCACTATCCTATCTAGTTGACCCCTTGGTCTTGATCATAATAAATGAAACATGGTTCTCGTAGGTCTCTTGACATGGTTACTCTTTTGGACTATACACTTCATACTATCTCACTTGTTGGCTTCACTACTTATTCTACATGATATCTTTCTCATTACTTCCATTGCTTATCCAAAACATGCTTCATGTGACTATTTCACCTATTTCCCTAGCTTGGGTACTCTTGAGGAGTCAGTCCCTGAGGATCACTTTCACTTGCTTCATACTCTTTTTTCATCCATATTTGCTTATCCACTGGCTCGTTGCTCCGTCATATCCTATACCTTGCTAGACATTGGGAGAAAATGATGTGATCTTTCTTGAGAACTAGTAATCTCTAAATTATTCTAAAAAATCCAAAAAATCATATATGATGCTGAAAAAAACCTAAAAATGAAAAAATGTCATGAAAAAATGATCATCTTAGTAAAAACCTAGCAATAGGTGCTTTGATGTATCACCAAAAAAATTGAAAAATTCAAAAATACAAAGAATTTGAAAAAAGTCCTAAAAAAATCTGTCAAGTGGTGAAAACCTGGCAACATGCGCTACTTGAAACCCTTGCACCTATGTCTATTAGTCTCAATCACTTATTTTGCTACACATTTCCTAGCTTGGAATTGTTTCTTGTCCTTGTCTTGGGGGCACAACTGCTTAGCCTATTGAGGTATTCTTGTGCATTAGGGTTTCTTTGACAACTCACAAAATAGTGTTTCTCAACACTTCCCCCACTTTGACATCAAGTGTTTTTTAACACTTTACAGATAGTTTACCTACAGTCTTCGATGTCGCAATATCTCACTATCAGAATCAAGTCTGGAAGAAATGGCTAAGTGACTTACACACACGCACTTTAACACCTAAACGACTGAGCTATGCTGATCTTTATCTACTTTGTGTGCTGTCTATGATAATTTCTTTGCCATGTGTTCCCTCCCTAATAGTCTTTCAAGGATGTCACTGACTAGAAGACTGGGGGCATGGGACAAATTTTCTTGATTTTTGCTTGTGGGTATACTTTTGTTTGTCTATAGTGTTGTAAGCATTCATGCTTGTCCTATTCAACACTTTGACTTATAAATGTATCATCCTTGACTATTTTGCAAGATCGTACTCAGGGTTTATCCTGGCGCTTATGCCTTGATACAGGTGTAATCTTGCTAAATTAAACTTAGGGAATCTAATCGTGTAGTTATCTTGACTTACATGTCTCTGATGCTTAGATTGGATTTCCACATACCTATCTAATATCGATCATATTCATATCCTCATAGTTATACTAGTGATGGTTGTATGATCTCATGATGTCCCTAATAAATGCTCAATGATGAAATTAAGAGTCTAAATGTTATGCACTTCTTGCTGGTAAACCACTTTGCATATTAGCTTGCATTTTAGGTTCATTTTCTAGCTTATTCTTGCATTCTTGCATATGGGGAGAGCTCTCTCTTCATCTTTTTGTGGACATATCAACTAACTCCTTTCATATATTTCTTTACTTTCTTCTTGTTCATGTCTTTTCACCTTCTTAATCTTTCGCTTCATCTATTTTCTATCTTATCATCACATTATATAAAGTTTTGACCTCTTAAATAATTTTGATGCCCTAGATTCATTTTCGAGATCAAAATCCAAATTCGAGTTCATCTTGATGGTCAAAATTGTCTTTTAAAATTCTACTTTCTTCTGAGCAGTTAGCTAACCTTTTGAGGTCTAATCTTTGAATCATCACTGGGGCATCTTCATTTCTTCATGTCTTCATCATTTCCATACTTCATATCTACTTAAATTCACTATTTCATGTCTAAAATCACCTTTCTACTCATTTTGACCTTATTTTTATGCTATATCCTTCAAGGTCAACTCTAGTCAAACTGGGGCATTTTATCAATTTTTTTATATAGTCATTCTTGGGTTCTAATCATCTATATGTCATCTTGCACATTGCTATATTCTATTTTTCTCATTTCTAGCCAATTTTTGCATCCCCTTACCTCATTTCAATTTTGATCCCGAGGGGGCAGAAATACTCTATCACTGCTTAGGAGCATTTGTTTGATCTTCTCACTTGCTCTCACTCTATCCACTTTTATAAGTGTTAGCATTCTTCTTGAATTCTGACATCATCTTTTCCTAGTGTTCAGTACTACCACTATCAGGCTGTACATTCAGGACTTGCTATCTATTTCTGCATTTCACTCTTCGGAATTAGACATCTATATCTATCATCGCCTACTTGGCTTCGATTTTCTTTGACATAATGTGTTCCCAGATCGATCACGCATTAGTCAAAGAGGGGCAAATGTAATCACCTAAAAATGGTCATCTAGACTATTAGCCCCCTTTTCAACATTTTGGCTAAATTAATTTAATCATTTACCTAGACCAAATTGCTAATAATCAATTTATTTGATTATAACCTATAGTTTGACTATGCTATCCTAAGTTCATTATTTGATTAAAATAACATGTCCCCTTTTAATTAAATAAAAGACCCCATTCTTCTAACCCACTTAAAGTGCACACATAAAGTCCTTTTTCTATTTTACAATGAAAAGAAAAGGCTTTGTGACTTTTGTCTTATATGACAAGTCAACTTATATTCTATTGGTTGACTTGTGTGTGCACATGGATCACTCCTCTTTTTGAATTCCACCGTTGATCATCCACCATCTTCATCTTGATCTCTACCATCCATACATCTTTAAAAGGGAGAGAGCTTTCCCCCTCAATCCATCTTTTGAATATTGTTATGCTGCAGGTTTTCTAACAGGTTTCTTTGGAGCTTTGTGGAGAACTTCTATTTCTTGTCTACATTCTCTCATACCATAGCATTTTAGCTTAGATTCATGTTGCATGTTAGTTTAGCTTCTATTTTGCAATAATCTATCTCACATAGCTTATTAATGGTATTGTAACACTCTCATCCATGCTTAGAATAGCTGCATTTTTCATATTCATTCTAGTTTAATCTTTAGTTGCATTGCGTTCTTGAGGAACTCCTTGAGACATTTGCATTCTTGCATCTTGTCTTTGGAACCTCCCATTGCATGGTTTACTAGCAAGAAGAGTATCTCTAAGGCTCATCTGAGAGCCTTCTTATTCTTAAAATATACTCTCTTGCACTCCGTGGATAGGGAGCTCTAAGCCGGCATCCGAACATTCCAATCTCATGGAATCGTTTAGATAGAAGGGTTTAGAGTGGGACACTTTCGAGTGTACAAAGATCACTTATGATACATTTTTAGGTACGTTATCCATACATGTGTGTCTTAAGGGGACATAGGAGTCGCAATAGGTCATACTATTTTTTATAGGTTCTAATAAGTCTTAATATCTATTATTAGGATATAATAGGTCTTATTAGGTAATGATGATTCTTACATTACCAAATGACACATAACGACCTCTTATGATACATTTCTAGGTATTTTTATCCATTTATATGTTAAGGGGACCTAGGGACTCCTACTAGGTCATTATGTCTGGTATAGGTTCTAATAGGTATTCATATGCTTACTAGCACATAATAGGTATTTTTAGGTAATAATGAGTCTTACATTACCAAACAACACATTAAGATCACTTATGATATGTTTTTAGGTATGTTATCCATACATGTGTGTCTTAAGGGGACATAGGAGTCACAATAGGTCATACTATTTTTTATAGGTTCTAATAAGTCTTAATATGTATTATTAGGATATAATAGGTCTTATTAGGCAATGATGATTCTTACATTACCAAATGACACATAACAACCTCTTATGATACATTTCTAGCTATTTTTATCCATATATATGTTAAGGGGACCTAGGGACTCCTACTAGTTCATTATGTCTATTATAGGTTCTAATAGGTATTCATATGTTTACTAGCACATAATAGGTATTGTTAGGTAATAATGAGTCTTACATTACCAAACAACACATTAAGATCACTTATGATACGTTTTTCAATACGTTATCCATACATGTGTGTCTTAAGGGGACATAGGAGTCGTAATAGGTCATACTATTTTTTATAGGTTCTAATAAGTCTTAATATGTATTATTAGGATATAATAGGTCTTATTAGATAATGATGATTCTTACATTACCAAATGACACATAACGACCTCTTATGATACATTTCTAGGTATTTGTATCCATATATATGTTAAGGGGACCTAGGGACTCCTACTAGGTCATTATGTCTATTATAGGTTCTAATAGGTATTCATATGTTTACTAGCACATAATAGGTATTGTTAGGTAATAATGAGTCTTACATTACCAAACAACACATTAAGATCACTTATGATACGTTTTTCAGTACGTTATCCATACATGTGTGTCTTAAGGGGACATAGGAGTCGTAATAGGTCATACTATTTTTTATAGGTTCTAATAAGTCTTAATATGTATTATTAGGATATAATAGGTCTTATTAAGTAATGATGATTCTTACATTACCAAATGACACATAACGACCTCTTATGATACATTTCTAGGTATTTTTATCCATATATATGTTAAGGGGACCTAGGGACTCCTACTAGGTCATTATGTCTGTTGTAGGTTCCAATAGGTATTCATATGTTTGCTAGCACATAATAGACCTTACTTACTATCAACCTTAATAAAACTATATCCCATTTACTTTATTAACATTCTTAACTCTAATTCAAACTACTAAATTAAGTCATGAGTTCTAAATTGTAAATTAACATTTGCTAACTAAACTCATTTACTTATCTAGTAACAAATTTTTCTATCCCTATGTCCTAACTCTCATCTACACTCCGCATAATCATCAAAGTATTTACATCAAAATCTATAATTTAGTCAAGAATTGTATTTTTTTATTGCATATACATGTGCACACTTAGTTATTATTTAATCAAGAAAAAAAATTTATCACATATACACATGTACAAGTACGAATATTTATTTTTCACATTTGCATGAGCACATTACAATGTACATTAGATATGGTCTCTAAGATAATTTGTTTAAAAATACATACATGTTACATGATTGAATAGCACCATACATTTAATGTTGTGTATTTATATGTACGTGTTTTTCAAATTAAATTTAACTTTTAATTATTTTAATTTAAATACACTTGTATGTTTATATTTGTATATATATGCATATGTAGATCTCTAGATATTTATCACTCTTATAGCTTCACATTCATATCCTTGTATTTATATTCATATATACTTATGGCATCTAGTTATGGGGATCATGCTTTTGCATCCTCAGGGGATGCCAGTGTCCATGGTGGGGGTCAGAGTGCTGAGTCTGGTACAGCACGCAGATTGACCTCCTCCACTCAGGATAGCTAGCGGTTATTTAGAGATACAGTTGTGAGATTATCTCGTGCTATGAAGGTTTTCGATACCTCAATTTCCTCTTCTACCACCCTCCCTAATAGGGAGAAGGTCACAATGATGTGAGAGGAGTTATTTTTTATGATTCATACCATTGAATCATACAACCCTTTTGATGATATGAGCATTGAGACATTTTATTCTTCTTTATCCCACAGTGTCACTGGCACTGTGAAGTATAGACAGATTGACATTGAGGTCTCCATTGGCATGGTGAAATCCATGTTTCCATCTTATACAAATCATCACAGAGTCAAAGGCTACTCTATGATGAAGTGTACTGATCCACTCATCACACCATTGATGTATCCTCGTTGGTTGGCCACTCATCATAGATGGCCACAGAAGGATGAGTTCCCTCTGTATTTTTGCAAACAATTGTTTGCAAAATTTCATTTACACTATGATGTTGACTATACAAATTATCCAGGGCATGTTGGGCAGGGTCAGGGGAGACTTTCTAAAAAATTTAGACTCACAAACACTCCTGTGCCTGTTAACAAATGGGCAATGGTGGGTCCAAACCTTTTGGTTATGTCGAGAGGTCCATAGATGCCTGCTGCAGGTGAGAGTGTTCCTGATGACACAATTAGGACATAGATTTTTTCGAGCATCGCCACCGTCGCCACATAGTTACATGAGATTTCTTTTGATCGGTGTGGTAGATATATACTACAGTCTCGGGGTACCGCTCCCACAACTACATCATCTAGTGCACCTGTTGATGATGATTATGGAGTTGCAGACATACCTTCTCTAGTAGACATTTTTGCAGTCTTAGAGGTGGATGCATTGCATCGTTTGGGATCATATTTAGCATCTAATTTTTTAGATGCATGTCGAGCATTATCTACACTCACAAGGATTTTACTTCGTGACATGAGCTCTCAGATTAGTCATATTTTGTCACGTACAATAGTCCTAGAGGATTCACAAAGGCAAGAGGACATTCATGCACCTTCTACTACTCCTGTTGCTACACAGGCCCAGGCTACAGCACCAGCCCCAACTACTCAGGACCCTACAGCACCCCCCCCTACTTAGGATGTCAGTGCTAGATAGCCTAGTCTATTTACCTCCATGCTTTTAGATTAGGGCCGCACTGTTGACTTGGACGTTGATACTATTTTTTCATTGCATGATTCAGATATCAGTCAAATCGACAAAGCATTACATAATGCTACGATAAATATCTCTATATGTTTAAATTTATTTTTATTATGGTAAATAATATGTCTATGTGTTTAAATTTGTGTGTGTGTGTGTGTGTGTGTGTGTGTGTGTGTGTGTGTGTGTGTGTGTGTGTGTGTGTGTGTGTGTGTGTGTGTGTGTGTGTGTGTGTGTGTGTGTGTGTGTGTGTGTGTGTGTGTGTGTGTGTTATAGGGTTTGAGTGATAGTATATTACATTTTGTTGATCTGTAGACACCGACAAATCCTACACGTCGTGAGTCCCAGGTATGTTACAATTTAAATATATATTTTTGATTTATATACATGCGGATCTTGATATAATTTGTCTGTACACATAATTAAATGGTCCAAGTTATCATTTGACACAGGGTTCAGATGCAGTTGATAGACCCTTTTGGGGATAGGGGCCAGGATCAGGAGGGGGGATGTAGTTGATTATCATATGTGGCCTTTTATTTTATTACACACATGTTATGTCCAGATACATGTTTATATGGACACTTTGATGTTTTATATGTTATTTCTAGATACATACATTTTATATGGACACTTTGATGTTTTATATGTTATTTTCATATACATGTTTATATGGACACTTTGATGTTTTATATGTTATTTCTAGATACATGTTTATATCATGGACACTAAATGATGTTTTATATGTTATTTCCAGATACATGTTTATATGGAGATTTTGATGTTTTATATATGTTCTTTCCAAACATTTGATAAATGATCTATTTTTATACATTTGATATGGGTACATTCTATTCTCCAGATATATGTACATGTATGTTATTGATCTTTTAATGTACACATGTGTATCTTATTGATCTTTTAATGTCTTAATCTTTTATGTAACTTATGTATGTGTTATGAACATGTTTCTGTATATGTCATTCATCTTAATGCCTTAATCGAAGTGTAATTAACTATATAATTTTAATGGTCCATGTAGATAAGAATATAACATATACATGTACATAAGAACATATAAAGACTATGATCACCTAGAAAGAATGCATGAACTACAACATTTAATTAATAAAAGTTAATATACATATGTATATGTTTTCAATATTCATGTTTATGTACATGTTACTATTTTTAATGCCTTAATTTAAGTTTAATTAACTATACTTAATGACATGTATTAATATAAGAATAATTAAGTTCTATATATTTAATCTAAGTATAACTAACTATATTTAATGACATGTCTTAATTAACTATAAAATTAACTATATTTAATCTAACTGTATTTAATGTCTCATGTATTAACTATATTTAATGACATGTGTCAACTAAAATTAACTATATATTTAATCTAACTATAATTAACTATATTTAATGACATGCCTTAATCTAAGTATAATTAACTATATTTAATGACATGCCTTAATTAACTATAATTAACTATATTTAATCTAATTATATTTAATGTCTTAATCAACTCTATTTAATGACATGTCTTAATTAACTCTATTTAATGACATGTCTTAATTAACTATATTTAATGTCTTAATTAACTCTATTTAATGACATGTCTTAATTAACTATATTTAATGTCTTAATTAACTCTATTTAATGACATGTCTTAATTAACTATATTTAATCTAACTATAATTAACTATTTATAATATAATTAACTATATTTAATGACATGTCTTAATCTAAGTATAATTAACTATATTTAATGACATACATTCTTAATTAACTATAATTAACAACATTTAATTTATAAAATATAATGTATGTAATATGTAACATAGTTCATATAACATATACATGTAAGAACATATAAAGAGTATGACCTAAAGAATGCATGTTACAATATTTAATTAATAAAAGTTAATACATGCAAGAACATAACAATTAGATACAAACATAAAGAATGTATCATATAAGAACATATAAAGATTATATGTACATAAATACATAACAACATTAACAATCATATGTAAGAAAACATAAACAATGTACATATAAATACATACAAATACTAAGGGGTTGTCTTAAGGAGAGGTCAAGTAAAAGGTGATACTAAGGGGATGTTCTAATAGCTGGTCTTAAGTGGAGGTCCTAAGAGATTGTCTTAAGGGGAGGTCCTAAGAGGTGGTCTTAAATGATATATCCATGTTGAATTTAAATGAAAATAACAAAACATGTCAAATTTTGCATATCCAAGATAAATGATCCAATGTACAAAAATTTATAAAACAAATATCCTGTCAATATTAAATATGAAAGTATAAGAGCTATATAGGCATAGCTCAACTAGAGCTCCACAATAAGTACATAGGTAAACTAGAGCTCCACAAACAATGTATTGTTAGGATCCTCTCTACTTTTTATTATCTCTAAAAGTTTTTCATGTTCTTCAATAGACAATTTCCACTTTTGATTTCCACGACGTCCTCTTCTTTGTATTTCTTCAAATTGTAATTTGGTTGCTATAACGTGGTTACTGTAATGTAAAACCTTTCCTCTAGGCTTGTATTCAATAAATTCAATACCACTATCAATTACCCTTGTTTGTTGATAATATGTTCCTTCAATAACAATTGATCCAATTGGATATGACTGTTGATCAGCATCTATAGTTCCTTCTAGCAACTTGTGTTTTACTTTTGTGCATCTTAAAAGATAATAGTCCACATTTTTCGCATTATCTGGTAAGGCTTGAACTGCAAAAATATTTCCTGCATGTATATAAAAATATAGATAAATATAAATTAATTTTAAAATAAATATACATGTATATTCATTTATATATATATATATATATATATATATATATATATATATATATATATATATATATATATATATATATATATATATATATATATATATATATATATATATATATATATATATATATATATATATATGTATGTATGTATATATGCACACAAACCTACCATAACTAAATCAGAAATGCACTCATAATCAGCTGAATATACAGGATCATGAATGTCAATGTCAACATCTTCAAAATGAGGCTTTCTAACTATCTCCTTCAAATCCCAATGTGAAACATATCCATTCACAATATTTTCGCATGCACTCACTAGATTTTCCTTAATGTAGTCATCACAAAAACATGTTTTCTCTCTTACTTTAATTACTGGAGGTTTATGGTTTCCTGTAGTCATCACTTGATGTAAACTTCTAATACCAAGAATCGTTTGACAATTGTAAGGATTAGATCGATCTATATCTGTTACAAATACAAAAAATAATTGTCATATTTCAAAATAAATATTTAATTAAAAACTCAACTTGATTTGAAAAATACATTAAAAATAAATATAACTTAGTTCACCTTTCACCTCTCAAAAATAACGCTTATTGTATTCAGTATCTTGAGTAGCAAAATGAACTTTGCACCATTCAACAATTTTATTTGTGCTCTCTATCCTATTCCCTGTATGTACATACAATATGCATGTATATATAAAATTTAAAATATATGCTACTAGAGTATTAAACATGCACATAAAAAATGCATATATTTACCTACAAGTTCATGTTGTCGAAGCGCACATTTTATACATACTCCTGCTCCATCATGCTCCCCTTTTTTGTGTCCACTTTCAAAAAAATTCCATAAAAACCTAACATTGGTTCTAGCATGTTGCATTGCTATCTAATTAAATGCTTTTGCAGATTTGAATTGTCTTGTGAACATGAAACATGATAAGTATCTACAATTATACATGTACATATATCAAATAGAAATAGAAATGTCCAAATAAAAATTAGTTAAAATAAAGTTAAATAAATGTGTTACTTCATGTATACTAACCTACACATCCATCAGACCAAATCCAGTGCTTTGAAACAGTTATTCCACGATTTCTAAGATCTTCGGAGAACATTGCAAAACAATGAGCCACATAACTCCTATCGTGAACTCTATCATCACTAATATAGAAATGAACCTCTTTGATGATGATGCATTCATTTTCTTCCAATCTTTCTATCTGATCCACCTCAAATTGTGCATGTCTATAGGTCACTTGCACAAATATTGCACCTTGTTCAGAATGATAATATTGGCCTTGAAGCTATGTATGAGGTGCAAATGTATAATTCTCAAAAAAATCTACAACTGAAAGTATACAACTAGGTGGAAAACAATTTTTGGAACCACGAAACTGTTTAGCTTGCCATCATGCACCATGACAATGTTGGATATGTGGATATATCAATGGACGGAACTTGGCCATGAACTCATCATAATGAAATTCACTCTCCTTCAATACATTTTTTTTGGATCCATCTCCTCCCTTATTTTGGTATGTCTCATATTCATATCTCATCCATGAAACTGGTGTGGATTCATTAATATTCTCAACTTGCATAATTTCAAAAAATTTGTGTAAATCTCTACAATCTTCACACTATTTTTTTATGCATTGCACTTTGAATGCATCTGAATCTTCTAATTTATCACATAATATGGACCTCACAAATTATGTTGTACTGCTAGGGATCACCAAATTAGGATCAAGTACTGCCATAACTTTTTTAAATGATTGCAAGTCTAGACCAAATTCAACATGATTTCTACAACAAGAAGTTTCACACATCTTATTTATGCATACAAAGGAAGGACTTAAACTCTCAAACATTCTCTAACATATTTTGACATTTGAAAATTCTTGTTTGAATATTTGAAATAATTCACTTTGAGTTATATCTATGAAATGTTTTGGATGTTCAATTTTGGCCCCTATTTCTTGATATATAATTTGTATGGTAAGTATCACACTTGTTGGAAGAAACACGAGAATGTGTGGTCCAAAATTCAATAACTTGTCTTTTTACATTTTCAAAAATCATGTCTTTTCAAGGAACTCTACAAATATTCACCCAGTTATTCTTAATGTTATCATCTAGCATATTTCTCCTCTTGATGTATCTTTAGATAGTTCTTCTAGATATATGTAGTATATCAAAAATTGCACATACCTATTTTCTATGTGTCAATTTTCTACTAGATATAGTAGTCATCAATGCTCTACGTGCATTACTCAAATCACCTCCTCGAGTTGTGTTGTCAATTTCATTATAAGCATTTTGCAAGTTTTCAAATATTGTTTTATTAATATTATGTGCATGGCTTTTCCTATTATCAACACCCAGCTTTTCCTATTATCAACACCCAACAACTCCAAAACAGGTCTCATATCTTTTCTCCTAAATAACTTGACACATAATTGTGCCTGTCCAAATATACTTTTATTCTTGAAATATTCATCCCACATGTTATGACAATGCTTTCTGATAATGTTATCATTTATCATATCTTTAGATGGAATTTTGTTAAAAAGTAGTTCTTCATCCAAATCCATCAAAAAATTTATGCCTTCTAATTTGTCTCTATCAGTAGAACTACCAATTTCTTCCTCTTCATTTCTTTCATTTTCTTCATGAATCTCATCATGTTCAAAAATTTCAGTAGGTTGGTTTTGATTATGTTTTGTATGACCTTTCATTTTGTCATCTCTTATTCTATCATATTTCCTTGATCTTTTCCTTTTACTGCCCATTGAATACTTCAATCTATAGAAACAAAAATAAATAAATTTAGATTTCACTAAATATCAGCTAATGGTTCAATATAGAATACATAAAAATAAAAATTAGATAAGAAAAAAAGCACCTTCAAAATATTTGATCCTTTGCAATATTGAATTAATCTGCAGAATAGTTGCTAAAAATTGCTTCAAAATTAATTGTCTTTTGAAAATCCTCTTCCAATTTTCACTGTTCTGTATATTTATTTATTTTCAAAAGAAAAAAAAAATTATTTTATTTCAAACAGTGACATTAACCACTGGTAGTTTAATTGGCCAATAGGGGTTTCACCTAGAATAGTTTTGGCAGAAATCATTATGGCCAAAATTGTTCTGGTCGAAACAGTCTGTGTGGCATCCTATGTGGCAGCCAAACAAGCAAAATCAGAACTACTATAAATATCTCACTTTGAAGGCCAATTTGACCTACTAAATTGAAGTTTTTTTTAAAACTAAAAATATGCTTTTGTAGGTCTTGGAGTCACGATTATGATCATATAATTTTATTATTACTTTGATTATGGATAATATGTTATAATTTAAAATATTACAAGTAGGTATCTTAAGATTCAGGAAGATGTCTATTCAAAAAAAAAGAAAAAAATAGTAAATCATGTTAAAATTTTATTATTTTTTAATGCTACACTAGAGGAGAGAGTCTTCTTCAAGAATATGTAATTTGTTTTAAAAAATATGTAGATTTGATGGAAAAAGTTTGACAGGAGAAAAAAATTGTCAATTTTTGATAACTTTGACTTTGACCAGTTATAACTTCAAAAATATTAATCGAATTTCAATTTTTCTTTTTTGGTGCACTAGGTATACATGTTAACTCTAACATATTCCAAAATCAAACCAAAATATGAACATTTGCATATATTTGTTTGACAGGGAAAAAACTCTATATTTTTAGTATTTTTAAAAAATTCAAAAATATACTTTAAAATTTCAAAAATAAATAAAATTTTTACTCAATTTTTTTTCAAAAAAATTATAGACATAAACTTCATCCAATTTTACACATTTGATTAGTTTACATCATCTTCAAATTCTAAACACAAATGCCACTTTTATGTCGTTAAAGTTGAAGAGTTTAAATTCTGATATCACTTTTCCTTTATAAAAGGTGACACAGGTTTGTGCTTTTACCCGATAATAATTCACAAAGGTTTTTCCTATCTTGTTTGGATTATCAATAACTCTTCCTAAATTATCCTTGATTTTTTTTATTCTATTGATATTTCTCCTATTAATAACACTATTATGATATGTATATATTGTATTTCTATCACCTTCTAACAATCATATTTTTCTTGATTTTTGTTTCTAGAATATTTCTTATTTTGCTAGTATATTTTCTTGTTTAGCTAGAAGTTTTTTTTTCTTTGGTATATTTTTCATTATCCATTCCTACCCTAACAATTTCTTCATTTAAGTTTTTCAATTCTTTTTAATTCTCTATTTTTTCTTTAAATATGTTATTAAAATTATCTTTATTTAATTTATTTATTTTTTCTTTTAATGATTTCAATTTGGCTATGAAATAAAACATCCTCAATCCTTCAAGTTTATCTTTATGCCACCATTGATATATATTATTAAGAAATTCTTCATCTAAAAACCACATTTTTCACACTTAAATGAGTTTATTGATGGTTTTTGTGATTCACCTAATCCTAGTCTAACAAAATAGTAATTGGATCCTGCATTAGGTAGAATGGTTGTATTGAAAGGATGATAAAAAGATATTAAATTTCCTTTAAAAATAAATTTATCCAATCTTTCTACTATATTACAAAAGACAACTCGTCTATTATTCCATGTGAAGACCCTATTAGATGTTGGAATATCAAAAAGGCTATCTTTTGTGAGCCGCGATTTGAAATCTAAGATAACCTGGTTAATGGTCATGGATCCACCTACTTTTTCTCCTAAATATAGAATTGCATTGAAAATCCTGCAATAAAAATAATTTCTCATGGATTTAACTCTAAATAATTGCTAATCTAATTCCAATTTTCTTTCTTATTCATTCTTGGTGTTGTCATGTACATATTAATAAGTAGGAACTCAATTTTATTTTTGAATCTTTTTACTCTCCCCCCCATCCAATTATTATAGAATACAAGTGGAGTGAAATCAATGCTCCTTCGGTCTCATATAATACCAATTCCAGCTGAGGCCCCTATTGAATCAACAAGTTCTATTTTCCAAGAACCTAATTTTGTTCCAATTCTTCTCCTTCTTTGTTAACTTTTGATTCTTGTATTAGTACTATATCTTATTCAAATAATTTTAAACTGCGCTTGAGTAAGTGCTTTTTGTTAAGGGTATTTAGGCTCCTAGCATTCCATGTTGACATCTTCATGGTTCCATGGGAAGGAACTTCACCTTGCCTACCTTCTATATACATGAAAAACCAAATCTATTGGGAGCACATGTAAATAAGAAAATGTTAATAGCATGTGCATATAAAATATCTAAACTAACAAAATTGAGTTTCGCTATGCTAATGCAACCAAAAGAAAGAGTCTCATGCAACCTCAAAGCATCTCAACAAGGGCACCCGAATGGACCTTTTTGGTGTGCTCAAGATTGAGGGATGTGGCTGTGTTCTTTTCAAACACACCTAAGTTGAATTCTGAGATTGAATGAAGATGCAAATATGTATAAAACTAAGCTCAATGATCGACAATGCTTCAAGAGATGGCTATGGAAGAAACCATTTTTTAGAGCACTCAAAGGATGTGAATATGGATGCAATGTGAGCAAACTATCAATGTAAAACTACCATGGAAATTCCAGAAACCAAGAACAATATGCAAACAACTACCAAAGATTAGCTCTAAGCATAAAACTCTAAAATCTCTAGAAGCAAGCTAGCATGGTAATTTTGCAATAGAGGAAATGAGATATGCTTGAGACAAGGGCTCTATTTATAGGTTTGAGGGAAGCTTTGAGGAGGTCATATCTATGTGGTATCCACCTAAGTACCATAAAGGAGACATGTGGGCTAAAGGACAAGCCATGCAAAAAGTCAAAAAGAACCTTTAAGGTTTTAGTGGCTCAAGGTGTGCCCACACATGTGTGAGCAACCTTGGGGAAAGGAGTAGGGGAAAAAGGTGTAAGAGTACCTTTTGGAGATGTTAATGAAAGAGGGGCTCTTTGAGATTGTGTTGCTCACACGTGTGAGCAACCACATAGGAGCTAAAAGGGGATTAAAATGGTGCTTAGGATAAATAAGTGGGATTAACTAGTGGGTAGGTTTAGAAGGATGAGAGTGATGGGTGGTAGGCTAAGCTTTAGGTAAGATTTATGATTAAATTTAATAGGATTTAATTTAATAGTAAGTTTAGGAAATTTAATCATGTGGAGGGATTTGAATACATTGAATTTATTTTAAAAGGGGGTTTATGGAGCACTTTGTATTAAATAAATTTAATACATTAGAGGGATGCATTTGAATAAAAATTTAACACCTTAGGGAAATTAACATATTTAATTAAATAGGTAGAAGAAAATGACAACAATAATTAATTAATTAATTATAGTGTCACACAAAATATTAAATAAATTAATATAGTGTTGATATTAAGCATCCATATTTTGCCCCTATTTGATGTAGTGTCAGAATGACATTGCATCAAAGAAAAATATATATAGGTTTCCCAAAAGAGGAGAGAAGTCCTAAGAGTCATGTTGTAGTGATGATAGGGGATGAGGGTGCCCCTTGAGAAAATAGTGCAAAAAGGGCCCATTTTGCACAATTTTCTCAAAAAAAAGTACAGGGAGGAAACAAGGGTGAAAATACATAATTTAGAATTTTTGCATGACTTGTGGGTTAGACGAGAATGAATGAGTTAATGATCACATGTCTTGAAAAATATGCATAAAGAATCTAAATGCTTCCTAACTACATGATGCTGAGGGATTCATTTGTGTTGATATGGGAGAGCACACCCTAGTTTAATATTGCAAGAGGGGTTATGCATCAAGTGCTATAGTAACATAGATGACACAATTCCTTTGTATGAACTAGACCCTCAAACACAATACAGACTTTAGGAACATAGATGTAGGTTACATATTCATGATGGAACAAATGACATATATGCACTAGAGAGGTCTGTGCACACCCAAATTATTTTCAAGGATATTGGTGGAAAGTGTGTTAACTCATTTTCCCTAATGAGCAATGCATAACCATAACTCAAAAACTAACATAGATGTGCTAAAGAATTAGGAAAATATATCATATTACAAATGACACGTGTAGACAATTTGAGTCATTCAAGTGGTACCATGATGTTGAAGATCAAGGCAAGCCTGGGGAGGTGGCCACTGACATACAAAGATAAAATTAGCAAAAAGGCCTCTTGACCAAGTAGTCATTCAGTCCACAGTTCTTGCCATGAACTTTATTCTGATGGAAAATTTTGATATCCTAACTTAGGAAGGAAACATCTTGAAGGGTGAACATTGATCATCTAATTGAATTTTGTTGAAATGTTTGTCTCATGTGTGTTGGAAATTATAGTGAAAGGAACAAGGTTCTTTAATCATTTGGCCTCGGTGCAAATTTGTGTAAATTCTATTGTAGTCATTGTTTGGAAAGACTCAAGATAAGGTGACAGTGAAACTGATATGATAGAATATAACTGATATAGTACATCTAAAATAGATGATGATACAAATGTGAAAATGTCCATGCTATAGTACATTGTTTTAATGTTCTTTCCAAGCTCAAAAAAGGGGTGAAGTTCACATTGATGAGATTGGATGATGAGTAGAATAATTTGGATAAGATATGATAAGATGACGGATGAAGGAATAACTCGATCAGATTAGAAGAATGATTTGATAAATTTAGGTTAGAAGAAAAAAGATTTTGATATGATGGAAACTGCTTTGTATGAAATGATTGGAAGAACAAAATTTGATTAGATGAAAGGATAAAAAAGTTGATTGAATTGATGAAAGGTGGAATAGATTGGGACCATTGACAAGGGAGAGACAAGGAATGATAAATGGATGAGAAGAGTGGGGAGATTTTTTATGGATGGATGATAGAGGGATGAAACGAATGGTAAAATAATATGGGGGGACCAAAGGATCTAGTATAAGAAAATGGGGATCCAAGGACCATATTTCAAAGGAGTTAAAATGCCCCATACCAAGGATAGAAAAAATGGAAGGAAAGATGGTGGGAAAAGGATGCATGAAAATAGAAAGATGGTGTGAAAACTATTGTATGGAGGAAGCAGAGGCTTATGTATTTCCAAAGCATATATGGATATTATTATTATTATTTTGTGTCTTTAGTTTTGATCACAAGCATAGGTATGAAAGTGGAAGAGATAAGGGATAGGGGTTGGTGGGTATGAATGTGATAAGGACAATGATTTGAAGGATATCATTGCAATGTGGAAAATGAAATAAAAGAAATGCATTGGATAATCAAGACCAAGGAACTTAGGAAAGGAGGATGGAATTATGTAGAATTATGGATGGAGGATGGAGGAAATGAACATGAAAAGGACTATGGGATGCAATATATGGATAGGGTGTTAAGATCAAATATGTGAAATGATGATGGAAGTATGTAGAATAATGTGTGGATAATGATAAAGGGATATGGCATATGAGCATATGGATGGATGGAAGGAAAAGGATAGTCAAGATCAAAGATGGGAAATGATGATGAACTTAGATACGATGATGGATAGTGGAAGGGAATATGGGATATGAAAGATATGTAATGTGGCATAAGATGGATGGATCTTGCCCATAAGTGTAGAGTATAAATGGAAGAGGAAAATTGAATGGCTGGATATATGAATTTGAAAGATGATGGATATATGATAGGGAAATGGAGGGAGGACTCAAGATTCTAGTTATATGGGTGGTATCTCTTGATATATTTTCTTTCAAGGAATTTTTGTTATTTTCTCATAGATGTCTATAGGATGGTAGAAAGAAGGATGAAATGGATTGGGAAATGGAGGATGAGGATTTATGAAGAATTTTGGATTAAGGGGATGGAATGGTTGGGAATGAAACATGGTTTTTGGAGGCTAGGTTGGAAGATTTGTGAATGAAGGGATGGGAGAGGTGGAAAGTTCACTATTGGCACACACATTGAAGGATGATGGAAAGGAGGAAATTTTGGAGGATATGGAGGAGAAAGTTTGAATTTTTGGATATAAGGACCCAAAATTGGATGAAGGAGATGATGGATTTAGGATGGTCGATTTGGGTATATAAGATCCCAAAATGGATTTGGATGATGGAAGCTTGGAGGATTTATGGCTGAAGGAAGATTTTGGATCAACAAAATTGGATGTCATTTTGAATTTTTCTTTCAAATTCATTTCTTCATTAAGTAGCTTTGGAATCTACATAATTTTTGAATTTTTCATTTTCAGCCTTTGTTGTCTTTTGATTTTTTCATTCCTTTGGATCAAATTTTTATTTTATTTAACATGTCTTTTAAAGGGGACATATTGATCCTTGTAATTTTGTGGAATTTTGGCTTGATTTCCTTTATCTGCGGCATCCAATTTTCTTCCTTTGGCTACAATATGGGTGGATGAGAAGAAATGGTATGGAGAGCTTATGAAAGAAATGATGAAGGGTGAACATTGGAAGGAATTCAAGGTTATGTGCCTTTGTTGG
Source organism: Cupressus sempervirens (assembly GCA_028749045.1). Lineage (NCBI taxonomy): Eukaryota > Viridiplantae > Streptophyta > Pinopsida > Cupressales > Cupressaceae > Cupressus > Cupressus sempervirens. The sequence goes on along the minus strand of CM053790.1, from coordinate 293,425,373 downwards.
TCTTTATTAGGTATACGAGAGGATAAAGTAGGAAACTTGGATATGGTGGATGGATTTATGTATGGACCCAAAATGGATGGAAGGAATGAAGGGTTTTGCTTTGGGACATAAGGACCCAAAATGGATGGAGGTGAGAAAGAAAAGGCTATATGGATATAAGGTCCCAAGATGGATTTGGAATATGGATGATGGGGAATGTTTAGATTTGGATGGAGGAATTTTGGATTTGGAAGGAGTAGAAGGTGTACCAACATCTTGAGATATTATTTCTTCAATATGATACTTATTATTTTAAACACAAGATGTGAGTCCATGTATATGGGGTTCGTGAGTGCATTGTATAGGTATGATGAGATATTATAAATGATTAGGATCATGAGGGGGATTATGAGGGATAATAGGATCTTGAGATGGATTAAGATCGTGAAATGGATATGAAGGGGTACTTTGATCTTGACTTATAAGAGGATTATATAGTGGAATGAAAGGAATATGATATCTAATAGGATCATATAATGGAGTGGAGGGAATTGAATCATGATATGGAGTGATTTTATCTTGACACAGAGGAAGATTAATGGATGCAGTGGAAGGAACATCTTCATGAAGTGGAGGATTAGTGGATGCTAACTCTTGAGATGGAAGGTGATCGTTAATGGACGGGGTGGATGGAATGTCTTTATATTGATTGGGAAGGGGATCATGGGATGGATTAAGAGAGGTAAATGGATCTTGAGGAATGAAAAAATTGTGGGATGGAGGAATCCTTTGATCTATAGGCGAAGAGGAATCCATAATGACATGCTTTGGAACAAGGTCTTGACATGGTAGTGGGTGTATAACTTTAGGTCATTGGATCACTTTATTTTTAGTTTTAGATTTAGAAAACCTTTATACCAATGATTGTAGGGAAAATATATACTTATTACAAAGTGGGGATGATGTGGATTTTATATGTTTAGGACATATGGAGGTTGATGCATAGGTAGGGGATTGGGATGATGGTTTTTGACATTAATCTCAAAGTGTGGGGAATTACATGGAGGATTTGTGTTGGATGGGATATGGAGATTATGGACTTGGGAAAATGGTGAAGGAGGACAAAGGTATTGGAAGATATATGTTGGATTTTGATCCCCATTGGGTAGGTTAAAGACATTAATTTTTAAGCTCCTCAAATTCTTGGGAAATGGTGCTAATGTTTGTGGAATTATGTGGTCTATGAAGGGAATCATATGTGGATGAAGGATAATGAGGTGGATTTCCCTCATCAAAGGTAGAAGAAAAATAATGAATTTGAGATGGATTAGGATTGAACATGCAATTTTGAGGATTGATTTGGTACATGGGTTGAATTGTAGGTATGGCTCCATATTGCCTTTGAAGATCCTCAACAATTTGGTTAATCCAATTTTGATCCATGGAGTGCAGATGAGGAGTGATGTCAGGTTTGAGGATGGATGAAATATGAACTTTGGACTAGGAGAAATGTTGGACTTTGTTTTGATTTGGTTTGGATTGGACTTGATTTGATTGTTTGATTTTGATTTTGATATTGTGTAAAAGTTTAGGAGAACCTTGATCTAGATAAAAACCTTATGATATTGCAAACAAATTGGATGTTGGATTTGGATAATGATATCTTCTTCCACTTGGAGATGGAAAAATGATCCCAAGTTAGAATAGGATACAAAATAGATGAATCAATACTTGGAGATGGATTAATGATTCCAAGTGAGAGAATTCAACTATAAAATGCTTGCTAAGGATGAAGGTCTAATATCACACTTTGGATAAATCTTTCTACCTAAATATTTGATTAGATCTTGATGAAGGAAAAGAAGATTGGTGATTTTTATTTGTGTTAATCTTGACTATGATTGGATGTAGGTCAATCAAGATAACTACAATTAAAGCCCAAGGATTATAATGGTGTTCCTAAGTCCAAAGTAGAATTTTTATTTTATTAACACTTGAATTAGAAGAGGATTTCAATAGATGAATTTTGAAAGATAGATTTTACATGAAGAGATAAATGGATTAAATTAGGACTTTATTGAAAATATATTAATTTGACAAGGGATTGGATTAGAATGATGATTGAAAAGATTAGAATAAGGACAAAGATGAAATTGGATGAGGAAATTGAATTGTGATGTGGATTAAGAAGGATGAATAGGATTAAGATTAGGAATTTGATTGAATGATTAGGAAGATGAGGTCATGATTAGGATGATTAAGAGGCTTATTAAGATAAGAGGTGTATGATGATGATGATGATGATGAAATGGTTAGATAGAAAAAGTGATGTGGAAATGATGTGGACAACTTGACTAAGAGGACTTAAACAATACTTGCTTTTGGCATTTTGATTTTTTTGGATTTTGAACTTTTATGATATTTTTGGATTTTTGTATATGAAATGCAAAGAAAATAATGAAATATATATAAGAGGTGTTGTTAATGTTTGATATGGATGGTGTGTCCCCTATTGGCTACAAATGAGGATGGTTTTAAATAATTAATCACGTCCAACACACCAAAAATCCTATAAGGCTTCAACTAGGATATACAAAATCAACTAGGGTTGTCCTCAATATATGCAAGGTACGTGAGGCCAAAATTCATAGATGAAAGAGAATAATGCCACACAACTAATAGGATATGGTAACCCATATCTCCACCTTCACTTCCCAAAGGTATAAATTTATTTGGGGCTTAGCCAAGAGTGACAAGATTATACTTCCTGGAGAGATGTCTTTAGATTCACCTCCCACTATTTATACTTTTTCAGAACACATGAGTTGACCTCATCCCTTAAGGGGATGAAATCCCCAAGCAGGCCTCCTAAAAAGAAAAAGAAAAACAAGACCACTTTTTTCTTATGCATTCAAGATCACCCAAAGGTGTGAGAGAAGAGAATACATAAGTGACACTAGGGTTTAAAAGACACTTGTTCATTTCAAATTGAAGCTTTAAAGTTTTCTATCTACACTTGAAGACACCCATGTTTAGCATTTAAGGTTCTTTCAAAATTGAAAATGTGTGCATGCTTTAAAATAAATCATTTGAAATCTTGAAAGAGGAAGGAATAAGAACATTTTCCCTTAAGTCATTTAAGAATGTGTTTTCTCATTTTAAGCACCAAATCCAAATGATTCTTTGCAATGTTCTTTATCCCTTATGTTGGAATTCTTTAGAATAACTAAGAGGGGGGGTGAATCAGTTATCCAAGGTCCATATGTACAAATAAAATTTTTTATAGCTTAGTGAACCCATATCCATAAAACATATTCATGCATGCACCCATTAGATCATACAATCACTTAAACTTTATAGGTTACTATCAAATAAACTTTGTAAAAATGTAAGCATGAAACATAGCAGATTCAATAACACATTTGACATAATGATTTAACATGGAAACCCAATTTGAGAAAAACCACCAGTGACATGCTACTCATTCTCACTCTTCTGAAGTGATGTCCTATGAAAGGCCAACCATGTTAAAGGTTACAATACACACTATTAAATGTGGCCTAGTTAGAGGATTTTAATCACCATGTTAGGAGTGAGCCTTGTTAGAGGAATTGTGATCATTCACTTGGAATGTCACCTAGTTAAAGGATTTACAAATGAATATTAAGTCAACCTTAATCCAAAGGATTTACCCTAGACTGGTACAATGATTAGAAAGTAGCAATAAGACTTGATATGATAACAAATTACAACTCACTTGCAGATTATAGTTCTCTATTTCATGCATCCATTATGCTTGGCTTTCACACACTTCAGCTCTGATAGCTTGCTCACCCTTCAAGCATTCATACTCTTAAGCTTTCTTGATTTTCTTTCCAATAGCAGTCTCTTTAGTTTGATCTTTGAATGAAGCAATACCTCAGACCTCTTGTCTAACTTAGATTCTTTAACATTAACCAACCTTGCTTCTGACCAGCCATCTCTATAAATAAAAAATTAAGATCTTTTGTCATTCATCCTTTATCGTCCATTTTAGGGTTAGGTAAGATTAGGTAGGATTCAATGAATCTACCCATCTTTTCATTTTTGTCCCTTCTAGAAACTTCTTCTCCAAACTACTTTGAATGCACCTCAAAATGGTTTACCATGAGTTTTATGCCACCAACTCATCATAGTTATCTTCCGCACACTTCACAAGATTCAAGAAAATAAAATAATCAACTCAGATTCATCAAATCCATGATTTAACATGAATACTGGCACTCGGCATCAATATGTTGTCACTCTACTTCCATAATGTTCTTCCACTCATCTTCAACTAGATCACTCGACAAACACTAAAGTTTACTAGTGCTTGGCATTAACTAAACTTTACACAGCTTACACTCTATCACTTGGCATATATTGAACTTTGAATTTTCTTGGCTCCAACTAATTTTTTGCTCAGCTTGCACTAACTTTTATCAGCACCTATTATCCACTCGGTCAAGTTTGGTAGACTCAATTCTTCTTACTTGTTCTTCTAGACTTAATTACTGTATCTATCCTTTGTAACCTTAAGTAGATAATCAATGCACTATATCATCATTGTCCTAACTAATCTTTGTACTCCTTTTTACATACCATAACTCAACCTTTTCTCTAGGTGCTATTGTTATCTCATTTGATCAAATCCTTCTCGTTAATCAAACAAATGATAGTATTGTTACCAATTTAGCCTACCTCCTAAATTTCTATGTTATGCTTGCCTATATACTATGCTAGGTGTTTTAAGTTGTTGAGCATACATATTACAAAATGGTTTGGATGTAAAATGTAAAGTACAAAATTATTTGGATGTAAAGTGTAAAGGATGTAGAATGTAAAGTACAAGAGAAATTATTCATTTTTTATTCAAGATACAATACAAGTACCAAAATAGTACACTTTATCGAAATATATTTCAAAACTATTTTGATAAGGTACAATATGTTCAAATTTTAAATAGTACTTAATATAGTGCATTCAAATACCACACAAGCATTCTCAACTCCTAATATAATATCTGAATAAACACATTGCATAAATAAAAAAGTATTGAAAGATAAGAGGAAAGGCCTTCATTGCTTGAATGGAAGGATTGTTGATCTAAATGTTGAAGAAGGTTTGAGCCTGCATCTCCATCTGAGAATAGACCTGCAAAAATGTAAAAGAGGAGGGTCAGTTCATATGAACTAAGCAATGGAAACCATTCCAATTATCTCTACACTACTTAGTACTCCTATAATGTAATTATTCAAATAATTGCATTAAAAGATGTGAACGCAAGAGAAATATCTGAAAGCAAAGCAAGTTTTAAGCTAATAAGTATCTGTTGTATAAAGTTTGAGGTTGTTGAAGGATCTTGCATAAATTACACACATGAAGCCTCTCAACTAAGATTTGTAGAGCCATAGTATAACCATACTATAATATTGAATACATGAGGAGGTTGTCAAAGGGACATGTTGGGACTCAAAATTAAAGCCCTGATTTTGAGTACCATTTAAAAAATCAAGCCCTATAAGCGCTTTTTAATGCATGCATACTTGGCTATACTTGTGAGGCCTAAGAGGTGTTTAATGTTTCTAAAATATTGCAATTAGTATTTCTATGTGTTCCATAAATATAAATTGTCATTCTGAGTCATTCTATGAAGCCTCATTTTGAGCAATGTCCAATTCTGCATTTTTGCCTGAGTCTCAAACAGCAATAGAAGACCTTGTTTGTGATTGAATATCTTGCACCCAATTATGTTTCATGACTCACTACTTTGGGAGTGTTTAGTGTCCATACTAAAGAGTCTATGTTTCAAATTTTGAGTCATTTTGACATGTTTTGACTAGGTTTTGAATCCCTCATAGTTGGTCATTTATTGTTGTCATACTGATGCAAATTGTTCAGAATTTTGGGAGGCCTTGTTTGACTTGTTATAACTTTGACCCAATTGACTGAAATGAGAAAAATCCTTTTGCACTACATATTAGAGGTCAAGTAATTTCTATGTTCCAATTTTGAGCTTATGACAAATCTATTTGATCAGTTTTAGAACGTGATTCCAAATGCAATTTGTAAAGTTTCACTGGTGTCAAAAGGTGCAAATTGGTCAGTACCCCTATTCATGATGTTATAACTCAAAATCCATGATAGGTGAGATCAAATGGATTGTACTTTTTCATTCTAGTCTAAAAAATCTTTAAGTGTGCCAATTTGCAAATCTTGACGAATTCGTTTGCACACTTTACCAAGTCCATTCCATTTGCAAAAAATGCTTTTCTACCAGTGTTTCTAGTTCTGCAGATTTGAGTAGCCCACTTTGACCACTCGCCTTTCTCACCCTATTATTCATTATGACCCCTAATCATAGATTCATACTCTCCTCATGATAGTGAACTAATACCCCAATTTTCATTTCCCCAAGTGTCAGTTTGCCCAATTTTCGAAGCCAAATCCGAACACAATTTATGATTTTCTGATATGTTTTCTTGCAGGCGATTCTAAGAGGGAAACTTTGACAGTCAATATCTTTTGACTGAGAATTCTTCATGAGATGAGATTTGACATGGTGCAAGAATGTAGAATAGAGAATCACTATTGTTGATTTCAGAGCCTGATCAAGTGTTTTTGTCAGTTTTTAAAGCTAATTAAAGGACCACCTGGCAAGAGATTGGCAGTTGACAAAAAGTTGTAAATTGAGTAAAAAAATGATGGTTTAGTGATTAATTTCAGAATTGATCAGTATTGGATGTTCATTAGAGCATTTTAATAAGTCGATTGTTTTAAATGCAAAAAAATAATTAGCCAGACCCATTTTGGGGCCCAACTGATTTCGCCAAATGGATAAGGTGAAAAGTAAATCACTCAATAATAGATTTTGAGAAAAATGTGGAGGTTTCTTTTAGTGGATTCTCCTCTTATAAGATCATATGGATCCATTCGCTTCAATTCCAATACAGAGCCAACAATTGAATGGTTGGAATTTGGTTCCTTCTACTTTTGTGTTCCACAGATTGAATTGGATGAGTTTGAGAACTATACTATTCTAGCAGCAACCATTGCATGGGACCATTCCCTCACAAGAGGCTTTGAAGATTTAATTAATGTACTTGAATTATCTTTGTAGTAGGTCTCTTGTCAAGTATGGAAATTGGAAAAAGTATCCATTTATCAAGGATTAAAAAGAGCCATGCCCCTAATGAGCCTTTTTGGGAAGCAGCTATTAAGGAATTATCAAAAATGTCTAGGTCAAATTTTTTGAAGGTTATTCCTACCAGGACTCAAATCTCAATTGAAACTGATATCGATTGCTTGGAATTGTTAGTTTTTCTTTAGGAGAAGGATTACTTTTTCCAGTTCTTTATCCAAATCTCTGCCTTAACTACTTTAATGGGAAATGTGGTACCTCTTCAAAAGACATAAAGGCTTTAGATTGGTGCAGTTGTCAATCCTCTCACAATGCCTTTGCCTACGTAGCCCAAATTCTTTGGAATCCCAAGTTTTATGCAATGAAAGTTTGAATAGGAAGAGCTTAAAAAGGTAGCAGCTTGTGAAGAATGTAGAATGAAGGAAGCTAGACTTGTCATATGCTCTATAAACATGCCCAAGTCTACACAAGGAATGATGAGGAAGCCATAGTCATGAATTAGTCAGTGAGTAGAGAAGATTGAGGCAATGATGGGGAAGGCATTTCAATTCTCTCCACCTAAGATCATAGTGGCATTGGAACATTTGCACAACATGAGAATTGTGTACAGAGACCTGAAAGCTAAGAACATCCTGGTGTAAGAGGATGGTCACATTATGTTGACTGACTTCAACCTCTCAGCAGTCATCAAACCACCACCAAAACCACTGTAGTCTACAAAATGGCCCAAGAAGTTCATGTTTATGACATCGTGCGTCGTGAGTAGCTCGACAAAGAAGAAGGCATCAAATTTGATGAGAACAAACTCATTCGTGGGAATGGAGGACTACATGTCACTGAAAATGGTAGAAGGTGAGGGGCACAAGTTTTCTGTGGACTGGTGGGCTCTAGGAGTTTTGTTATACGAATTGGGCTCTAGAAGAACATTGTTCATGGGGGTGATGAGAAAGGACATGTTTTATAACATTCTGGTGAAGCAACCACCATTTGATAAATTATTCCACATTGCCCATGTGGATGCAATTTATAATGTTCAAATACTTTTCATTGCAATATGCTTAATGTCTTTAAGAAATGAACTTTTGGAAGCAGTAGTTGCTTGGAGGGGCCCATTTTGGCCATGTGGAAGCAAAGTCAACAATTTTGACTAGAAAGAGGAGCTCGCTAGAAAAATTGTGAAATTTTGATGGTTTCCATGTCACCACCAAAAAATGGGAAGGTTTTGGTGTTAGAGACATGGCAACCTCCCAGAAAACTTTAAATACTAGCAAAAATTGTGGGACCACTTGGATGGAGGTGTCAATAACTAGATAGTGATGTGGCGGTGTGGATGAATTGAGCACTGACAGGTGGCAATGAGGTGTCACAGTTAGGCAAATCAAAACATGCCATGTGGCATACATCTGGCACCTAGGTGGATTTAGGGGCAATTAAAATGATATTGTTCTAATATTATTTGCAAAAAAATTAAGATGGTCATTCATGATAAAAGAATCAAAGTTATATTTTTTAAAAACCTATAGTTTGCACTATAGTGTTTTTTTCAAAAAAATTGCATTTTAATATGCAAAATTGTAGTTGGAGCTTGGAACTTTGAACAGCTACCAGGGGGCTTTTTTCCCCTAAATATGGACTCTAATATACCATTGAAACCAGGAGGAAATGAATTTTCTAAATATGGGGACAAAATTTGTACAGGTATGCAGTGGTACAGTCTATAAGAAAAATTTTATTTTCCAGGGCATTCTCAGCAGAATGGGCAGAATTCATCATTAAGCATCAAAATTAGTTGGAGGGCAGATATGAAAATTTGTTGAAGCCTGAATGTGGAGAAAATTGATTCTAAAAAGTTTATAATGATTCTAAAATTTTTATCTTGCCTCTAAAGGTTATTTGATTGAATTTTTTCCTTTTCCTTGATCTCAAATCTAGCATCAAAATCAGTTACTCATTTCAATGATTATGGAGATACTTTCAAGGCATTCTCAAGCAGAAATGAAAATATCTGATGTGCAATTACATAGAGAGAGTAGAAAGATGTTTTGCATATGTAGATGGAGGTATTCCAAGTGGACACATGGCGGTTGCAGAGCAGATCTGGGAATTCATTCATTTTATATCTTTCTTTCTCTCATTCATTGTTGTTGTTGGCAATTTTTAGTGTGAGACCACATTGTTGGATCTAGAGCTATGATCACACCATTTTATTCGGCATATTTCTCTTGTATGAACATCAGTAGTGAAGATAATATAGCTAGTTCTGATTTGTTAGGCATTTCTATGTTTTAATTTCATGCATATGAATGTATAGTTTCAAGGAAATGAATACAAATGAGCAAGAATCTCTTTAGTTTCACTCTGATTCTCATCTTCTTCCTCTATTATCTGCAATGTTTTGTGTTTAAGAACAAAGAGCTTAAACTCATTTGCAATCCCTTAAGGTTGTATGTTTTGATAGGTTTGCTATTGGAACAAAGAGCCAAGTAAATGCTTATTTACCTTGACAGGGTTGCAGGTTTCACCAGGAGGATATTGCATAAGTATGAGAGTTTTTATGAAGATAGATATTTATTTACAAGGCGAATTGATAGATTAGATATCTGAATATATGAGTATATCTCAAGTATCCATATATATGTTTTGACTTAGCTTTTTCCCAATGGATAAGTCACTGATTAGCTACAGGATCAACTTATTCTTACTGCTACATATTTGGGGTTTTGTTGAAATCAACATCATTAATCAAATGTTTTTTCCCTTTAATGTTGAAGAACTAAAATGTGATGCCCTCACTTAGCTTAGAAATTTCTTTGGCCATGTTATTACCTATTTCATGTCTGAGGTCTCTGCATAAGTGTTAGAAGATTTAGGGTTTTTATCTACTTTGTCAAGATTCAAGTGTATGTTTTAGTACTGGTACCATATAAGTGAATCTAAGGTACACCCGCCTAGGTTTTACAGAGCCTAAAGTAGAAGGGTCTAGCCTTATAGTTGGCCTAGTATCTGAAAGGGTATGTTGAAAATGGGAAGTAGCTGCCCCTAGATATATCTAGTTCTCATCAGGGTAATTTGGAACTGTGTTGTTTCAAAACACCAACAGGACATATAAATGTTACAGGTATGAAACCTTTAAGTTGAATCATGGAGGGATTGGAAGTCTACAAGTGCACAATCAAGGATAACGTAAGTAAAGCTACAGCAAGCAACAATAAGACTTTGTGTTCTTTAACTAGCTAGAAAGAAATCATTTTACAATTTTGACTCTCATATGTTGGATAATAAACTGGGACAATGATTAATGTAATAAGGCATGAGTGTTTCCTCATTACTACCACAAATATTTTAGATATATAGATTAATTATCATTCATTTATTAATGATTAAATCTTAAATAACTTTGAACACTGCAATAAGTGTATGTACAGAAAATAAGTATTATGTTACATAGTTTGGGATAGATTTCATGGATAAGGTAACTGTTATTTATGCAAAAATTCCTTCTTTCATAGTCAAGGTATATGACTTATATAAACAATGTTGAGAATGAGCCTTCAATCAATTGGAATATGGAGAAACAAGAAAAATGGAAAAAATCATCTTCAAAACAAAATATTTCAAGTAATGATGGGATTGTTTATTTTCTTAAGCAAAGAAGAAAGGACTATATTTTCTCATGTTTTCACCAATCATAATGCATGGAACAACCCAACAAGTGAAATGAGGCACAAAAAGAACAACCCTCACAACATGAAGAACAATATTCATGGCTTCATAAATCAAGAAGCTTACAACAATATATGCCATGAACATATGATAGTAACTGAATGACATATATAACAGTAGTTCACGACATAGCATTGGTCGTAGTCAAAGATAAAGCAATCACATCATATATAATAATAGATAATCATGACATACATAACAGTAGATAATGAATATTTCACCAAATAAGCAAGACTAATTGGTAACCAAAGCATTCACAACATAGAACAAGTAATAGTCCAAGTGTAACTTACTGCATAAAGAATGAAGAACTCACAGCTATAATCAAATGCCTAATAAGAAACCAGAAATTTGCATCAAAAACCCATAAACAAAGCAACAGTAGGGTCACGACTATAATGAGAAGTAGCTCACAACATCAACAAAGAGCAAAGAATACCATGGAAAAGAAGACCATATGGCACAAATGGAGGTAAAATAACTTACAAAAATTACCATAGCATGCCTGCAATAAGCTAAGAATCCCAAATCTAAAGGAGTGATGAAGCTACAACATTGTAGAACACGACAAGACCTTCATAGCTAAAACCATAAGCAAACCCACAATGAAAGAGTAGATACCATATCTCATGGAATCATAAAATTATCCATCATAAAGCCATAAAATGAAGAAGAACCCTCATGGCATCCAAATACACCAGCAGTTATGGCGTTCACAGAATGTAGGAAACCCAAAGAAAATCACAGCCTTTGGAAACCCAGCTCACGACCAGCAAAAATAGAGAGCCATGAAAGAAAGAAAATCACCCATAATAGCCAATGTCTCAACCATGAAATGGAGGGAAAGAACTTATGAATTAAATCAACACTCATGGCAAATATACTAGGCATCCAATATAGTAGAGCAAGGAGAAATCAAAAAAAATAGAATTTCCTCATGGCAGCTAGGGTTTCAACCCAATTTTTTTCTCTCATCCTTCCAATTTGAAATGATGGAAATAATTGTATTTTTTATTTTTGATAACCCCTTAAAACAATTTGAGTTCCCCTTTCGGGTCCATATGTAAAGGGAGTATACAAATACTATAAAACATCTTGTAAATTTTTATACATATTAAAGGTAAAGAGTTCTATTTTTATCATTCAATACATATATAAATGTATAAAATTATTTATTATACTTGTCTTTTACCATGTTTATAAACATTAATATGTTTATTATTTAGTAAATAATAATATTTACTATTTGATATTTATTAAACACATTAATATCGATAAATATAACAAAAGAGGAATATTTGTATAAATCTTGTAAAATTTCTATATCAAATGGCTATAATTATAAAGTCTTTGTTATTATTAATTATTACAAAAAGGGGGAAAGAAGAAATTGAAGTAATACAAATGATAACTATGAAGTTGGGAGTCTATTTTAAGATCTGAAGTGCAGTCAAGTTTTTCAGTAAAGGCAAAGAGTTATATTTTTAGCAGAGATGTATTGTTTGAGTTAACTGGATGTTACATAAAGTTCATTCTTGGTTAAGGGTAGTTTGAGTTTTCCATGTAGTGATGGAGCACTTTAGTGCTATTTTTGGTGAAATATGAGGCAATTAGAGCCAATTTTGCATGCAATTCATTATGGGAGCCTGTTTTATGCATATCTTGCATATTTTTGATGAGTTTCTCATGCTATATTTTTGGGTTGATTTTGAAATCAGAGTTAGGGTATTATGCATGATTTTGAAGAGTTAAGGTAGTTTTCTAGTTAATTATCAATTGGATAGGTGGTTGAGAGCATTTTTTAGGGGCTTCTTCATAGTTTGGATCAATTTTGACTCATATATTCCATGCATATTTTTTATATCTAAATTAGGGTTTTGAGCTCTATTCATTATACATTCACCTCATTATGAGGTATCTTCTTTTGGGCTTATATTTTTTTGTGCATTGCAAAATTTTGAGTTGATTGTAAGAGTGCTTTGTAGTAGAGATTTTTTTAACATTGTTTATACAGATTCAGTGGTTCCTTCTCATTGATTTTTGTGCAATATTGTGGATTCTTTGTTTATATGTTGTGTTTGTCCTTCATTAAAGCTGTATTCCTTATTGCATGTTAGAATCTTGTTACTTGTAATTGCAAGTCTTTGTTTGTGTCCTTATTATTTTTGCAGAAAATTAGTAAAACATACATTTTCCTTTCAAAGCAGAATTTTTTGGGTCCTTACATAGAATCACTTTTGTAGTTGCATGTTTGTTTGAGTATTGTGAATCATTCATGTTATGGGTAATTTGTGTTGATTTGATTAAAGTTGCATATGAATTATTGGTGTATTGCCTCATTTAGGTTTAGTATCAGTTATTTTCATTCACTTCTCATCCCTTTTCCCACATACAACTTAGGTTTTAGGTAATTACTATTTAGGAACTAGCCTAGCTTCCAGAGATTCATCTCTCCTTTTAGGAAAAATCACCACCTGAGAGAGTTTTAATGTTTCAATAGGATAGCTAGATTCTACATCTTTCTATAGGCGTAATCTTGATTAACAACAAGTACTCAAATCAACTAAGCATTTATCTTACCAACAAGTAGCAGGTTTGACATCAGTGACAAAACAATGATTGAAACACATTCTCATACTTGTATCAATCTATTTTCAATGATCTCCCTCTTTGGCATTGATGGAAAACTAGTACCAACAACAATACCAAAAAGAAAATAGTTCCTTCTATTGAAATATCTCCCTCTATCAATAGCTTTCATCTTTTGTATAGGTTACAAAATTCTGTTATGATCAACAAATAATCAACTCATCCTTATGACTCCCTTTTGATCACTTCCTCTTTCTAATATTTAGGTATTTTTCTCTGCCTATTATGTTCTTATATCTCCCTTAGCACTATCTCCCTCTTACTAGGTAGATGTAATCATTTATCCCTCTATAGTAATCATCAGGTACACTGTCTTTGTATGCACCACAAGATTTTTTGATATATTTATAGCACTTGTATTATCACAATAAAGTATCACAGGTTCAATGATTCCCTCCTTCATACCTTTGAGTTGTTGTTTGATCCATACAATGTTTGTACAATTTACTACATTAGCAAAATATTCAGCTTTAGCAGTAGATTGATATATACAGTTTTGTTTCTTGCTATTGCATATAACCAGTCATTTTCCTAAGAAAAATGCTCCTCCACTAGTGCTCTATTTGTCATCATATTTCCAACCCAATTAGCATCAGTAAAGGCTATCAACTCAAACTTATCATTTTTCTTGTAGTATAGACCATAGTCTTCTATACCTTTCAAATATCTCATTATTCTCTTAGCAACCATCAAATGAGTCTCCCTGGGATTAGCAAAGAATCTTGCAACTATCCCAACAGATAATGCAATATCAGGTCTGCTTTGTACTACATATTACAATTTTCCAATCATAGACCTATATATTGTTTGATTCACCTCAGTTGAATCATCATTCTTTGATGATTTATGTCATGTCACCATAGGTGTGCTTAAGTTTTCAGTATCTCCTTTACATATTTTGACTGAGTGATGTATATAACATATTTCATCTAACATACTTACAAACCCATGAAGAACTTGATCTCTCTAAACATAGACATCTCAAATTGTTTCTTCATTTTATTTGCAAAACCTTTACATAAAGTATTCTAACCTTCAAACATGATATCATCAACAAAAATTGCATATAGTAAAATACCTTTACCTTTTTTTGTCTTCAAGTACAGATTGCTATTATCATTGATCCTCTCAAATCCAATCTTCACAAGATAATTGTGAAGTCTTTCATACCATGCTCTTGGTGCTTGCTTTAAACCATATAAAGCTTTGTGTAGTTTACATACCATATTTTTGTTGTTAGCATCAAAAAATCCTTCTAGCTATTCTATAGAGACCTCTTCTTCCAATATGTTCAGAAATTCATATTTAACATCCATTTGATAAACTTTGAAACCTTTGTATGCAGAGTAAGCAAGTAGAGTTCTTACTCCTTCCAATCTTTCAAAAGGAGTGTATGTTTCTCCATAGTCTATCCCTTCTTCTTGTGCAAACCCCTTGCAAACTAATCTTGTCTTATTCCTTTTGACTTCACCATTTTCATCTAACTTGTTTCTGTACACCCACTTGGTGCCAATCACATTTTAATCTTCTAGTCTAGGAACTAAAGTCCATGTTTTGTTCTTTTTAATCTATTCAATCTCTTCTTTCATGACTTTACTCTAGTCAACATCTTCTAAGGCATCTTTCATTGTCTTAGGTTCATGCATGCTGAGAAAACATGTATCACTACTCAACCTATTTCTTATCATTGGTGTTGCATCTTTATCTCCAATAATTTGTGCAGTAGGGTGATTTATTTTCACATACTTTGACAATCCTAGTTCCACTGTATTTTCCTCATTTGGTCTATCAACTTTTGAATCACTATGTACTTCTCTATTAGGTAATTTAACATTTCTTTCATCTACACTAATCTCAAAATTAGAATGTGCCTCAACTTCATTCTATAACTTGACACTTGACTGCAGTTTGGTTCCTGAATGCAACTCAGCATTCATTGTATGTGATTCAGTAGTCACTAAAACTTGATGTTAATTTGCAACTTGATTTACAACACTTTCATCAGTAGGCATACCTTCATAACAATATACAAATGATTTGTATTTCTCTGGTTCCTTCATAGGTTTAGCCTCATGTACTTTTGTATATTCATCAAATTTCACATTTACACTTTCCACAACTTTGTTAGTGTTAGTATTTAAACACTTGTAAGCTTTACTTCTTGTGAAATAGCCAAGGAATATACCTTCTTCATTTTTTGAATCTAATTTACCATTCCTAAAATCTTTGAGAATATAACACTTACTTCCAAATACCTTAAAATATTTCACATTGGGTGAGTATCCATACCATAGTTCAAAAGGTGTTGAATGAGTACCTTTCTTGACTTGTATATGGTTCAAGGTATAGACAACTATGCTTTCAACCTCTCTCTAGTATTTCAAAGCAACATTCTTCTCCATCATGAGTATCCTAGCACAGTCCCTTACAGATATGTTCCTCCTTTCAACGATTCCATTTTGTACAGGGCTTATAGGGGTAAATGTTTGTCTTTTGATTCCTTTGTCATTAAAAAACATCTCAAACTCATTTGATGTAAATTCTCCTCCTCTGTTAGATCTCAAACATTTTAGACTTTTACATGTTTCCTTCTCACTCTTGCTAAGTACCACTTAAACATTTGGAAAGCATCAAATTTCTATTTTAGAAACATAACTGTCATCATCTTAGAATAAATATCAACAAATAGCATAATGTACTTATCACCTTTGTAGCTTTTCACATCAATTAGTCCACACAAGTCAATGTGAAAAATCTCCAAAATTCCTTTATAGGTGTGAGTCTTACTCTTAAAACTAGACTTTGTTATTTTACCTAACTGACATTGTTTGCAAATTATATTGTCAGGTTTCTTCAACTTAAGCAAACCTCTGACTCTTCTCATGTTACTGATACTAACCAAGTTATCAAAACTAACATGACATTGTCTCTTGTGCCATAACCACACATCATCAAATTCTACAATTAGGCATAGCATCATCCATATCAAGATAGAATAGATTAACTCTAGTTTGATCACCTTTTCCCATTAGTTTTTCATCAGTATCATATATCTTAGCAATCTTATTCTCAAACTCAACCTTGCAACCTAAACTATTTAGTTGTGACACACTCAACAAATTATTGTTAAGTCCTTCAACATAATAAGTATTGTCATATAAAATCTTTTATGTGAGTTTGATAGAACCTTTTCCTTTTATTAGACAGGGTGCATCATTACCAAACCTTGCAATATTTCCATCATAATAATTCAAGGTAATAAACTTACTATTATCTCCAGTCATGCGATGTGAACACCCACTATCAATAATCCATCTATCATTCTTGTTCACACAAGACACTAGTGCAGTTGCCTCGAGTCAGAATCATAATCATCCTTCATTGCAACATACACCACTTCATCATCATGATCGTCAGATCCATCTTTGGTTTCCTTTTCTACAATGTAACAAGACTTATTGCCTTTGTCTTTGTAATCTTTGATGTTCTCATCTCTTCTACTTTTCTACTTTTCTCCACCTTTATAGTTCTTCTTCTCTGGACATCTAGTAAGAATATGACCAACCTCATTGCAATTAAAACACATGATAGGTAACTTACCTTTGAATTTGCCTTTAGATCTATGAAATCTCCTTGTAGTAGCACTTCAAGTTGCTCTACATTCTCCTCATCTATATCACTATCATTGGAGACATATTTTACCTCTTTCTTCTTTTTCTCATTAGGTTCCTTCATTGACAACTTAGCTTTGAAAGAAGATTCAACATTGTGAGATTTGAAGTTGTCAAAATTAGATAGCTCAAAAGTAGTGAGCTTACCTACCAGACCTTCAAGAGTCAGATTAGAACCTGGTATACATCTTAGTTCTTATATTGTAAAAACTTAAATAGCATAGATGAGTAATAGTGTTCTCAAAAAATTTCTTAATATAGTCTCATCATCTATCTTACCGTTAGATCCTCTTATAGCATTAACACCATCTTTTATCCTAGAGCAATATTGAGCAACATTCTCACGTTCTTGCATCCTCATATCATTGAACTTACCTCTAAGACTTTTAGATTTGGCTCTCAAAACATTTGCATCACCTCCATAGATGATGTGAAGAGCATCCCACATCTTATTTGCACTATCACAACCCTTGATGTCATTGAACTCGTCATAACTTAGGGAAGAGGCAATCTGTAGCATTGTCTGATTATGTTCTTTCTTCTTTTTCAGATCTTCAGCAGTTAAGGCCCCAATCGGATCAACATGCTCAATGGTGAATGGTAGATTGTGCATCGTCTCCAAGACCTCCTAGATGTAGCTTCATCAAACTTTTCCATATAGGAAAGTTGTCCCTGTTAAGCTTGGGTACCTCTCTTTTTGACATCTTGATCTTTTGCTTCAAGTACCTTCAAACTAGTCCTCTTGAAGCAGATGACTCTGATACCAATTATTAGAATTATTTAGAATAACTAAGAGGGGGGTGGGGGGGGTTGAATCATTTATCCAAGGTCCATATGTACAAATAAAACTTTTCATAGCTTAGTGAACCCATATCCATAAAACATATTCATGCATCCATCAATTAGATCATACAATCACTTAAACTTTGCAGGTTACTGTCAAATCAACTTGTAGAAATGTTAGCATGAAACATAACATATTTAATAATACATTTGACATGATGATTTTACGTGGAAACCCAATTTTGTAAAAACCACCAGTAACATGCTACTCATTCTCACTCTTCTAAAGTCATGCCCTGTGAAAGGCCTACCTTGTCAAAGGTTGCAATACAAACTCTTAAATGTGACCTAGTTAGAGGATTTCAATCACCATGTTAAGAGTGATCCTTGTTAGAGGAATTTAGATCATTCACTTGGAATGTCACCTAGTTAAAGGCTTTACAAATGACTATTAGGTCAACCTTAATCAAAAGGATTTACCCTAGATTGGTACAATGATTAGAAAGTAACAGTAAGGCTTGATCTGATAACAAATTACAACTCACTTGTAGATTACAGATGTCTATTTCCATCCTCCATTCAGCTTCGCTTTCACACACTTCAGCTCTGGTAGCTTGTTCACCTTTCAAGCATTCATACTCTTAAGCCATATTACTTTGCTTTCCAATAACAATCTCCTTAGTTCAATCTCTAAATGAAGAATTACCTTAGACCTCTTGTCTAACTTAGATTCTTGAACATTGACCAACCTTGCTTCTAACTAGTCATCTATAAATAGAAAATTATCATCCTCTATTGTTCATTTTAAGGTTGGGTAGGATTAGGTAGGATTCAATGAATCTACCCATCTTTTCATTTTTGCCCCTTCTAGAAACTTCTCCTTCAATCCTCTTTGAATTCACCTCAAAATGGTTTACCATGAATTCTATGCCACCAAATCATCATATTTATCTTCCACACACTTCAAAAAAATCAAGAAAACAAAATAATCAGCTTAAATTTGTCAAATCCACAATCTAACATGAATACTAGCACTCATCATCAATATGCTATCACTCAACTTCCATATTGTTCTTCCACTCATCTTCAACTAGATCACTCAGCAAGCACTAAAGTTTACTGGTGCTCGACATCAACTAAACTTTACTCGGCTTACACTGTACCACTCAACATACACTGAACATTGAATTTTCTTGGCTCCAACTGATTTTTTGCTTGACTTGCACTAACGTTGCTCAGCACCTACTATCCACTTGGTCAAGCTTGGCAAACTCAATTCCTCTTACTTTTTTTCTAGACTTAATTAGTGTATCAATCCTTTGCAACCTTAAGTGGATAATTAATGCACTATATCATCACTGTCTTAACTGATCTTTGTACTCCTTTTTACATACCATAACTCAACTTTTTCTCTAGGTGCTTTTGTTATTTCATTTGATCAAATCCTTGTCATTAATCACACAAATGATAGTACTCAAATCAACTAAGCATTTGTCTTACCATCAAGTAGTAGGTTGAAATCACAAACAAAACAATGATTGAACCACATTCTCATACTTGTATTAATTTGTTTTCAACACCTTATGCATTCAATATTTGATAAGGTTCATCTCAAGCCAAATTGAATTATTTCATAGCATTAAACTTTGATCATTAGGCATTCAAGAGTGTATTTGACTTCTAAGCATTCATTTTAATGAAATGCTTTTCAATTTATGTAAGGCATTCAAGATTGGATGGGAATTTTATCCTTAAGTGCATTTAAGAATTTGTTTGGTTTACAAATTAATTAACAACATCTATTCAAATACAAGTGGTTAACCATGCATGTTCATTCCATTCCCTAATTCTAAAGTCCTATAAATCTCCTTCCTATAATAAGATTGGTTAGTAATCTTTGTGAATGAAGTAACCAAAAGAGAAAAATATTAAGAAATGTGTTAAAACCATTCAAGTTACAGAAATTGTATAGATGACAAAATACAATTGCAGACGCTAAACTACGCAGATGCAAGAATACAAAAGACAAAGTACTGAATCAGATAGTTATACCTAATACTTATCATGTTAGGACATATATAATAGATCAATTTTGAAGATTCCAAACCACACAACATTGATTCAGTTCTGTACAAATTACAAAGTTTGATAATAATTTCAAAATAGAAAAAAAAAATGCAGTTAAATAACAAATTTTACTAGGTTTATTGTACAAATACTAATTATTGCCAAGAACCCAAGAATAGATACTATATAAAATGATGGAAAAGTAGTTAAAACAGAAAGTCTTTTAGTTGTGTTAACCCATTCAGAGACAACAAAACAACACTAACAACATATTAGAGATGCCAAAGTTTAGAAATGGAAAAATAGGTGAAGTTTCCAAATAATTTTCACACGTGCGACTAATAAGTGCATACTCTAAAACAAAAAAATGTCAAAATGTATGTGTAGACAACACTGTGAGTAATGTAAATGACAGTGCATGTTCTAGACTTGACGGTTTTGGAATTTTGCAAAATTTAAGTTTGGAATAGGGACATGAGTCCCATCAGGCATGCCACAATGTATATGTGAAAAACCTAATCTATTTAGAGCATGCGTAAACAAGAAAACATTAGTAGCATGTGCATATGAAAGATATAAACTAGAAAACTTGAGTTTCACTACACTAATGCAACCAAAAGAAAGTGGTAGGTGTTCTCCAAGGGGTGCTTGTGCACAAGTTACCTAAAGGACTCTACTTGTCCAATCTTCTTTGGATCCTAATTCCTATTTTAGGATATCAATATACTCAATTATCCAAGCCTAAGACTATCCTAACTCTACTCCAAGAGTTAGTCCTCTTGTGTTTAACCTTGAAGGACAACTATCACTAGTTTTGTCTTAATGCTTCACTTTTGCTTGAAGGAATCTAGGTATAAATCCTTCATATCAACTCCAAAAATGCTACAAGGGCCTCATCCACCATTTTTTTAGTCATATTAGATCCATTCATTCCCATTTAAATAGGTTTCCAACTCCGATTGAGTCAAGTTCCAAATTCACTGTTTTTAGGACCCTATTAGGCCTAATTGACCAATTAGCCCTATGTAGAGCATTTTTTTCTAGATTTTCTCCCAAAACTTACAAAAAACCCAAATTATAACCTAGGATCATGATACCCTTTCAAAAACCTAAAATATTTTCTAGGTCTAAGCTCCTCAAGTCCTCTGTACACTAGTATCCTAAAATGTAGGGCTAATAGGGCTATTTGGGTTCCTAGAAAATAATGGACTGATTTTTACCTAGAAATCTATTCAAATGGATTATAAAATCTCTTAGCTCACACCTAGGGCTCTATATGACCCTAATGAATTTTTAACCACTTTTGGTTCTGTTCTTTCACACTCACCCTTTCTTCTACATTTAGATTTTCATCTTCCATACACCTAGTCAGACATTCTAAGCTTGCCTAGGGCATGGTTTTAAAATTAGAAAATTGATTCCTCTAACCTCCTACTTGAATATTAACACTAAAAAGAGTCTCCTATAACACATTCATTCAACCTTTGGATTTTCCTAAGGTTGGATTTCATGTGGGAGCTATGAAACTAAAAACTACACTGAACTGACCAAGAACTAGCCTAAAACTTAAACAATTTATAAATGCACTCTAATCTACTCTAATAAACTTTATCATAGAATGAAAATTACTTAAAACTAACTACTTGAAATAGATCCAACATTAATTTTGTCATTTTAATCCATGTAATCATTCATTAACTCAAAACACTTCGACTGTAGTGAAAAATTAGAACACTATGCTATTCATTCACTTCAAAACTTACATACACTGATCCCCCACCTCAAGAAATGAGCCAAAAATTATCTTAAGGTTCCTCTCCCATGTTTTCAATCCTTCATCATTGATTTCCCACTCCTAGAATGAAAGGAATCCAAAGTTGTCAAGTTGCATACAACATTTGCAAAAATTACAAATGTTGTCTTGACAACTTTTTAGTATCTTTTGCATTTATGATGCAACATTAATTTTGGGGCCTCTAACCCATACAATTTGATTAGATAGCATCATTAAATCCTTTTAAAGCATCTTTCTCACTATTCTAAGGTCTAGGACACATTTAGACCACATTTCCAAAATTTAGGCCTATTCTAAGGACTAAACACTTAAAAGAAAACTAAACTAAACTAGATTGAAATTAGAACAAACCACTAATTAATCTAATCGCACACAACAAAAAACCTTCTAAGGTCTAGGAAAAGACATATTGACTTGGCTAGATTTAGTTACAAACCAAAATTGATCAGAACTTTAGGAATAGCCTAGGTGCTCCTGCACCATCCTCCCCAAATGAAAATACTTCAATCCATCCTTGGATTGAGTAAGTTGAGATCAATGCCCAACTTTTTGGACTCTAACTCCTTTAGCCAAATTGTATCTACATCCAGTTGTCCATGCCACTTCACTAAGTGTTTTGTGTATTCCTTCTTCCTTGTCTTCTTGTATACTCTAGAATCTAGTATGTATCTTTCCTTCTTGATTGGTGCAAATAGAAAATTGAGTTAGCCTATGTCTTGAATGACTTCAGTCAAAATCTAATCTGGATTAGGTATTATCCCTTTATATAAGACCAAGTCTACTATATTAAAAATAGGTGATAAGCCACTATTCTCTAGTAACTCCACCTTATAAGCATTTGCTCCATATTTGGCTAGTATGGTACATGGACCAATTCTTCACATTTGTAGCTAATGTGGGACTCCTTTCTATAGTTTGGCTTTTTTAATGTATATCATCACTAGATCCCCAACTTTGAATTGGAAATTTCTTTTTCCCTCATCCACTTTATTATTTATCTTCTTAGTATTTTCAATTAGTGTCTTCCTTATTGTGTCATGGACTTCTTCCATAGCATATGCAAAGTCCTCTACATATCTACTCTCTTTAGCTCCATCCTTCAGATATCTGAGCTCATATATTCCTCTAGGGTGTAGGCCATAGACTATTTCAAGGGGACTCTTACTAGTAGCCATGTTCATAGTGTCATTATAGACATATTTAGCTTGTCCAATGAGTTGGTCCCAAGTTTGACCATACTATTTTGTTAAACACCTTAGCACGTTACCAAGACTCCTATTGACTACCTTAGTTTGACCATCTACCTAAGGATGGTATGCAAATCCAAAAGACAATTTTTTTCCTAGCTTCTACCATAGAGTCTTCCAAAAATGACTTGCGTATTCTGACTACCTCTTTGAAGAATAGGGAAGCTATCTGACTTGCATCATGGGTTGTCTTGCAGGGTACAAAGTGTGCCATCTTACTGAATCTGTCCACTATAACATAAATGTTATCCATTCCTAGCTTGGTCTTAGGTAAACCTATCAAAAAATGCATGCTTAAACACTCTCATGTTTTGTTAGGAATGGGAAGAGGTTGGTATAGACCTGCATTGGAAGATGTTCCCTTGGCCTTCTGACACACAACACAAATTTCTACATACTTCCTAATATCCAAATTCATCTTGGGCCAAAAGTAAAATCTCTAAACTAATTATTGTGTCTTATTGACCCCAAAATAGCCACTAAGTGCACCATTGTGTTTTTCTTGGATCAAATTCTCCCTTATAGACCCTCTAGGGACACATAATTGACCACTTTACACAATAGATTACTCTACAAAGTATACTTAGAGTATTAACTATGAAACTAATTCTTGTATTCTTGGCATACCTTATAGATGTCTACAAAGTCTTCATCTTCATTGTAGAGGTCTTTGAAGTTGTCTATCCCCATGCTCTGTAGTTGAATTCCTTAAACAGTGAGGGCTTACATGCTTAAGGCATCTACTACCATATTCTATAATCCCTTTTTGTGTTTGATGTTGAATGTGTATGCCTGCAGATATTCCACCCATTTAATATGTTTATGACTAAAATTCTCTTGTGAATTCAAGAAACTCAATGCTTGGTTGTCTGAATTGACTACAAACTCCTTTGGAAGCAAGTAGTGCCTCCACTTTCTTAGTGCTAGAACCAAACCATACATCTCTAGGTCATAAGAAGAATACTTCTTTTTGGCTTCACTTAGCTTCTCATAATTGAAAGCCACTGGTTTCCCCTCTTGGCTCAAGACATAACCAATTCCTACATTGCTAGCATCACACTACTATAAATAGCTTCTCAAATCTTGGCAAAACCAAAATGGGTTGGGTAGAATTCTTCTTTTTCAACAACTCAAAACCATGGTCAACTTGTTCATTCCATAAAAACTTAGTTTTCATACCTCCTTTAATAGTGTCTAATGTAGGAGTACAAATTGCATTGAATTGTTTGATAAACTTTCTATAATACAAAGCCAAACCATGGAAAATTCTTACCTCAGTTGTTGTTCTTGGAGTAGGCCAATTGAGAATGGCTTCCAATTTTCTTGGGTTCATCTTTAGATTGCCTTGGAATAACACAAATCCAAGGTACAATAGCTTTGTCTTGATGAACTCACATTTCTCTAATTTAATCATCAACTTCTCCTCATGCAGCTTCTTGAAAACCAATTATAGGTGTCTGAGGTGTTCTTCTCTTGTCTTACTATAGATGAGTACGTCATCTAAGTACACCACCACAAATTTTCCAATATATTCCTTAAGGACTTCATTCAAAAACCTATTGAATCTAGATGGGGCATTGGATAGCCCAAGTGACATTACAAGCCACTCATACAATCCTTCGATGGTTTGGAAGGCTATCTCCCTCATTGATCCTAATTTGGTGGTATCCACTTAATAGGTCAATATTAGTAAATTGTTTGGCTTCTCCTAGACAGTCCATCAAATCTTCTATCCTAGGGATAGGGAAACTATACCTAATGGTTATCCTATTTATTGCTCTAGAGTTAGTACATAGTCTCAAGTTCCTCCCTTTTTAGGGGATAAGACAATGGATACATCACAAGGGCTTCCTAATGGGTCCTTGGCTTAGGATTTTTTGTATTTGTTTGGCAATTTCCTCATTTTGTTGAGGGTTCATCTTATAGGCTACCTTATTGGGAAGGGTAACTCCTAGAATAAGGTTTATCTGATGGCTTACAACCCTCTAAAGGGGTAGGGTTAATGGTTTTCCATCACTCATAATGCCTTCATACTTCTGTAATATTTCTTGTAATTCTATTAGCAAGTCTATCCTTTTTTCTGTCTTGTCTGCAACTTCTCCTTTTGGCTTCAACACCAGTGCAAGCCTAACTTCTTCTCCTTCTTCTAGGGTTTCTAAGAATTTATTTTCACTCACCATGAGGACATTGGGACCAATTTCCTTTACCTTAGCATCCTCTAATAGTGACTATATTTTAAATGTCATATTATCCTTCTTGAAAGAGTGTGATTTTTTCACTTCGTCATGTATGGCATGTCTACCAAATTGCCATGGTCTACCTAGGAGAAAGTGACATGCATCTATATGTAATACATCACATAATAATTTATCCTTATATCTCCCAATTGTAAACTCCACCCAAGCTTGTTCGTTGACAAGGACATGTTGTCCCTTGTTCAACCAAGTAACTTTATATGGACTAGTGTGAGGTATTCTTTTCATCTTCAATTTATCGTCTGCCTCCTTAGACCCTGAGTCTATAATGACTCTACAAACCTTATCCATCATCTTGCACATCACTCTAAATAGTGACCTTCTTTGACTAGGTTCCTCTTTTTCAGGCTCCTTTATTAGAGTTCTTCTCATCATGAGATTCACTCCTTCCTCATATTCAAATGGCACTTCAGGGTGTTTTCCCCCTCCATTTGTTTCTTCATAAACATAATTCACTCTTTTGTCACCTCCCTGAGAGGTATTGCCTTTCTTTGGACACCTATATGGAGGATGTCCTAACTGGTTACAATGGTAACACCTCATATTGGCAAAATAGTTGCCTCTTCCTTGGCTACTACCTCTTCCTCTACTATTAGAGTTCCTTTCTTTATTTGAACCCCCTCTATTAGAGTTTCCTTTTTTTTGTTTAGTAATCTTAGTCACTTCTTGACTCTTTGCTTCAAATTTTCTTCCTCCATATCCCCCTCTTTATCTTCTAATGTCTTTACCTTTACCTCTACCTCTAGTAGTACTGGAATCTTGCTTCTTTCTCAGCTTCTCTTCAACTTTGACAGCAATTTGGTGGTACTTTTGAACAATGTTTGGAGTCAAGAGACTCATCTCATCTTGTATGGTCCACTTAAGTTCATTGATGTATCTTGCTACCTTCACCTTCTCATCTTCTACAACCCTTGACCTCATACAACTCTTTGGAACTCCTCAGTATAAGAGTTCACATCCAAGTCTTTTTGTCTAAGACTTTGGCCCCTTTTATGTAATTGTATTTTGTAATCCTCAAGCACATAAGAATCTCTAATTTTTTCCATCATAGCCTTCCATGTGGCAATGGGCTTCTTTCCTTCCTTCTCTCTCCCATCTTGGATAAATTTCCACCAAGTGAGTGTAGGCCCTCTTAACCTGGCCTTTGCAACTCTAAACTCTTGAGATTTGGTTATGCCATCACATTCAAAGTGATTTTCTATTCCTTTTATCCAATCAAGGACTACCTCGGGTTCCATCTTACGACTAAAGATTGGAATACCTTTTAGAGCTTTGCCATTTAAGGCTCTCAATGCTTTAAGGAATGGTCTTTAGTGAGTATAGGATTTGGTTCAGGGACCTCATCCTCAATCACAACCTCCTTACCTTTTTCTTCTTTAGATTGTTCCTCAATCTTGTCCTTGACTTCTTTAGCCTTCTTATCCACTTCATCCACTTTTTGTTCCAATTGAGCTAGCCTAGCTCTGAGCAACCTATTATATTCTTCTTGCTCATCTACCTTCTTAGAAAGCTCTACATTGGTAACCATTATGGACTAAACAACTAACTTTTTTGGTTGGAACATTAACCACAAGCCTAATCTTTTATGCTTTGATACCAATCTGGTAGGTGTTCTCCAAGGGGTGCTCACACAAGTTACCCAAAGGACTCTACTTTTCCAAAAAAAAAATCCTAATTCATCTTCTAGGATCTTAATAGCCTCAATAATCCAAGCCTAAGAATATCCTAACTCCACTCTAAGAGTTAGTCCTCTTCTATTTAACCTTGAAGGACAATTATCACTAGTTTTGTCTCAATGCTTCACTTTTGCTTGAAGGATTCTAGGTATAAATCCTTCATATCAACTCCACCAATTCTACAAGGGCCTCATCCACTATTTTTTCACTCATTATACATACATTCATTCCCATTTGAATAGGTTTCCAACCCCAATTCAGTCGAGTTCCAAATTCACTATTTTTAGGACCCCATTAGGCCTAATTGACTAATTAGCCCTATGCAGAGGGTTTTTATGGATTTTCTCCGAAAACTTACAAACAACCCCAAATTATACCTAGGATCTTGGTACCCTTTTTGAAAACCTAAAATATTTTCTAGGTCTAAGGTCCTCAAGTCCTTCGTACACTAGTGTCCTAAAATATAGGGCTAATTGGGCTATTTGGGTTCCTAGAAAGCAGTGGACTGATTTCTACCTAGAAATCTATTCAAATGGATTGCCCAAGCTCTTAGCTCACACCTAGGGATCTATAGGACCCTAATGACTTTTCAACCACTCTTGGTTTAGTTCTTTCACACTCGCCCTTGCTTCTACGTTTGGATTTTCATCTTCTATACACCTAGTCAAATAGTCTAAGCTCGCCTAGGGCATATTTAAAAAATAGAAAATCAATTCCTCTTACCTCATACCTAAATATTCACACTATACAAAGGCTCCCCTAACACATTCATCCAACCTTTGGAGCTACCTATGGTTGGATTTTTTGGCAATATGGTCAATTAGATGTCTTGATGGTTGCCATTTATGGCAACATACATTCAACAATTCATTTATGCATTTAGAGATAGAAAATTGTCTAAGTGTTAGACAGTTTACAACAACACAAAGTACAAATCTTAAGAATGTAGATGATGCATAGAGAGTTGTCTTGTGCACAATTGAGGAAAGTTTTGTGACATTTTCATGATGATGTGTACCAATGTGCATGTGTGTACATATAGTACAACACAAGTTATACTAAGATTAATAGTGTGGTCATTTAATAGTGCATAACAGAGCATGATAGTAAACAAAGTTGTAGGGCTTTAGGAATTATTTTGGTTTCAAAATAATTATTAAGTTATGTTGAGCCAACTGTGTGGATATTATTCCATAAGTTATTTTATATTATGTCAAGCTTGTGAAGATATGAAGGCTGACAGTGCAGAGTTTTATGTTTATGCAAGGTATAAGTAAAGATCTTGTCTTGTGCAAATAATAAGGAAGTTGCATGATTATATGTGACATGTGAGCTATTGTGAGAACTATTTCAAGCCTTACGTAATGTGTAAGATTAGAGCAAGTGTGAGTTATAGCAGCAAAGCAAGTATTGTATGTATACTTATCTTGTGACTAAACTGAATTGTATTATTGCATGTTAGGGTAGTGGGCTCTTCTTGCATACATTGTAATTGTTCTACCAACTCCCAACAAGCTTGTAGCAACTCCTAATAGGTTTGAGGCTTCTAACAAGGACTTGATACACTATATGTACTTCATAGACTCCTAACAGGGTCAATATCCTTAATAAGATCCTATTGTTTAGTGAATCATCTAGTGGGTATCATCCCCACTGAGGTTTTCCCTTGGCCAGGGTTTCCCTAGTTAACAAATAATGGTGTTATGAGTTCTCTATGTGCATGGTTATATTTACTGTGTTGGTTTACTTTCATATGCAAGTTATAAAGTAGTTAACAATATTCAATTATGGGCAAAAGTTTGTAATATACTGATTCATCCCATGCCCCCTCTCAGTATTATCTATTTCTAACAATTGGTATCAGAGCACAGTTACTTTGAAGAGGCTTAACAACTTAGGTAAGAACCTAGTGAATATGGAACAGTTGAAGAAGAATCTTGAAGAAGCTCTTGAACATAGTGACCTTCTTACTGAAGAGAGAGATAACTTGAAAGAGAGATACAAAGATGCAAAAGTTTACATTGGCAAACTAAAATATGAAATTAATGATCTTAAATTTGACAAAGAACATTTTTTGTAGATTAGTGTTAATGATTACAC
Organism: Cupressus sempervirens; assembly: GCA_028749045.1. Lineage (NCBI taxonomy): Eukaryota > Viridiplantae > Streptophyta > Pinopsida > Cupressales > Cupressaceae > Cupressus > Cupressus sempervirens. The sequence goes on along the minus strand of CM053790.1, from coordinate 293,396,266 downwards.
TAAAAATCTCAAGAAAGAGAATGAGATCTTGAAACATGAGTTGAAAATTATTGAACTAAAGTTGAATCTTCATACTAGTGGCAATAAGAGTGAACCTAATCTAAAATTTGGGAATGCAGACCTTAGATCCTAGTTGAGTCAAGTGATATCTGAATTAGATTCTATTAAGATAGAGCATGTAGAGTTGGAAAAATACAACATCATTGTGAAAGGAGAGTTGACACAAGAAAAACAACAATTAGAGAAACTTTACACAAGTTCTGAGAAAATTGATGAACAAATATTTCATCAAAGACCTTCTTATGACAAGACAGACCTTGGATATCTTCTTGGAGAGAATTCATCAAAGAAATATGAGATTAGGATAGAACAAGATTCTATGATAGAAATTTCTAAAGAAAAGTTCAAGTGGTCTAATGAAGTTGAGAGAATTAAATTGACAGAGAAATTTGATGAACCTAGAACAATAGAGCAAGTTGAAGAACCTAAGCAAGATGATTTATCTAAAGAGGTAAGACATGAATTTAGAGGTAGATGCTACATATGTAATGAAGTTGGAAATATGAAGAAAGATTTCATAGGTAAGTCCTTTAAACCTATTACTAATTTTTATTGTTATAATTGTCATGGTTATGGACATAAGGCAGTAGAATGTAAGAAACCTAAGTTTATTGATGGTAATAAGAATAGTAGAATGTTTAGGAATACTAACCCTACAGGTAATGGAAGAAGTAGATCTTAGAGTAGACCTAATGATGGAGAGAAACCTAATGGTGAGAAAAAGTAGTATGTTTGTTATAAACATAACAATCCTGGACACATTGCAAGAAATTGCAAAGAACCTGAAAATCAAAATGGAAACAATCAGAGGAGAAATACACTCGTATGTCAGTTGTGCAATAACTTTGGACACATAGCAAGATTTCATAGAATGGACAAAGGGAACCTTAACGGGAACCCTAATTATAGAAGGAACAACAACAGGAATGAAAATGGAAGTAACAACAGTCAGAAAGAAGCAGTCAAAGAACATGTTGAGGAATTCAAAGAAGCATATGTTCAAGGCTTGTAATCTAGGGAGTTCACATGCAGTATTAGAAAATCAATTCTTTGATACATATAATGGAAAGTTGAAGTCACAAATTGTTTGTGTCTCAACCTGTCTAAATTAAGCTATTACGTGCCTAGAATTTTATGGGCAGGGTCCCCTTGCACCAGAGCATCAGTGGTTAGAACTGATGTTAGAGAATAAGTTAGAGATTGCATAGTTAAGAAAAGATAGAAGACATAGAGAGAAAGCTATGGTTCAGTACGTAAGTCTTGATACGATCGCAATAAGCGAGAATTGTAAGAACAAGGTCACTGGTAGACAGAGATAGTATTTTGAGTTTGTGGTAGATACACATTTAATGCACAATGTCATTTGAAATGATTTAAGGATCACAAGTGAGATTTAGTGTACCATTTTCTCATGTGAAGTGTCTTGAGCGAATTGAGAGTGATTTGAAAACAATTGAAGTGCATAGTAAATTGTATCAAGTTGAAAGTCACAAAAGCCCTAAAATCATGAATTTGAGGTATTTTATGGAATATTGAATCCAATTTATTGCATTATTTATAGTTATTGAGCAATGGCTAGTCAAAGAGTGCATGATGTTAGTGACAAACCAAGGTATGAGTTCAAGAAACACCTACTTGTTTCTTTATTAGATGATCTTGTAGGTGCATTTTTGCAAGTTCTGGAAAATATGTTACACGTAGAAGACAAAAGAATTTACATACATTGCAAAATTAAGAGAATAGGAGATGAGGAGATTCACAAAGATTTAGGAAAGATGTGCAACAATGATTTATCCCTAAAGTCTGAGTATGTGAACATTGAAGATTTGAATTTGGTGAAGTATATGTTCTACACAAAATTCGATAATCATGAGTGGACCCAAATTATTTTGAGCAGAATACAGGATGATATGTTCTGGTTGGGTGAAGTACAGATTGTCATTGATAGTGACCTAATTCAAAAGGTCACGAGATTAAGCAGTGAGGTTTGTAATCCTATTAATGAAAGAAATGTTAGGAAAATGGTGGAGACTAACCTAAAAACCAAGTTTGATGGAAGAAATATGAAGGTTGATCTTATTTAGGATAAAGGAGTCAAATTATTGACTAAGATCTTAGGGTACAAGTTGAACCATGGATCAAGGGCTAACTCTGTACCAACTAGATTTATTCATGCAACATATGTGATGGTTGTTGAAAGGAGGAAAGTAAATTTGTGTGACATTATCAGATTGCAACTATTGGATAATATTGCAAAGATAAAGAAAATAAAGAGCGGAGTATTTACATTTGAGTCCCTATTGACTCATTTGTTCTTCTATGTTACAAGAAAGTTTCCTAGAGTAATTAATTGTGATAGTGGTGAGTGTGCAATGAAGATGATAACTCAATGCTACAGATCCAAACCTGATAATGTTAGAGACATTGATATTGACAAAATGATGAAGAACTTTCAGTTTGAGATGAAACTGAGTTATAAGATACCTCCCTCTATGGTGGAAAAATATAAGGATGATATGTGCTTCATGGTGGAGACTGATAACACTTGCACGGAAGCAATGATACCTAGAGTAAAGTTGATTGAGCCTATGGGCTATGAGATGGGTGCAAAATTGATAGAAGGGTATGCACAAATCATACTTGAATCTGAGCAAGACACAGAATGTCCTAGATAGGGAACATATGATGAAATGTTAAGAATAGTAGAATCTAATCTCCACAACAAAGAGAACAAGAAGAAACTAGAGAAAGAGATAGATTTCATCTTCAAGGGATTTGGCATGTCAAGGCAGGAATTCAACAAGCTAAAGGGAATTGTGCTGGAAATGAAGGCTAGTGGGCAATCTGAATTGTTAGCAGCAACACCTATTGCAGTGGTAGGACCCTTGGAAGAAGTAATGGTGGCATAGCCATGTGTGCAAGCTCCTATTGCATCGTATGCAATAGTTGTGCAAATACAACTAGTTAGAGTCAACTACGAACAATCAAGGAGTCAGCAAAAGGTGGAAGCACCTACTGCGTAGAGGAAATCAGGAAGACTAGTAAAGGTTAAACAAGAACCCATAAAGAAAAGGGTCAAATATACCACTAGTGGACCAGGAAAGAGAAGAAAAACCATGCAAGTGAGCATTTTTGAAAGCTCAAAAGATGATACTAAAGATAGACTTATTGAACAAGATGCACATGAAGCTAAGACAATTATAGACAAAAAGGAATGGAAACCAAAGGTAGAGAATCTAAACATGTAGATTATAAATGATGAAAATTTTGTACAGCTAAATAAATTTTATAGCATGTATAGTAGTATGGATGGGAGGCAATTAGAGAAATCCATAATAAGAAACATGATTATGAGGAATAAGAGATTTGATAGCATTTAGAATAAAATTCCTGACGACCTATACAATAGGTTGATTAATAGGAAGAGAAGAGTAGTAGGAGAAGATTTGAACATGAAGATCACATCTATAAACAAGTTAAGTGATGTTGGATCAAAAGAAGAATCTGACAAAATTTTGAAGGGTATTGAGCCCTTGTTGAGGAACAAAAGAAGAGAAATTCTTCTAATGGGAGGCAATTATGAAGAGGTTAGGTGAGAAACAGAAGAGGCAATAGTAAAGTACATGTCCTCAGTACCTAAGGAGAGTGTGCAAGCCATAGATGATAGTCCAATGTATGTAGAAGTCCATACACCTTCCAGGGAAGAGGAAGAAGCAGAGGAAACACAACAAGCTTTATCACCACCTCATATTGTTATGGTTATTGAATCCATGCAAGTGGATAGTATGCACATAACCGTGGATAGTAAGGAGAACCCATTTGCTGGGTATAGAGCAAATATTGTTGGCAATATCATTAATATCACTGATTATTCTAGTTCTAATGATGAGGAAGAAGAGAAAAAGAAGAAAGAAGAACAAGAGAAGAGAGAACAAGAAGTAAATAAGAGAAAAGAAGAAGAGGAAAAGAGGAAGAAAGCAACAGAAGAAAGAAGAAGATGTGAAGAAAGAGGCTAAAGAAAATAAGAGAGCACAGGAACAGAAGGTAAAGGCTATTGTACTTTCAGTAGTGTCAGTAGTTGGAACATTAGCAACATCATCTATTCCATCTAATGATGAAGATCAGAAAGAATTAATGGGTATCTTGAGCATGTTATTCGAGAAGAATAAAACTCTTAAGTGTTTGGAGAAGACTCTTGTTGAAGTCTTGGAGCGCATGCAAAAGATAGTTTCCACAACTGTAGCAAATCTAAACTTGCAAGCCAAGGCAAAAGAGTTGGTGAATACCTTTGATGGGGAATTCACAACTTTAGCTAAGGTAGCAGCAGTGCAAGCGCAGATAAATCATGAAGCAACCCTATTTATCACAATGTGCACTAATGTGCACAATGATTTGAAGGCACTTGATGGAAATGTCAAGGAATTGAGAAAATGTATTGTTGAAGGTAAGAAATTGTATGGACAGTGTGCAATGTCTTACACTTACCTATCAGATTTTGATGCTAAGATCAAAGGCCATATGAGTGAGCTTCAGACACTCACTACAAGATTGTAGCAACCTAAGATCAGAATTGAAGATTCTGAGAATGACATTAAGAAGATTCATAATGCTATCAAAAGCATTGAATGTGACAAGGAGAAGGTATTAAGAAGATTCTCTATTCTTAGAGAATATCTGGCATCTAAAGTTGTAATTTTGCAGAGGCAATAGGAGGAATGTCTTTTAGCAAAGAATTCCAATGACAAATTTGCCTATACTAACCTAAGTGCAATTGAAGTGGCATCTTATGCACTTTACGCACTCGTAAGTATATCTGATATAGTCAAAGGAAAATGGAAGAAAGACTTTGACAGACTAAAGATTGATTTTGCAGATTGCATATCCAGAATGACGAGCTAATCTTTAGAAGGCAACAAGTTGTGTGATATAGTTTTGGCACCTTTGCCATTGATGTTAAAGGGGGAGTATTATGCAAAGTAAAATTTGTATAGATATAAATGAATATGTAAGGGGGAGATTATGAATGTATCAATGTAAAGGAGTGATGAGAAATGTAATGATCCATCAAAATATGAATAAAATTGTTACATTTTGAAAGCAATTTTTGTGTAGTTACTTTTATTTGATTTTGTTATGTATGACATCATTTTCGAACTTAGCCAATTTTCTCAAATGTTGTCGTTAATGCCAAAGGGGGAGATTGTTGGCAATATGGTCAATTAGATGTCTTGATGGTTTTCATTTATGGCAACTATTACCAATTTAACATACCTCCTAAATTGTTATGTTATATGTTGAACTAAGTGTGTTTTATTTGTTGACTAAGTGTGTTTAGTTGCTTAGAATACATATTATAGAATGGAAAGAATGTAGAAAGTAAAGTCCAGGAATTGGTAAATAGAAAAATTGATCACTTTTATTTAGAATACAAGTACCTAAATAGTACATTTTTTATTGAAATATCCAAAACTGTTTTGAGGAGGTACAAAGTGTTCAAGTTTTACACAGTACTTAAATACAATGCATTCAAATATCATAAGCACTCTCAGCTCCTAACATAATATCTAAATTAAACACATTGTATAAACAGAAAAATATTGAAAAGAGATAAGAGGAAAGGCATCCATTGCCTAAATGAAAGGTTTGTTGTGCTAAATGTTGAAGGATTGAGCCTGCATCTCCATCTGGGAGTAAACCTGCAAAAAATGAAAGAAGAGATGGGTCAGTTCATATGAACTAAGCAATGGAAAATTTTCCTGTCATCTATACTCTACTATTACTACAACATGGTTATTCATATAACTATGTTAAAAGACAAGATGACAAGAGAGAAATCTGAAAAATAAAACATGTTCATGCTAATGAGTTTGTTCCATGTGCAGATACAAGTATGAAGTTTGAGGTTGTTGAAGGATCTTGCATAAATTACACGCTTGAAGCCTTTCAACTGAATCATCTAGAGGCCAAGACTGAAGGACTAAGGAGGCTATCGAAGGGACATGCATAAATTACAAGCGTGAAACCTTCTGGCTGAATCATGTAGAGGTGAAGACTAAAGATATGGGGAGACTATTGAGGGGGCATATGTAAAATAAAAGTATGGGACCTTCTAGTTGAACCATAGCAGGAGATTGAAGACACAAGGAGATTGTTAAAGGGATGTCCATGTGTTACAGGTATGAAACCTTTCAATCAAATCATGGAGGATGTATGAAATTCTTGGTCTAAAGGTTAATGGAATTGGATCTTTACAAGTATATAGGTAGAAAAGGAAATAAAGAGATGTAACTTTCATAAATGATAGGAGAAGCAACAAGCTACAACATAAATAGAAAGATGTTTACGATCTTTTAAGATCAGATTGTTTGAGACAAATTGTTGCTCATCTATGACAAAGGTACATATTTACAGTAGCAAACATTCATCTATAATAAAATAACTATCATCATAAATCATGTTGTCAACAACATAACATAAGGTCACATATGTAACAACAAAAGAATCTGGGAAATAAAGATGCAATCAGCTATATCAATGCAGAATAGTCCATGGAAGCACATAATGTCTTCAATAGTTTCACAAGGAACAAACAAGTGAAACTGCAAATTTGTTGTAGGCTAGATCGGATAAAAGCATGTGGTTTATATTTTTAATTAGAGAAGTTTTTATTAAAATTTTCAAGGTGATACAAAAATAGTAGCATCCGATGAATCTAAGTAATGTCAGTATTTGCCTCACCTCAAGCATACAGGTCTTATTCCATGATCATTTTTCACATTGGCATAAAATGGAAGAAATAACAATAGGGAAGATTTGTGCTAAAACTATAATAATTAGCATCAATATTGATAAGAAATCATTGCACAAGAGAATGTCTTCAAAACAACAATATCCACCAAATAAGTTTCTTTAGTAAAATGCATAAAGAAGGCTATTTTACTATGTAATAAAGGAATATCGAATTGTTCAAAAGAGGTTATAGTTGATTTAAAAAGGGAACAATCAGTATCAATAATATTGTATCTTGCTTCACTACAAGACCTTACACATTGTCCATTTCATGTGGCATTGAGAAATCAATCAAGGTATGGATCCCATAAATGAAAAGAACATGTTCCAACAACTAGTTAGGGTTGCAAGTCAACTCAATACACTTTAGTATTTTTATTGACAACAAAACTTCTCCTAGATTTTGGAGTATACAGAAACTTGCAGCATATTAAATATTATGAATGGACCTTGGATTGACAGAATATTGATAAGCTTGCATATCACAATGGTGGAGGACAACTTGGCTGAGCTACTGGATGGACCAACTTCATGTTGAATATGATGCTTTGAGTGCATCAGCCCATCATAATATGACCTTCATTAAATACTGAAGACTGAAAGCAAAAGGAGGGCATAGGACAGAGAGGTATTAAGGCAAGATGGATGGAAAAGAATTATGTCAGCGAAAAGAGTTCACCTCTGAATAAAACAGAGAGTTATAGCACACAAAGTATAAATTAGAGGCACAAATTATGTTTGTTGGTTCTAGAGCTAATGAGCAATGTGTTGGTTATGGAAGGCCGAAGACCAAATTTAGGCTAGGAGGATGGATTTTAATGCAAGAGGAGATGAAAGTTGATGTTCAATAAATATCCAGCCCAAGAAACTAACAAAGAAATTAAAGATATGAAACCAATAGGCAATTCTGTGAGGGATATTATGAATAGATTAATCCTCTTATTTAATGGTCATCATTTGAATTTGAGTCAATAGTAAATGTTTTCAGATGGTACAAATTCTCCAAACAATATTGAAAGATTTCACATTCCTTTGATTTTAGAGGATTTGACAGGATTTAAATCATAAAAGAAAGCCATTTAACTGTAAAATGGAGTCCTCACAGCATTCAGAAGGTAAAGAAACCCTTATTTGCAAATCTACAGAAAAATATACAAACCCATATGAAGATTTGATGGTATTATCACATATTTTTGCCATATTCATAAATCTCATGAAAAGAAAAAAGGTTTTCATAGACTTATGGCCAGATAAAACCCGCATGAAAGAAGTCATCCATGATAAAAGGAAATCGTGCCCAGACTGTAGTATGGTGTCTCAAAACAGCCTTCCAAGCAAAGAAGTCGGTCAAAGCATGGATAAAATAGCAGATAATGACATCAAAAATGCATCCAAGACCAGCAAAGGAGGAAGAAATCGCAGAGAAAAATCTCCATGCGGCTAGGGTTTTTGAAACCCCATTCTCTCTTCTCTCCATACGTAGAACATCAAATAACCAAAACTAAATCGCTTTACCTTTCTTTTGCCTTTCATATTTTTTCCTTTTGTTATATTGCATAAAGATTTCGAGTTCGTATTTAGGCTTAGGTATTTTTTTAGACTCCTTAACTCACAGTTTCATAAGCATGTTTATATAATGCCAAATATCATTGATATAATAAAATGCATATAAAACTTAAATTAATAAATATATTTTATAAATATTATATATGTTAAATGAGTTAAATGTTATAATCATTTAATATATACAATACTTGTAAAATATATTTAATATTCCCTTTATCATATTAATTAATAGTGATGTGTTTTAAAAAATAATAATAATAAATAAATATAAATATGTCAATATTAATTAATATAATAAAAAGAACTATGATTGTAAAATTAATAAATCAAGTGGTTGTAATTATGAAACCATTGATTTTATTAATTAATTAAAGGGAATTCAGAGGAGTTTCAAAATATTTTAATGCCTAAATGCAAGTAGGGGAAGCTGAGTGTTTATTTTTGAACTCCTAAAAGGACATTGAGTTAATGCTTTCATGAAGACTTGAGTATGGATCTATTTTAGGAGGCTAAAGGCAGTTTGAGATTCTCATGCGATGATGGAGCAGATTATTTCTATTTTTGGTGATTTATGGATCAGTTAAGGGCAGTTATGCATGCAATTCATATTGAGAACCTATTTTATGCATATATTGCATAATTATGAGGAGTTTTACATGCTATATTTTTGGGTTGTTTTAGGGATACGAGTTTGGATTTTTATGCATGATTTTGAGGAGCTAGAGACAGTTTTCAAGTTATCTATTAGGTGGGCAAGTGGTTGAGAGTCATTTTCAGAGGCTTCTTCATAGTTTTTATCATTTTTGACTATTTTTTCTAGGCATGATCTTGAAATCCAAATTAGGGTTATGATTTCTATATATTGTACATTCACCTCATTATGAGGGATCTTCTTTTGGATTCAAATTTTTGCACATTGTAGATTTTGAGTTGATTGTAAGAGTAAATTTGTAGCCGAGATTTTTTCAACATTGGTTATAGAGATTCAGTGGTTCCTTCTCATTGATTCTTGTGCAATTTTGTGAATCCTTTACTTTAATGTTGTGTTCACCTTAATTTAAGTTACATTCCTTATTGTAGATTTGAATCTTGATACTTGTGATTACAAGTCTATGTTTGTGATCATTGTCTTTTTGCAGAAATTTGATGAAACTTAGGTGTCCCTTTCAAAATAGAAGATATTGGTCCTTGAATAGAAACACTTTTTGTGGTTGCATGTTTGTCTAAGTATTGTGAATCAATTGTGTCTTTCATAATTCATGTTGATTTGATTAAAGTTACATTCAAAACCATTGGTGTATCACCTCATTTAGATTAGTATTCATTATTCATTATTCATTTCTCAACCCTTATCTCAATTATATTTTAGGATTAGGTGATCACAATTTAGGAACCGACCTAGCTTCCAGAGATTCATCTCTCGTTTTAGGACAACCCACCACCTAAGAGAGTTTCCATGTTTCAGCAGGATGGCTAGATTTTGAATCTCGCTATAGGCGCAACCCTGATTGACAACAACAACATACATTCGACATTTCATTTATGCATTTAGAGATAGAAAATTATCAAAGTATTAGACAGTTTGCAGCAGCACAGAGTACATATCTTAAAATACGACTGATGTGTAGAGAGTTAGCTTATGCACAATTGAGGAAAGGTTTGTGACTTCATGATGATGATGTGTACCAATGTGCATGTGTGTATGGAGAGTACAACACAAGTTATTCTAAGATTAATACTGTGGGCATTTAATAGTGCAAAACAAAGCATGGCAGTAAACAAAGTTCTACGACTTTAGGAATTATTTTGGTTTCAAAATAATTACTAAGTTATGTTGAGCCAACTATGTGGATATTATTCAATAAGTTATTTTATATTATGTCAAGTGTGTGAAGACATGAAGGCCGACAGTGTAGAGTTTTATGTAGAGTTTTATGTTTATGCAAGGTATAAGTAAATATCTTTGTTAGAAACAATAGTCCACCAAGATAACTAAGAGGGGGAGGGGGGTGAATCAGTTATCCAACAATTAAAACAACTATCAACCTTAAACAATCTTATCCATTCAACCAAAGTAAACAAAAACCATAACAAGATGCACATAGACAATTACCCTAGATATGTTAATTAGCGAAACCCTTGATTAGAGGGAAAACCCTTGTGGGAATTGATGCCCACAAGATGATGTACTAATATAAATATTCCTTGTTAGAGGATGGACCCTGTTAGGAGTTTATTACAACATTTAGTACATATGAGTCCCTATTAGGAGACTTTGAATCCCTGTTAGGAGATTCCAACCATCTTAGGAGTTGTGCTAACCCTGTTAGGAGTTGTACCAACCCTGTTAGGAGTTGTGCCAACCTTGTTAGCAAGAAGAGCTCACTGCCCAAACATGCAATTTCAATTATAAGAAGAGCTCAATGCCCAAACAAGTAATTTATGTTTAAGTTCCTCTTTCCTCTATTTAGTCAACTAAATCAATCACTGTTAGACCTTATAGACTAGGTCACGAACCTTAGATCCAAGTATCCAACTTCGGATCACTCAATAAAACCTCGGCAATGAAGTTTCCTTCACTTCCACTCTGCTCTACTTATACTATTTTTTTTTTACCAAAAAAGAGCCTTGTGTGGAAGTAAAAGTTGACGTTAAAGTGCCTCCAGCCTTTGGTGAGGCATTTTGCATTGAGTTTGCACTGACTATTTAAGCCATATCTTGTATTAGATTTTGTGCTAAAAGGGATTACTTCCATTTTTTCTTGTTATATAGGATGTAATGCCCCACCCAAAGACCCTTGGAACAAAAATTAATTAAAAGCCAATAATTTTTTTAAAGGTAACAAGCATGGATCCAAATAACATCAACATGCAACAAATCAAAAGATCACAACAGAAGAGTTAACCAAACAACCCAAGCAACCAATGATCTCCAATTCAAATTCGCATTCCACTCTTTTGCTTCTTATAATTACTTCTCTTCAATATTCATGATAAATAAAAATGCCCTTCCTTTAATCAAATCCATAAAAAATTCCTTGAGTCGGTTGTTAAACCTTCTCAATTAATTATTATAGGACCACATTAAGAACACGTTACACTTAGCGATAACATTAATCTTCTACCCTGCAACTTGAATAACTTTATGTACACATGTCATTATGACGAGAAAACTTAGCCATGTCATCACCAACATGTATTCTTCACATATTTGACTTTAGCTTCTCAAAATAACAAATGTGCTAAGAGATATAACAAGTTTACCAGAACATGCCTCTATAAACTCTATCTTAGAACAATCTTCACCAAAACTTGCATAACTTCTTCCAGACTTAATATCTTGTGCTTTTGAGGTTAGCTATAGATACTAGACACTTATTAGTATCTCCCTTTAACCTCACTATTTAATGTATGCCATGATCTATCCGTACCAACTTGATCTTTCTGTTGTTCTTCTGTCAGATACCACAAAAAATTGCTATATTGACATCAATGACAAACACAATCATGAATGTAACATACCATCATGATAACATATATACAATACTCCCCTATAGGAATATCATCAACATTCATGCTTCCAAAAATCATATCTTGTGCAGATAATGGGGAAGTTTCCTGATTAGATGTGACATGCGAACTATTGTGAGAACTATCTACGAGCCTTATGTGATGCAAAATTTGATGTAAGATCAAAGCATGTGCGAGTTACAATAGCAAAACAAGTAGTGTATGTATACCTATCTTGTGAATGAAATGAATTGTATTATTGTATGTTAGGGCAGTGGGCTCTTCTTGCATACATTGTAATTGTTCTACCAACCCCTAACAGAGTTGTAGCAACTCCTAACAGGGTTGAGGCTTCTAACAAGGCCTAGTCCTATAACAAGGACTTGAGACACTATATGTACTTCATAGATTCCTAATGGGGTCAATATCCTTAACATGATCCTATTTTTTAGTGAATCATCTAGTGGTTATCATCCCCACCGAGGTTTTCCCTTGACTAGGTTTCCATAGTTAACAAATAATGGTGATATGAGTTCTCTATGTGCATGGTTATATTTACTGTTCAACATTGTTGGTTTACTTTCATATGCAAGTTATAAAGGAGTTAACAATATTCAGTTGTGGGCAAAAGTTTGTAATATACTGATTCACAACCCCCTCTCAATATGATCTTTTTCTAATAGGATTTCATGAGGGAGCCATGAAACTAAAAACTACACTGAATTAGACCAACAACTAGCTTAAAACTTAAATAATTTATAAATGCACTCTAATCTACTCTAATCAACTTGATCACAGAATGAAAAGTACTTGAAACTAACTACTCGACATAGATCCAACATTAAGTTTGTCATTTAAATCCATGTTATCACTCATTAACTCAAGACACTTCAACTGTACTGAAAAATTAGAACATTGTGCTATTCATTCACTTCAAAAATTACATAAATTGATCCCCCACCTTGAGAAATGAGCCACAAAGTATCTTAAGGTGCCTCTCCCATGTTTCCAAGCCTTCAACATTGATTTCCCACTCCTACAATGAAGGGAATCCAAAGTTGTTGAGCTGCATGCAACATTTGCAAATATTACAAATGTTGTCATGACAACTTTTTAACATCTTTGCATCTGTGATGCAACCTAACTTTTAGGGCCTCTAACACATACAACTCGATGAACTAACATTGTTAAACCCTTTTAAAGCATATTTCTCACCATGCGATGGTCTAGGACACATTTAGACCACATTTCTCAAATTTAGGCCTATTTGAAGGACTAAACACTTAAAAAGAAAACCAAACTGAACTAGATTGAAATTAGCACTAACCACTAATGCATCTTGTCACACACAACAAAGAAAAAGCCTTCTAAGGTCTAATAAAAAGACATACTGACTTGGCTAAAGTCAGTTACAAGCCAAAATTGATTAGGACTTTAGGAATAGCCTAGGTGTTCGTGCACCAAAAAGAGTCCCATGCAACCTTGGAGCAACTCAACAAGGGCACCTAAATGGACCTTGTTGGTGTGCTCAAGATTGAGGAATATGGATGTGCTCTCCTCAAACACAACTATGTTGAATCCCAAGACTAAATGAAGATGCAAATGAGTATGAAACTAAGATAAATGATCAAGAATGCTTAAAGAGATGGCTATGGAAGCAACCATTCTTGAGAGCACTTAAAGATGTGAATATGGATGCAATGTAAGAAAACTATAAATGTAAAAATACCATGGAAATACAATAAACTAAGAACAACATGAAACAACTATCAAAGGTTAGCTCTAAGCATAAAACTCTAAAATCTCTAGAAGTAAACTAGCATGGTAACAATGCAATGGAGGAGATGAGATATGCTTGAGATAAGGGCTCTATTTATAGGTTCAAGGGAGGATTTTGAGGAGGTCGAATATATGTGGCATCCACATAGGTTCCACAAGGGAGACACATGGGCCAAAGGACAAGCCATGAGAAAAAGTCAAAAATAGCCTTTAAGATTTGAGTGGCTCAAGGTGTGCTCATACACGTGTGAGAAACCTTGGGGAAAGGAGTGGGGAACAAAGGTGCAAGAGTACCTTTTGGAGAAGTTTATGAAAGAGGGGATCCTTGGGATTGAGTTACTCAAACATGTGTGAGAAACCATTTAGAGGCTAAAAAGGGATTAAAAGGGTGCTTAGGATAAATAAGTGGGATTAACTAGTGAGTAGGTTTAGAAGGATGATAGTGATGGGTGCTAGGCTAGGCTTTAGGTAGGATTTATGATTGAATTAAATAGGATTTAATGTAATAGTGGGTTTAGGAAATTTAATCATGTAGAGTGACTTAAATTTATTTAAAAATAGGATTTATGAAGCACTTTGTATTAAATAAATTTAATACATTAGGGGGATGAATTTGCATTAAATTTCAATACCTTAGGGAAATAATCATATTTAATTAAAGAGGTAGAAGAAAATGACAATAATTAATTAATTAATTAACAATTAACTATAATGTCACGGGAAATATTAAATAAATGAATATAGTGTTTGGGAAGATTTTAAGCGTCTACACCTTTATAAGAATATTAATATTTTTCTAGTTGCTAGCCAGTCCTGTAGCTGCTCAAGTTTAGCTAAAGATTTCCTTCCTCTTTTTCTGCTTTGTTTTCCACATATTGGATCTTCTAAACCTCGTAAGTTTGCTAAGATACCAAGATTGTCTAGATTGTTATTGGCGTTTAACACTTGCAACAATAGATTCATCTTCCATTTTGTCTAAATGTTCTTTTTCTAATTCTTTCATAATTTTGTTACTAAATCCTCTATCATCCTCGTCTATTTCTCCACCTATTGTTTTCTTAATGCGACTGTTTTCTCCATTAATTTTATCTATATCTTTATTAAATTCTTGGATCCTGAACTCCTCCCAATTTTGGAAATTTTAATAAAATAATACATAAACCTTATATCAACAATAAAAAATTTTATCTTATGAAGTTCATTTTTAGATTTTTACAATTTCTTTCTATCTTAGATAAAACATTGAAGAAAACTCAAACTTTTTCAAATTTTATTCTTTGAAATAAATATTTAGAGAATTTCATCTTCTTACGTGTAGGAATGTTTTAGGTTTCCTTAATTAAGAATAGCTCTTGTACAAATTTAAGAAAATTCAATGTACAAATATTACAATATTTAATTTAGTATGTCATCACATACATTACATATCTATTTATTATCTTTTTATTTCTTAGTCGATCCATTAATAGATGGAGATATTTAGTACTTAAACAATGTTTTTTCTATTTTTTTTAGTTGAGAAAATATAATTAATAAATTTATTAGTATATCAAGATATGTTTAATTATTACATGTATTTCTATCCTTTTTAACTCTCTCACCATATCTTCTATGGTTCTTTATTTTTATTTTTCATCGTATATCTCTACTTTCCTTCTTATCTAACTATTGGCAAGAACTTTGACGTATTGTGTCTTTTGTTCAAGCAACTTTCAATGCACTATAACTGGAGAAAATAAAAGTTGAGCTTGTTTATCTATAGTTTGATTATAGGGAGTAAATAGAATGTCAACGTTTATAATTAGGTCAAGAAAAATAGGAGCTTTATTTTGCATCTTTTGTTTTGAAACTAGAGTCTAATTGAAATCATCAGTATAGATTATGGTTATTCTAATTTTAATTTTAGATATGATTATTCTAATAATTTTTTTTTTTTGTCTTTTATTAAATTCCTTTCATACTAGCTAGTGATTTAACCTAAGCAATGTCAATTGAAGTAGAAGTTAGTATAATTATTTGTGAGATCAAAAGATTGAAAAGTATGGACATCTTTTTGATTTGTAGGTACTTAGTAGAAGACTTAAGGACTAGTTTCACAACTTAGAAATCTCATATGCTCAAGCATCAATTCTTTATACGAAGGTGAAGATATTTGTTATCTCATTGTATTCACCTTATCTACTCCAATCCTTCATATTTTGTGAAACAATATTTGACAAATATATTTTAACTATTGTCCTTTTGATTTGATGCACTCATTTTTTTAATTGTTGTTGATTTATAGAACTACAAATTAGAAAGGAATGTGATTCAAAATAATATCACTATCCTTGTGCAAATAATAAATGTTCCCTAATAGAAATATCATTTATCTATGAATATGATACAACCACAAAGTATTTGCAACCATCTTGCCCAATGGCAAGATCTCTCATAGGAAATCACATGACAATTTTTCAAAATTTATTTATTTAACCCCTTAAAACCCAAAACTATTTTTTCTAAAAGAAATGAATTTTTGGGTATCTTCCTACTTGAAAAGTTATAGGGTTGTACTAATACATAATTATACCAACATGTTCTCTAGATGTAAATTTTGACAAAATACTTTTGAACAGGGTGATGTCATGAAAATGGTCACAACTCATTCATATCTCCATGAAAACAAGTCACAAATGAACCAAATAAAACTAGACTTATATGCCTCTTGCTTGGGAATGATGTCATGAATTCATGTGTCCATACAAGGCCATATCATGCATGCAAGGTGACTATTTTTTTGATTTTTTATCATTGTAGTCACTTTGCATGTACGATACAACCCTACAAGGACACATGAATACATGAGACCATTATTGAATTGAAGATCTTTGAGTTTAGTTTTATTTGGCTCAAGTTTGAGTCATTTTCATGCACAAATGAATGAGATATGTCCTTTTTTATGAAAAAACCCTATTCAAAAAAAAAAAAACTTGATTTTTCAGTTAGACAACATATTGGTATAATTATGTATGGGTCAGTACAACACTACAACTTTGTGTGTATGGAGATATTGATGTTACCAAAAAAAATTCCTCATTCCAAAAAAAAAAGTTTTTAGTCTTGTGGGGGCAAATATTCAATTTCCAAAAAATGTCTACTGATTTTTGTGAAATAATCCATCTTAACCTTTATTATTAATCATCCCTCTTGAAGTTTTAATTAATTAATTATTTATGTGCATTATTCATATCATTATTTTTACATGGTCTATCTTACATTTATTCACCAAATCACCTACCACGAAGAATGCACTAGTAATTATATAGTTGTAGTTGTATGTTCCAATCATGTAGGATCATTTTACCTCAAGTTTGTTGCATTCCTGCTCACATGCTCTTCTAACATGACTATCTCTCATTTACATGTCTTTTATGTTTCTCTTACATTGTACCTATTGACATTCTCCATCTCTAAGTATTTTTTTTAAATGCTCCCATAGCTTCGCCTGCTCATGTCACTATTTTCTTAATGATTTCCATCTATTACTAAAACCTCTATTTAATATATTAGCATGACTTCTCTCTACTTTGAATATGTTCTTTTCATGCATCAAAGACCTTACACTCAATGATTTATGTCTTCCCTTTCTCATGAAGTTTATGTTAGAATGATTTAGATTAACTAAGAGGGGGGAGGGGGGAGGGTGAATCAGTTATCCTCGGGTCCAGATGTACCAATTTAACTTTAAACTCATCAAACAACTTAGATCTAATCTTTAATACATTCGGTCTCTATAGAGACTTATTAGTAACATAAACTTGTAGTTCATTGTCCCAATAATAACTTAACTTGTAGAATGTAAAAAATTAAGAATCTCAAATAAAATCCACACAAGACACAACTATTTAACATGGAAACCTAATTTGGGAAAAACCACTAGCAACATGTCACCAATTTTTCACTCTTCTGAAGTGAGCTCTATTAGGATCCAACCCTATTAAAGGCTACAATACACATTGTTAGGTGTGACCGTATTAAAGGATTCAATCACCATGTTAGGAGTTTCCTTGTTAGAGGACTTAAGAACATTCCATTAGAATGTCACCTTGATTAAAGGATTTACAAATGACTGTTAGGTCAACCTTGATTAAAGGATTTCAACTGATACAGTGGTTAGAAAGTAACAGTAGGTTGATATGAATAAATATAACTCACTTTGCAAATACATATTAGAATTTGGTTCAACAACCGATTCGTTGACTTGCTTGCATTGTCATCTCCATCATTGATTCGCTTGACAACCCTTCAAGCAATTACTCATCACCTCAACACTTCATTATTAAGCCTTCTTCTCAGATTCACCAATCAATAGAATCAACAACTACTCCAACCTTTTTAGGCCTGTTAACCTCACTAGGTTAATCCTTGTGCCTCCTTAAATAGATAGCTTTGATCTTTTGTCACTTAAACACCACTGTTGATCTAAGGGTTAGGTCAGATTCATCAAATCCTTCCATCTTTTCATTTCCTCCTTCTTCTTCTAGAAACTTATCTTTGAATTCATGACTAGAAATTCTCAAACACGGGTTCTCTTGCATTAGATGTTCTAGCTCATCAATACTTATCTTCAACACGCTTTACATATTCCAAGAATTTAATTGTGTCGACCAGGAATCTCAATTCCTTCACAAATTGTAAAATGTTGTCACTTGGCCAACACAACGCTCTTCAGCCTCGATCATCACTAAATAACCTAATCGTCACTAAACTATCTTGCTCGACTTACATTGTCTTCACTCAGTCCTTTTACTGGTGCTCGGTCCAACTTTTCTGATACTTTATCTTTATTGGTGCTTAGTCGACACTGTATTTTCTAGGCTTCTACTATTCACTCGATCGACACTAGCATAACTCGACTTCAACCATAAGTTCCTTAATCTTCTGCTTTAAAGCTCAGTTAAGCTTATGTATTTGGTCCCTCATTAATAATATCTTCTAGGCTTCAACTCAACTATGTTATCCACTTAGTGTTGTGATTAAACAACACATTATCTTCTCAAAGTCCAACTGATCAAGTGCCCATTGTAATTCCACATAACTCAAGCTTTCCACTAGGTCTTCTTGTTATCTTTTCTTTTCTCAAATCCTCTTCATCATTCATCTTGAGATGACACTCTACTCAAGTAGCAACTATCTCACCAGTACGGTTTGACATCAATGATAATATAACAATTGTTCCAATTACAATTTCCAATAATTTATACCCTCAACTATGAGCACACATTTAATGTATGCATTATTATTTTAGTCCATAAAATTACTAATTATTATATTAACAAACTTTCTTCTAAAAGGAAAGATATTAAACTCACACACAAATATGCACATTACTTCTTTTAACCCCATTTTTAGTTACAAGAATTTTACAAAACTTGTTATTCTCTTTGTTCATGAGCAACTTCTAGTTTTTTTATTTTCTAAAAAAATATACATCATAGGAAGTGTAACTTTTTGAGAGGTTTGGAAAAAAAAAATGACTTGTTTTCCCCTCTTGGACTTTAGCATCATAGAGCATTGACGTTTCAAAATAAAAATTCATCGGCTTTTAGAGGTGTAAGATACATCATAAGGAGGTTTTTTAGCATTAGGACTTTGGAACATCAATGCACCTTATTTCAGAAACTTTAATGAAAATTTGAAGGTATGATTAAAGCATCGAGCTCATTTTAGAGCAAAAATCTTCAAAAATATTAGGACTTAAGTAGGGAATACTTTTAATTTGAATAGAAAAGTATGTAACATCATGCAAGCACCCCATACAAGTAAAAAATAGGGAAATTAGTTTATTATGTTCACTTATGTTCAAAGGAGGTATTTGTGTGTGTTTGATTTCACTCCTTATTTATGTAATATTCTATGATTGTTTCTATTGATTTTGAAGGAACTTTGTATCAACACAATAATTAGTATCTACTTATTGTCTTAACATTATTTATTGTCATCTTCTTGTTATGGTATTCATCTTGTATATGTCATAGATATGTGTTATTTTTCTTGTAGTTGTTTTTCTTGTAGTCATTTGAACTATGTTCTTTGACTATTCACATGTCCATTTGAATTCCACTCTTTGATTTTTCCTACAACCAAGGTAGAATTGTGTAACTTTTTAGTTTCAATTTTACTAGTTGACTATTCCTATAGCCATGTTAACTTTGTTATAGTTTATGTTTCTACTTTTGTATTTATTTTTATGTCTTGAATCTATTTACATGACATATAAAAAGATTTTTTTTATTAAATACAATGACCATATGTGTTATTTTTCATTGTTCTATTTGAGTTTTGTTCTTTGACATTCCTACAACCATTTGAACTATGTTCCTTTATTGTTCTTGTATCCAAGGAAAAATATAGTAACTTCTTAGTTTTAGTTCTAGCAACTGATTATTCCCATGGCTATTAGAACTTTATAATAGTTGTTGTTGCCACTTTTGCATTTCTCTTTTGTCCTAAATCCATTTACATGTCATATACAAAGAGTTTTTACTAAATAAAATGGTCATATGTGTTATTTTTCTTGCAACCATTTAAACTATATTCTTTGTTAGCTCGTGCAACTATTTGAATTTTGTTCTTTGACTATTCCTACAACCAAGATAGAACAGACTGACTTATTAGTTTTAATTCTTGCAATTGACTATTCCTATAGCTATCAGAACTTTGTTATAGTTGTTGCTACCACTTTTGTACTTCTTCTTAGTCTTGAATCTATTTCCAGGTATATACAAAGGGTTCTTACTATATACAATGACTATATTCTTTGTTTTACATATGATTTCAAATAGAACATGTTATTTTATTGAAATTAATTTTACACCTCCAGTCATCCATAATTTTCTAATCTATAGGATCAATACAAGTAGGTTGGAGATAATGTCAATGAAATATGAACACATATTCTAAAGGTAAAACTTTATATCTTTATGATACATCTTGAAGATTCTTCTTGTAAACACAAGGTATGCATACTAATTTCATTGTCTATTCTTTTCTTTTTTTAATCATAGATTGGAATTTGGCTATGGATTGAGATGCTTTATTTTGCTATATTTTGTAGTTTTTTTTTTCAGATCTTCAAAAATTATTTCATGAAAATCACAACTACCAAAATTTGGAGAAAGAACTGTAATTGTTTGACTTACATAAACTATGATTATTTATTTTTCTTTAATAAAACCTCTACAATTATATGGTCTCTTGTACTAACATGAATCACTATAATTTTCTACCATTTATACACTCACTACAATATATTACCTGGTTCTCCTCAAATTATACCACAATAATTTTAAGAATATGAATAGATAAATTATACAATAAAGACTAACACTGTTCACTAGTAGATGCTCATAGAAATTACTCAAAATGTAATTGCATAATAATATTCAACAATACAATAACAATCCGATCATAAAAAATAGTTATAACAATCAAATTGGATAACGAGAAATGAACCTAAAATGCAATTGTGAATTCTGTTCACCATGAAGATGAATTCGGGCTACGTCCAATCCACCAAGAAGAACCTGAGGGTTTGCATTCTCAAATCCTAAATAGAAATTGAAGCTTCCTTAATTTATCCAAGGGAAATCTCAAACCAAATCAATATCCAAGCATGCTGAAAATGAACTCCTCATCCTACTTTTATGCTCAAAATGATGACCCTTAAGTGTCCTTCTTTTCTCTTCTTGTCACCTTTAACCCACTCTATAATATTAATTTTACCCATTTAAAAATTTTCATTAAGCTCCCTTAAGCTGAAATTAATTTTATGAATTTGACTTCAGAATTCCTAATGTCCCAAAAGGGGGAAATTACACTTATCAAATCTCCAACATTCCCACCTTATGACATTTAGAACTTAATAGGTTAAAACATGATAATATTGGGCTCAACTTTCTTCTGTTGACTTTATTCCAACTCTCAACTTGTGAAGAGGGGACAAAGTCACTAAGACACCATGTTATTCATCTAAAGTAACAACCACATTGTATTATTTTATATCATTTAGTCCCAAAGTATGTATTACCATCTACTATATGATATTCTAGTTTTCTGGTTATGAGTTTTTCTGGTTGTCAATTTCCATTCAATTAGAGTAGATTATGATCACTTTGGCATCATTTAGATTACATTCCTCCTTTGTATTTTATCCTCCAAGTAGTTTAACATGTGCCATTTTTAAATTATATTCTCCAAAGTTTACATCATTGTAATACATTTGTGCAGGGACAATACAAGTTCAGGCATAAGGATCACTTCTCTCATCTTTCTCATGTTGGAAATACTAACCTATTTAGGAAAGTTAAGGCATCAATAACATGCTTTCTTGTCTTTGTCATTGCCTACACTATAACTTCACCATTATTTTAGGGTGTCACTAGTCATCCTCCTCTTAGACTTTGTTGCCCTTGAACTATAGACTGGAGAAACTTGAAATCATGTTTAATGGAAAGTACTAGTATATACGTGGTGCGATTATTCTTTAAAGGATACTAGCTCAATGGAAGAACACTTGTTTTATAAGAAGGATGACGATGGTTTGATTCTATTGTACTCTAATGTCAATAGATCTATATGACTAAATACATTGAAATAGAATATATTAAAGTAATAAATTAGAGAAAAAAAGAGAGAAGCATTTCAAGAAGCAAAAAAGGAAGCCAAAATAGAAGCAAAACTTGGCGTTATCTAGGAAGCAATTCAAGTAGCAAATAAAGAAGTGAAAATAGAAGAAATTTTAGAAGCAAAAAAAGATAAAGTAATAGAAGTCATATCCAAAGCAAAAAAGGATGGAAAAATGGAAGTAAAGATGGATGCAACAAGTGACAATATATTACAAGCCAAATCAGAAGCAAAACCAAAAGTAAATCTAGAGCCAAAATCTAAAGTAAACCTATAAGAAATAAAAGAGGCAAAATTAGAAGCCAAACTGGACGCAACAAAGGACCCTATAATGGAAGCAAAAATTGATGTTGATTTGGAAGATTTAAAAATACAAATTTCGATACTATATGTGGTGCCTCCCACGTTTGCATTTTGTACCTTGTTATATAGTGATTCAAGAGATACTTTGATGCTCACATTGAATGACATTCGAGATGACCTAATGGTCAAATACTATATTTTGATTGCCAATTTCATAGATGATAGATGCTATGTTGTTCAGTTTGGTCATATCTACATGATGATGCTTATTGATGTGACATGATGCCTTGTGATGATATTTGGTTGTTTTGTATTTGGACATATAATCTATTTATGATTATATGGTAGACTTTTAGATTCTAGATAATATGATTTGATGCTACGTATATTTACTTCATTCTTTCTTTGAGATGTTATATGATGTAGTAAGTGATGCAAATATATTATTTTAATATAATTAAATAAATGGTTAATTACGTGATTTAATGCATTTATCACTTAAGCTATATTATTATATGCAATTGCAATTAATCATGTTGTTTAGTGTGCAGGATTTATATCCTCGATAGTGGCACATGGAGTTAGTAATTCAACTGTTTACACCTAGCAAATGTCGTCCCTGTATGGGTGACTTATCTTGTTTAATTGTTAATTAAACCCTTCAATGATTTAATAAATCTAGATTCATTTGCATTTGTGATGAGACGAGTATTATGTCTATGCATTTAGATATCCGCATTTGTCGCATAAATTATTAAAGAATATTGTGATTTAATGTTATAAGGGTATTTTGGGTTTTGATCTTGTTATTTTAATTACCGACAACTTTGCCCTAGTTGAATTCCATTTAATTGGAATTACCCGATTTGGTCTAGGTTAAAGAGGGATTTATTATAGTGAGCCAATTATTTCCCTATTTTAATATTTCACTTTTAAAGTGAATATATATCCCAAAGAGGGAATTATTCCTCACTTCTCACTTTTGAATTAGAAATTTGAGAGCAAAATCCCAAATCCTCTTTAGGAGGTATTGTTGTTTTACTCGTTGGAGGAGCTACGTGTGTGGGATCATCGCAAGATTGATCTCGTTGGATCTAGCTTGGGGAGACCTTGGTCTGCCGAGATTTTTGGTGGCTTTCACAAAGTGATTATTTTATCATGGGCATTCTTGTTTTGCCCCTTTTGGCTCTAAGGTAGGGCTCTTCCATTTTTGTGTTTTTGCTTTGTTTCTAAGTCTATTTCTAGTACCAATATGTTAGAAGGCAAAGAACTAGTGTTCCCCTCCATTTTAGTATGTTGGCTCTGCTCAGTTGGGCGGGTATAAGCATTTGTTGCTTTTTGGTGTGGTGTTTTGGGGGATTTTGGACTGTTATGCTGGCCGTATTTGCATGTGGACTATGAACCCAATTTTTATTGGATATTTGGAGCTTTTATACCCAATTGGAACTAGGGTTTCAATTTTGTTGATTTTTGTCAACGTTAGTTTTGGGGCATTTTAAACTTCACCTCGATTTACGTACCACCCAATTTTCTTGGGTGTTTCTTGGTACTAATGTTGGTCGTGGACTTAAACTATTTGTGAGGAATCCAATCTGATCATAAATGTTCTTTTGCATTGGGATTTGTGTTGAATTTGTACTCCCGACTATGTGCTCGATTGAGTGATTTGATACTTGGTGTTTTTATTGTTTCTCATCCAATCCTTGTTGTTTAAGATCTTCATACAGTCGGTGTGCCCACACATGAGCATGTGAGTGTACACTTGTCTGGTCCTTGTGAGACCCAAACTATAGGTTATTTTCGGTTGAGTTATGTTCTTTGGGGTTGGGTTGAGAAACTGCATTGCCTACAGGTACTCATCATATGATGAGCATGGGTGTGTAGGGTAGACAAGTGGAGGGGCTTCTCTTGTAACCCCGAGTCGTGTTCTTGACAAGGTTGATGTGAAGAAATTTTTAAATAAGTGATAACTAAATGAATTCACGGGTAATTAAATTAAGACAAGAAAATGTGATGTACCTGTTCATCTGAGGGCCAAGTGTCTACACACTTTATTTGAGGACATAGTGTGATGGCCTCTCGAGGGAGTCCCAAGGGAGATGTAACGCCCCGCCAAGGGATCCAAAAGAATTAACCTAAAGTTTCACTAAGTTTGCTAAACATTTTTTTTTTAAAAGTAAGAATGTATAACATACACATCAAACACATAGTAGCGGAAGCAATAACATGTAATCATCGACCAACATACATTGCAAGTTACATTTCTTAAAGATCCCAAGACATTGAGTCACATTTAAATTTAATTAATTCTAAGTCTAACAACTATCACATACATATGAAAGAATAATCAGAAAGTCCCATGTCCATAATATACATTTGATCCGAATGCCTCTTGGCAAATTAATTCGGAATGCTCAATCATCCACTGTACAAGTCACAGGGTATGAAAGGCTTAAAAGAATATACATATGTAAAGATAAAGATACAACATCCTCAAATCCATGATACAAAGTACAATACAAATATATGAAACTATTCACCATACATGATACATCCATACATCCATAATGATAAAACATCTATCATAAAATCTAACCATCCGTCATAATAATCCAAGAACATAGTGAAGGTAAATGCCAATCACGAACACTCCAGCCACGGTGACCACGGAACGGATCTCAATGGTAAGAGTAAAAAGCACTACCACCCGACCGCGTGGAACCTAAATGGTCCACTCCCACCGCGCTGAGGAGATAGTCTCAAGTCCCAAACAAGGTATCAAAACACAAAACACAAGTACTCTCTAAGTCTGGAAATCCTAAAAGTATACTAAATCAAGGGTTCCAACATAGATAGACATCTAGACCCAGAGGCACCACAAAGACACGTAGGAAACCTAATATGCAAGCGGGAAAGTGTCATCGCAAAAGTCACGTAGAAGTTACCCGAGCAATCCCTTAGGAATCCCGGGTCCCTACTGATCCCTGCGGCCACTAGTATCCTCTCGTACTGACGAGGCATACTATGGAATGCAAGGTCGTAACCAAGCGTCCTCTCTACCCCATCCTAGTCTGTACTAGCACTCATGGCATGGGAGAGAACATACAATTATCTTATTAGGTTCATTTTCCCTTATTTAGTGTAAATGTTTTCACTTATTAAAACAACTTACAATGGGTTACTCCAGGCAGCCTCTTAGGGCCCCGATCCCCATTGCAAGCCACTTCCCGACTCTACACATAGATAACCTACCCTAGGCTCATGAAAATACAAATCAAGAATCATAATAAAACCACCTCAGTCCTATATGAGCAACTGAAAAGACATCATAAAAGATAAGCCACAAAACTACATCAGTTCTTCATGAGCAACAGATAAGCACCAAATAATAATCATATGACCACGACAGTTCTCTATCAGCAACTGAAGGCATCAATGATAACACACAAAATCCAATGGTTCTCCAATGAGCAACCAGAAAGTATCCCAATAGTAAATTACAATACTGATCGAAGACTCCAAAATGGTCAAGTCAAAACATGACATCATCAAGAACATAACAAACACTTCAGTCCTCTCAAGCGACCGAAAAGCAATCCAAGTATAACTGATCGAGACTCAAAAATGGTTATCAAATATAACTGATCGAGACTCGAAAATGGTTAAGTCAGGTATCTCAAATACATACATCTCAGCTTCACACAAGGAAACTGGAAACCAATAACAAATAGTAAACACAATCATGTCATAGAGCACTTCATCACATTACCATGGTCGGGTTAAGAAAGATCGAGACCAAATCATCATGACATCACATTCACAACCCCGAGCCTCTGGTAACAACCTAAACTGGTCAAAGCTAAGTCAACCCCAAAACATAAACAGTACAAGAAACATCATAATCTCATAATTTGGTTTGATTTGAAAACACATAGTTTTGAGTTTAACAATAAGGTTTAAATTTTCCAATGTTCATGTTCAAGTAATAGTCTCATAGTTCAATTTGATTGATAATATACTGTTGAGTTAATGTGAGGTTTCCATTTCCAGTTGAACGTATGTTTTAAACAGACAGAACCCATAGTTTACCCTTACAATTATCCCATTCCTATATCCAAATGATACACACAATTACCCCTAATTGATTATAGTAAATTTTCTCAAAAAAAAAAAAGTCAAAGGTAATAATTTATTTATTAAATAATAATTGAATAAATTAAAAACTTCATTTTACAACATTCTTTATTAATTAACTTAATTAAACTAAATTTAATTAAATTAATTATTAAATATAAAACTATATCAATTTTATTTAATTGATTAATAATATGTAATAATAAATTTTATTAACAATATTAATAATTAATAATTTAAATTCATTATAAATTAAATTTAATAACATTAATAATTAATTCAATTAAATTAAATACCATTTAAATAGATTATCATTTAACAATTTATATTAAATATAATTTATTTTTAATAAATTAATAATTTTTAAAAAAATCATAATAATAAAATAAATAAAAACAACCAACGTATATTTGAAAAGCCCGCCGGCTTTTAAATTAAGCCGTGCGGCCTTCTGCGTCCGCAGACGGCCTGCTGTCGCAGGCAGTAGTTATTACTACTGCTGCGTACAGCAGTACGTCTGCGTACGCAGAGTAATGTACGCTGCGGGGGGAGGTAGGAAATGGGGTAGGGGGGTGTTGGTGGTCCCCACCCTCCCTATCAAAATTTTTAATTAATTTTTTTTATTTTTTTATTTTTATTTTTTTTTATTTTTATTTTTTTTTAATTTATAAAACTTAAATAAAACAAATTTTCAATAATATGTTTTAAATAAAATTTTAATCAAAACAATTCCTCTTCCATAAGTATATTTAATTATAAAATAATAATTGCCATTTTAATCTGATAGGAAAGATAAATTGAATCATTCGAATTTCAATCTAAAATTTTCATTTAAATTAAAATTTTCAACCCTTCCCCGATTAAATCCATATTTCTTTAATCTATCAAACAAGGATGTCTGATCACTCTTCTAATTTTGCATATGCCGAATATATTAACAAGCATTTAATAATTTACAATATTGAAATATTTAAGCTTTCATCACAGAGAATTTAGATATACAATCCACAGGCACGAAGAAGACAGGAATATCAAATTGCATAATTCAATCAGTGATCACAACACAAGATCCTACCTCAATCTGATGCTAACACGTAACCAATCGAGAATTGTGAGAAGATTCACTTCCACAAATTTGCATCCAGATTCGTCCCTAAAAATTTCTCTTCCCAAAATTCGTGTCCAATCTTCCTGTCCCCAGAAATGAACCTTCAATGTTGTGATAAGCAAATTTTCTCCTCAAATCCGGGCACTAATTGTGCGTTCACCCGAGAAGACTCTTTGCACAACTGAGTTAACTCCAATTTAACCTTTATTATCTTTTCTTTTAATTTGCATTCATCTTTTATGCACATTAAGTTGAATTATTAAATAACTTTATTTAATATTCCACTTGACTTCTATTTTTAATCCTTATTACTTTTAATCTCATGCGCACTTTATGAAATTAAAGTAACATTATTATTTTCACTTATTATTATTTTTTTTAAATTTCTTTTATTTAATCTTATGCATAAGTCATGCGAACTAGAATCTTTTATTAAATAATTATATTTTCACTTTTTAAATTATTTTAGAGACTAAATTGATAAAAATATTTATTAACTCAAATAATAATAATATTTAGCATTTATTTAAAAATGAACTCTAAATATATTATTATTAAATTAACTAAATATTATCACGTTCTAAATTTAGACTTAAAGCTTTTATCTCCAAATTTAATTCCTTTCATTTAATTAATTTCTCAATTTAAATAAAAATAATAATTAAATATTAAAATGTCATAATAATCTTATATTAAATTAAATCATTAATTAATCATTTTAATTAATTTCTTTTATATTTAAACTCATGCCTAGATCATGCGATCTAGAAACCTTTAATAATTTAATATCTTTTCCACTTTTAATTTATTTAAGAAACCTTAATTGATAAAATATTTATTAATTCAAAATAATAATATTTAGCATTTATTTAAAAATGAACTCTAAATATATATTATTATTAAATTAAATAAATATTATCACATTCTAAAATTATACTTAAAACTTTTATTTCCAAATTTAATACTTTTTATTTAATTAATTTCTTAATTAATTAAATATAATTAAATATTAAAATATCATAATAATTTTCTATTAAATTAAATCATTAATTAATCCTTTTAATTAAACTTAATTAATAGAAAATACATCAAGGACTCATAAAGCAACATATGAAAACCCATCATAGAAGAACACATACAAACAAAAAGGGTTATAATCACGAAATAACATCATTTGATGCATTCGGAGGGTACTTAACTCAGATACTTGTCCTAATTATCAATTAGGACAATTGGCTAAAGGGTTTAGGATTTGGACTTAAGAGTTTATCTCCCCTCTCTTACCATTGAGATAATGCGATAGGGTACGCTCATCCTGGCAATTCAGGGAAGTCGATACCCGATACCTGCAACCTGCATAAAATTCACGCATGTACAGACACAATATTCTAAGCTAAACAGACAATGGCAGGAAGTGGTGCATCGTGTAGATCCCGACTAGCAGGTGACTACGACTCCCTTCCTTAACCACATCAGAAACACCATACATAAAGAAAACAAACACGTACACCATACACATGCAGTATGGGGTAAGTATCCATAAGAAAGCACATGTGAGAATAACCATCTAACTAATCATCATCGATAACTGAAAACATTGAATAATCATCATGCATGCATGAAATATAGAGTACCAAGTCATCTCATCATATAATAAATTGAGTGTAAAACAACATCTGATAATCTCTCAAATAATAATACTGATCATCAAACATAAATTGGCCTAAAAGAGTTTGGCAATGATGACAGAAATGCGACTTAGGGGCAGGCACTACAGGAGAGTTTTTTGTACAATGCTTAGCTTGGGAGTCCCAAGCGATCTACTCTCCACTAGACTCCCTACACAGTAGACCCATAGAGTGTCTGACCAGGACCTGTTGTATTACATTGTCTCATAATCTTGGTTTCGGTCCTCTATATTGTTTGGCATGAGTGTTAGCCATGGATGATTGTATTGTGTGTGTTTGTGGTTGAATCACTATATCCATTAGCATGGCGGGAGTGGGCCTATGGGATCCATGTGGTTGGGAGGAGTAGCTATCTATAACCCTACTTGGGACTAGCGTATAGAGTTGGCCTTCCTCCATGTTTGGTTCTAGAGCTGGATGTTTACATGGTTCTACATATCATCCAGAGTATGTTCACTTGGGATTATTGTCTTTCTGTTTACTGAGATACTTGATTTATGCTCATGTATTTTCACTATGATATTACTTTTCACCTGATTAAATTAGATGCTATGGATTAGATGTTAGAATGATTCAATCTTCTTTATGCCTTTGAGTGTTTAATCTTTGACTAAAGTGGTTTCGATACTCCCCAATGCTCAGGTTCTAACTCTATTTCCCTTCTAAATTGTTCATCGAGATTTTCTTGCAAACTTGGGCGACATTGATTCAACACTAGGTGATACTGGAAAAGTATCACACGACTATAGAAAGAAATATCGTGCGATACATGAAAGTATCACACGACAGTAAGTGTATTGTGCGATACTGATAAAGTATCGCACGGTAATAAGAAAGTATATTGTGCGATATTGGAAAGAATCACACGGTAGTTGTAAGAAGTATTGCGTGATACTAGAAAAGTATTGCCTGACAGTAATGAACAGTATTGTACGATACTGGAAAAGTATCGCACGAGTTTTCGGGCAAACAACAAGTATTTTCAGACTTGTCGAACGTGTTTTGAAGGGTGTTTTGGATACCCTATGGGGTTGTGCCCCTTCCTAGTTCTTGTTAGCTTGAAGATTATGTATTTCTTGTCTGTTTAACTTTCATAGTTGGTTATTGAACACGTTGGTAAGTAGTGACACTTGGAGATCGTTGGTTGCTTGGGTTGTTTGGTTAAGTCTTCCATTGTGATCTTTTGATTGGTTGCATGTTGATGTTATTTGGATCCATGCTTGTTACCTTTAAAAAAATGTACTGGCTTTTAATTAATCTTTGTTCCAAGGATCTTTGGGTGGGGCATTACATCCTATACAACAATAAAAAATGGAAGCAATCCCTTTTAGCACAAAATCCAACACAAGATATGGCTAAAATAGTCAGTGCAAACTCAATGCAAAACACATCACCAAAGGCCGGAGGCACTTTAGCGTTGACTTTTACTTCCACACAAGGCTCTTTTTTGGTAAAAAAAAATAGTATAAGTTGATACAATTTTAGGTGCTAATGTTAGGGTTTTGTTGTAGTGTATCACTTGAAATGAACTTATAGATATAATGGAGATAAACAAGGTATTTGTGTGAAATCAACATTATTGTTTGATTAGCTACTCATGATTTTATCTTGCATGCTTCATTAGTGGATTATATTTTCTTGTATATTTGATGGTTTCCATTGTTGAATCCATTGATACTTGTATTGATTTTATTTCTAATCTCATAGACACAACTTGACACAAACCATAAACAAGTTGAAAGAATAATTGACTAATACTTGTCTAATTAGATTATTCAATGAAAACTAAAAAACAAAGAAGAATAAAGAAAATAGACTATACACATAATTTGTAGGAGATTTACATTAAATGAGTCACCCCAAAATCATATAAAAGCCAATCAACATATTCTACGTAACTCAATGAACATTTCTTCAAGATAATATTGTACTATCTATCATCTCTTACAAGTTCATCTATGCCTATGAATCACTTTGTTCTCACCTCAAGCTTTTTTTCCCAAGTCCTACATATGCAACACTTTACATTTTTTGTGATTTACTTCACCTAAGATCCCACCGTAGATTGAAACAACCTTATATAATGGATTTTCTACTTTGTTGATTTGGTGACATTTGATCTTCCCCATATATACATAATCAGAAGTGAATGGTCTTTTCCATGTCACTTTTTATAATCAAAGCTCTAAGAAACTCGATACATCAGCTTCCATTCTATAATTTCATAAATTCCTTGTTTATGCATACCATTGAATGCCACTCAAACATTTCTAACTCTCTTAGAAACTTTGACATAATCGACAAAAATATCTATCATTTTTTACAAACTAACTAATAACAACTTTAATGTTTCACAAATTAGAATGATAACAACTAGCACCTTGATAAGACATTATTACAAATAATTTTATAGGAATTTGAAATCTACCTTTATAACTAAAAAAATCTACTCTAACTAATATACTCCACACATTATAAAGTCAAAACCAATAAACTTTGCAATAAATTATACATTACTTAAAACAAACTTCAAAGCTACACTTAAAAAACAACTAATCTAATTATACTAATCAACCAAATCATAATAAAACAAAACAAAATAATTTTAATAATACAAAGCATATTGACTTGTAAACTTCACCTGTCCTCAGTTTTAAAATACAATGTGATGAACGAACAAAAGCTTAACTGAAATAACTATATGTTGAATGATGAAAACCCTAAATAATAAATTTAACAGACATGTTGATTAAAGATAAGTTTAGGAGGACTTAGTGGGTCCTTTCCCTATCTCTCTTAGGAGGACTGGGTACCCATGCATGTGGTAGTTATTTAAAAAAATCAAATGCAAATGTCTCCGTAGCTACCGAACATTTGCGGCGATAAGAACGAAAATTTCCAATTAATTATGCTCCCAAATTACAATAAATAAATTTCCACAAGAAGTCCCAATCTGTACAGTATGGGTCAATAATTAGAGAGGAAAAAAGAACACTACCGTCAATTAACGAGGAAGCAGTAAGTACACATACATGAAGAGAGGTCTACTAAAATTAATCAAGCTCTGCAAGTAACGCCAACCCAAATAATCTTCCGAAGGATTCTGTCCGCATCAGGAGGAGAAACTTTTTAAATTTTATGGTTTTATTGAATTCTGCTTTTAAGCTTAGAATTTTCATTTCGGCTTTGTATCTAGGGTTTTTTTCTTGCAAAGGGCGGAGAGCAAGTTTTTTTTTTTCGCATTTTCCAAAATCCAAAAATGTTGGCAGCTTTGATGCCCGTCTCGTCGATGCTGTGTCTTACTACGGCAAGTGAATTAAAAAATAGTAAAACGAAGGAAATTCAAAATTGGTAGGACAGGAAAATTATGTGACGAGATTACGGCGTCCTTTTCCCAAGCTTCTTAATTCAGCTCTGGTTGAGCTCCTGGTCTTTGTAAGGGCTCGAACTCGCGATCTCGCAGAAACAAAGTGGCGTCGCGTGCTATTAGGGAGGCGACCTCAACCGTCCAGCTCAACCCTAATTGGAATTCCTGGTTTTTCTTTTCTTTTTTCTTGTAAGGGTTGAAACTGGTGAAGGAGAAGAGTTTTTTTGGTTTTTTCGGAAATTTTCCGAGCTTCGTAATTCGTCCCTTCGAAGCCGTGACCTCGCACCATGGAAGTAGTAACCGGGGGTCTAACCTCGCTTCCTCTGGCCTTGCCACTTCATCAGCAGCACCAACAATATCAACAGCAACATCAGCAGCAACAGCAACAGCATCAGCTTCAGCATCAACATCAGCAGCAGATGGTATTGACGGAGAGCAGCGGAGACGACCATGAATTGAGGGCTCCGAAGAAGAGGGCGGAGACGTGGATCGGCGACGAGATTAAAACCCTTCTCATCCACAGAAAAGAGTTAGACAGCCTCTTCAACGCTTCCAAGTCTAATAAACATCTGTGGGAGCAGATTTCTACTAAGATGAGGGAGCGGGGCTACGACAGATCACCCACCATGTGCAAGGATAAGTGGAGAAATTTGCTAAAGGATTATAGGAAGCTGTGTCACCAGCACAAGCCGGGGACCCCCAAGGTTGGCTTCTATAAGGATATTGAAGATATCATTGGCGACAGAACAAAGAATAGTAATAACATTGTCTATACAAACAGCCCTATCAAGTACGAGTCTTCTGCATTGCAAATCGTTCCCAAAGGTACGCTCATTTTCGTTTTCAAAAGTTAAAAAAGTTGGTTTTCTTTGTTGCTGGAAAGAAGTCTGTATTTGTAGAGACCAATATGATTCTTGCCTGTACGAGCTAATCAGCGAACCAATCGCTCCATTCGTGGGATTATTTCCTAAACCATCAAAATTCCTTTTTCTTGTTAACCCTTGTTTTTTTGACAGCCTGATGAATTCGGATAGTCTATCTTGTAATTTTAAGCTTTACTTAACAGGGTAAATCATTTGCGAGGTTCAGTGGTTACGGGAGCTGCCTTTGATGCAGCTGGTCTGTAACCTTGATTAGATCACGACCTCAACCTTAACGCGTGTTTGTTGGGAATATGAGTCACCTCATTAGTGGCAGGGATTTTCAACATAGGTCATACGCTTCACAACATAGAGTGCACTATTTACACTTGTATATTACTATTGGATTATAATTCCTTGAACTCGTTGTTCAAAATTTGATATGTTCGTATGTTAATTTCGCTCGTCATATGTCCAACCTGATTGAAGCTTTGGAATAGTCGCTGCAATTAAATGTATTTAGGCTTAGACCTATAAGACATGCCAATAGACGGACTACTTTTTAGGCATTGTTATGTACATCAAAATTCTACCAGTAAGTAGCTATATTCTAGACTTTTTTTTAAAGCTTAAGATTGCTATCTTGAAATTATTCAGGAACAGTTTTTAGTTTTACAGCAGGCATGTTTATGAGTAATGATGTTGTGGACAGGTTCCTTGTAGTATGGATACGTCATGCCCTGAACTAGGAATTATGGAATTGCAAAATTGGTTAATCAACAAAGAGTATATTTATTACTTATGTAGAATTGCGAGCATAATTAATCTATTAGTCATTACTATTAGTATTGCACTTATGAAGGATATATTTTGAACCTCTTGGAAAGTTAAAATAACCGAAATTGAATTGGGAACCCTTTGTTACTTACCTTGCCCAGAGGACATTCTAATGAATGATTTGTAATTCGTAAACTATACATGCAATATATTGGAACAGTTGTTTCAAATACAAACAACCATGGCCTAGTCGGCGGATCGAAACACATACAACATGTCTTATTTGACAAGTGCAAACTAGAAAGTAGAAAATTTAAATTTGTAGCCAGATATTTAGGTTAAAATTCACAGGTGCTCACCATTACCAAGGAAAGATGTTAGCATGCAATCAACCTTATTTGCAAGCATTCTGCTGCAGTTCAATACTTTAAATTGCATGAAACAATATAAACATAAAGAGAAAAACTATAAATACATTAACACCAGATTCCTCGTGGAAAACCCTTTCTGGTAAAAAAGCACGTTACACAAATTTTTTATTAAGAATACAAACGTGAGCACCAACTCACAGTGAGCGCCGACCCTCTTCTTTGATTGATGTGTTTAGATTTGCAGCTCTTGATGCTGTATGGAACATTGAAAATGTTCTTGGCATGAAAATGACCAAATGGAACGAGGTAACTCTATGAGGCCCTGATCTTGACACATTTGAGAATTTGGGCAGAACAAGTAATTGGATTAAAAAAAAGAGAGTAAAAATGTAGACAAAATTTTCAGGTGCTTACTGTACGTTGTTCCAAAACAGAAATTACGATAGATAAGGCAGAAAATTAAAGCAAATATATGAATGAATCTGCTATATAAATCTGGTTAGAAAGTTCTTAAGGCAGATGATGTCATTTCATGCCACGGGTTACCTGGACAATGTAATATCCCCGTATCCACCTTAACAATAACCAGTGACTAAAGAAGGAAGTAATATTAGCGACTAAGGAAATGATAGATACGAGACACTAGTCATAACAATGAGAGCAATCAATCAAATGAATTATTTGAGATTGGGCAGTTGCTGATCAAAATCATATCAAATCGATTTGCTGTTGCCAGCAATTAATAAATTTATAAATAATAAATGCTTTGCTGGAGGGGTGCTTTAAGAACTCAGCATACATATCTATTGCCAATGAGTAGTTCACGGAGACATCGATAACCACAACTAATAATATTTATTCAATGCAAACTGGAAATTCATGGGATCATAATATCTAGTGATGCTACAAACACTTACTACACACACAGACACATCCTCTGAATGACAATGGCCTCATGAGTTGTTCTCCTACACTGTGAGAAGATAACAATTCAGATGTGCAAATAAAGGGGAAACCAATTAAAGAAAAGAGTTGGTCAAAACACTGAAATTAATTCATTAAAGACAAATGCTCATTAGTGATCCTATTTGAGTTATGAGGAAGCACAAACATTAATTAATAAGTGTAAAAGATTTATTAATCTATGTTATCATGAGCTGCCGATTGTGAGTAATAGCCACTGATTACATATGGATAAGGAGTGATTAACAATAAGGACAATGATGCAGTTGATAGCATTAGTATTCAAAAGGATGTGAATAATGATAGGCAAGTATGAACTATGAAGTGATATATACCACAAGCCTTCTCACTTCAAATACATGACAAAAGAAGACAGTGTCAAGGCACTTATTCGTGGAGGAGAGAATGAGAAAATATAAAAGATATTGGATTCTCTTCATAAGGAAGATATGAAAAAGTAAATGAATCATACAAATTGCTGTCTAACAATTAATTCTTATTTAGAATATTATATCTGAATTCTAGCATGGATAGAGAACCATTATATGCTCTCTCTCTCTCTCTCTCTCTCTCTCTCTCTCTCTCTCTCTCTATATATATATATATATATATATATATCTGTTAATAATAATGAAATCAGAATTGTGTATCAGTAATGATTTTTTTATACATACATACATATATTCGTAATACATAAGATAATAATATATACATGGCCTATTCCTTTATTACTCGCATATAGTGTTAAGAGCATAGGCTGGCTTTGTCAGGGACAGATGAAGTAAAACCTCACAACGTAGGAGGGAAAGTCCCAAGATGGGGTGAGGTCATATATCACGAACCTTGAGGGAGAAGTCACAAGATAGGTATGAATATGTGCTCTGTAATCCTTAAGGGAGCCTACTTGTAAGTTGGTGTCCAAGCACCCTATAGACAAGTGAATTCCCTTTCTTCTTAGGGTTGACATTTAGGAGAGAAGTAAGGAATAAGGGAGTATTTATGTATAATGAATTAGTGATTGTTTCTTGATTTGAATGTATAGTGAGGTATACTAATTTTGGGAATTGGCAGCTCACTAGTTGGGAATGTTACAAATTACCATTTCCGAATGCAGTCCAAACCCTAGTTGGCAATTTTAAGATAAATCAAGTAAGTTAGGCTAGAAAATCAAAGGGAACAACAAGTTGATAAATAGACAAAAAGAAACCTAGAAAGAAGCAAGTACTAACTAATGGCTCATTTGACCTGACCTAAGTTGTCGGTTTGAGTTTGGTTCCAAGTTTTAAGTTCGAAGTTTAAGAACCAGTTTGCAAGTTGGTCAAAATTTTGGAAAGGGGTTTTGGTTCGTTTGTACAAAAACATGTAAAATTTATTATATATATACACATTTATGAAGCATGAGTTAAAATTAGAATGTAGCATAGTAGCATGAACACATTTAAACAATAAAAACACCATAAACAATTAAACTTGTAATCATAGTGATCGTACAATCATATAGTTCAATCAACTTCAACATCAAAGATTTAAAACATTATAAATATCAAGTTCAAGTATCTTTGTTTAACGTTCATTGTTCAACTAATGGGATGTAAATCAGAAAAAAACTATTAATATTTTAAGTTCTTCAATCTTCATCTTCTTCTCCTCCGGTATTACTTGAACTAAGGCCAATGGGATCAGTAGGAAAAGCAACAATGGTATTGACATTAAATTCATCAAAATTGTCCATTGTAAGCCGAGCAGTGGAAGCATTTAAGTCTGCAATCTCTGCACCTATATCCCACTTCTTTGTCTCCCTTTCTTTGTATTCTTTATTCTTGTTCAAAAGAAGGTGCAAGTTGTTATGCACAAATACCATGTTCTTTACTTTTTTTTGATTGCAACCTATTGCGCTTCACCAAATGGATCAAAGAATAGGTGCTCTAATTTCTTTCTGATGCAGAAGAACTAGCAACCTATGAAGACAACACAAGGTAAGCAATTAAAAAAGAGTTAATTCAGTCTTATAAAAAAATTAAAATCACTTTCTAGTCTTGATTCTTTTAAAGATAAAGTGAGCTATTTTTTTTAAATAAATAAAACTTACTTGTTATATGATTTTGATTGCAAGGGGCTGCAATGTTTGGAATCTTTGGCCATGGAGGTACCACCAACTATGAGCATCCTTCTTGAACCAATGACGAAGAGCATCCTCACTTAGACCTCTAGCATTCAGAAACTCTATGAACTCATCCATGATTACATCTCTCATATCATCATCAGGAAATATTCTTTTAAATTCTGCTTGGTACCTGTCAAACACTTTTATATCTCTATATGGTGGCAACCTTCCTGGTAGACTACAATAAATAGAGCTATAGTATTTGGGCATCAAGGCATAGGCAAGCAAATGTAGTGGAGTGGTCATTTTGTTCCATCTTTCAACAATAATTACTTGCACTTGTTTGAAAAAGGTCTCTTGTGGATCTTGCTCCTTCTCATTTATAATTTGCTTGATCTTCACAAGCATTGAGTCTATGCCATCATAGATCTCTCCAAGGCAAGGCCTATCCATGTTAGTGTACCTAAGCATGCTCATAATGGGCTCGGTGATCTTAAGGAGATATTCGACACATTCCCACGATGACTCAGCTAATAGCCTATCCTTTATTTTGTTTTCTCTATCAGTATTCTTTTGCTTCCATACACCCCAATTATGGCTGATTACCATACCTTGAAGTGCATCTTTCACTTGCACAAGTTATCTAAAGACAATCATATGTGATGCAAAACGGGTCTTAGCAACTTGTGACATAAATTAGAGCAAAGAAAACTACTATTAGATACATATTTTAGAAAACCATATACATTGCACAAGTTAAATATGAAAAGTCAGAAATTGTCAAATATTAAAAATTAAATTACTAACTTGAGTTCAAGTTCATTTACCTTCATTAGCTCCAATTTTGAGTGGTTTTTGAAAAGAGATTGAGTCATGTGGTGGTTTGTGACAAACATTTGGGTGCCCTCAGCCCCTTCATACACTGTTTTGATCTACTCAATTTGGTTCCCAATCTTTTGTAGCATAAGGTTGAGTGAACGGACTGCACAAGGTGTCCAAAAGATATGCTGATATCAGGTGTCAACCAACAAACCAGCTGCCTTACAATTCTTTGTGGTCCGTAATGACTTGGACACTGTTTCTTGCATCCACTTGTTCAATGGCCTTAGTTAGGATATTAGCAATAAATGGGTCATTTTTTACTTGGCCCTCACAATCCATTGCTTTCAAAAACATTGCCCTTTTAGGGGACACCACAAGGACATTGATCAAGGGACAGTTCTTGGAATCCTTCCACCCATTTGAAACAATCGTCACCCCTGTCTCAACCCATGAGTCCCTTATAGGCTTCAATTGATCTTCAATCCGTTGGACGTCTTGATCCAACGAGGTGGTGCACACTTTCTCATACCCATGGCCACAATACCCTCTTGGAGCTTCATTGGCACCCCTCAACATGTTCTTCCAAAATGGAGAGCAAACAACATTAAAGGACAACCCATTTGCATAGAGGCATCTTCCCACCTTAATGTCAGGAATTTCCCGACTCTTATTTTGAAAAGCAGTTTCTAGCAGTCCCTTTCTTTTGTGTACAAGGGGTACATACTTAGTGTTAGTGTCTATTGCAGTACTTAAAAAGGGGTGTTCTTGTACTATAACATTTGGGGGGGTTGCATTCCCTTTGCTCTTTTACTTTTACTTTTATTGCTGCTGAGTTTTGTTGCCACACGTCCTCTCTCTTCTGCTGCCTCATGCTCTTCAATATATTTTAACACGGTTTCATTTGGTATAGGGGCACCGTTTTTGCTTGGACATTTCTTGACTCCTCTTCCAGTGTATCCACACAAATGACCTACCACATGATAATAGAACTATTTCTTTCTACACCACAACCTTGACATCTCCAATGGAATGCACCACCTGCTGGAAGGGTTCTTATAATGTCTACATACTTCCATAGAATAGAGAAGAATTAGAGTTGGTTCTATTTTTTGTTTGGTATTGCCTACTGATGAAGAGGTAGATGCCATTCCTTTCCCTATGGCAAGAAATTAGATACATGCTCATAATTTATATGTAAGAAAATGAGAATTTTGAAAAAATGGAAAATGAAAAAACTAGAACAAAAACAATAGCAAATGGAATAAGGTCTTACCTTTTCCAGCCATTGCAAGCGTGTAAATGTGTATGAACGATGTACAAACACTTGAAGAACACCCACAAATCAATCTTCAAACTCCTTGCACAACCGGATGCTTGCTCAAAAACTTAGGCTCTTCCTTAAGACAAAATAACCTATTTGGAAACATAAAATGACAATGAGAGGCCACCAAAAGCAATTCATAACAACTTTTAGGTTGACGCCGAAAAACATTTAATTTTTGCCTAAAAAACACTTTCCAGTTGTCTGTGGGGCCCAATTTGCTGAGGGTTCGAACTTTTGGATGTTGGTTCACCCAGATTCGAACCTGCAGGGCAAAATTCGAACCCTGCTTGAACCAAGTCTAAACCGGACCAGTACCACGGACCGGTTCAAACTTTGCTTGGTGCAGGGGGGGGGAGAGGTACCATGGTACTTAGCATCTGACTAAAAAGGAAGAAAAAAAGCGGGTGAGATGGTATTTGAATGTTTTGTTGTCAAGAATCTCAGTAATGACACAGACAAATAGACTTTTTAATAATTCACTTGCCTTATCAGGGTAGAAACAATTCATTGGGCTGCACTTGCTACATCAAGGGTGTGTTTAGCGTCCTCTTGCCCAATACCAGGTATGAGTGGAAGGCAATTTTAATCTGGCAGGTGCAACTAATATACAAAATCAACATCCATTTGCATGTCTTTGAGAACTTTAATTAAAAATCAACTTCCTTAAAAGTTTCCTATTGCTGTAATACATCTACACTCACACACGTCTTTGAGAATATTAATTAAAAATTAACTTTCCTTCTAAAAGTTTCCTATTGCTGCAATACATATACACACACTATCACACACTATTTCTTTTGGATACAGAAGCTACTTTGTTTGCATGCATGAGTATGCATTGATACATAAGTGGATTTTAGTTGAAGTAAACAACATTTTTAAATATTTAAATGTTGTCAAGTGTTTAAGCTGTAAGAAGCTCATGGATTGCAATATCCATGGCATCAAAAATAAAAATTACAATATTGAGTCATGAATTATAGTGGAAAAGAGCTTGCATACCTCAGCCCAGCATTACTAGTTCTATGTCTATGTGGAGTCATGCACATGTATATCAAGCAAGTCTGCAAATGCTACGACAACCTTAGGAGTGTTACTTAGGATAGGGTTTGACTTTGCAAACTAATGTATAATTGCAAATATATTTTTTATGAATTTAACGGGGCAAAGAAAAGCTCTTACATCCAACATGGCCCCAAAACATTTTCATTTATTTTGTTTTTTAAGAGTAGAGTAGGGGCACTGCCCCTCAAAGGCTCTGAGGGTGGTATCTCTATTGGCTCCCTGTTGCAATATAGGCTGGAGGTGAGGGGCAAAGCACCCCTCACCAAGCACAAATTAAAGTCTTTGAGACCACACAGACTATCATGTCATGTGTGTTAAGTTTTAAACCAGAATAGCAAAATCAGAGAGCAGATAACTTATTCAAAGCATAAGAATAAATAGACACAGAGATTCATCCTGGGTAAACCCTCCTTGAGGTAAAAAGCCAGCCACACCTGAAAAATGTTTCCTTCATTGAATGATCAAAACCGATACAATGATCTCAAGGATAGATTGATGACTCTTATCAGTCAATCAATAAATACCTTCTTCACAGTTCAAATACACTAATTCTGCTATATACAACATATATTGATTTCAGAAACTCACAGATACTAGTCACAGTGAAATGATTTTGCCACCATAAAATTGTTTTTCCTCAAATCATATATCCTATAGCTCTATATGCTCTCTAGCACAAAAACTTATAGAAAAGAAGATATATTCTTTAGATACAGGGCTCACTAACTCTGCATCAC
The DNA here is from genome assembly GCA_028749045.1 of Cupressus sempervirens. NCBI lineage: Eukaryota > Viridiplantae > Streptophyta > Pinopsida > Cupressales > Cupressaceae > Cupressus > Cupressus sempervirens. The sequence goes on along the minus strand of CM053790.1, from coordinate 293,354,273 downwards.
TAGAATCCATCCAAATAAAAACTTGGCAACTAATCATAGAGTTAGCCCTCGATACCCAACCGCACAGACAGCTCTCTAAACACAGACACACAGTCAGCTCACAAAAGGCACTCAATAGACACTTGTGAACAATAATCAACATCCTCTATATTACCGCCACCAAGAGCGATCATAATTTCTTCTTCTCACAAGCCAACAGGAGAGATGCTTGCAGAAGCTCAATTGTCTGCTGTTATGAATGCCAACCATTAATGTTAAACAATACATTCATCCATTCTAAACCTCCATCATATGGAATGAGCAAAGGAATTGGAGGAGTCCACGATGACATGGCATAGTAAATGCAGCAGTTACAAAACAGTAAGGCAGAATGAATGGGAGAATTGGAGGATGACTCATGATGCCAGCATGGACCTACACTTTGCCCAGACAACTCACGATAACAAAGTGAGTAACAGAAATGGCTCCTTAATACAAAGGCTTTTGAGCGAAACAAGTGGGAGAAGATAAAAGCATGATCATAGAAGCACCTTCTGAACAATATAGAGAGCAAGAACAATAGAGAAGCTTTCATATTATATGAACAAATATATTTCCAAGAACCTCACGGCAGGGCATAACAGGTAATTCATCACTCTTGCAGCTACGTAACTTCAACAGTATACCGTTTCTTTTAATTTTATACAATTTAATTATGCACAACTTCAACAATATGCCATTTCTAATAATTTTATCCAATATAACTTTCCTTCAAAAGTATTCCAAAGTTCCAAGCTTGTCAAACAACAGTTTATAAATTCAAGCATCATAAATTATTTATTTATTTTTTCATGGTTTTCATAGAAATGACTATTTTCACCAGCTTGGACCTGCCGAGTTTGGCATTTCTGGTGGGCTTGGTGAGTACCTCGGTCATGAGTCTTTGGGCTTCATTTGACCCGCTTGTTTTGGGACTCACTGAGTATGGGTGTCTTGTAACACTGAGGTAGACTCTCTTGGGATTAAATGGGCCAACACACCTTTCTAGTTGACCAAACCATGTTTTATTCATATTAATCTGGTTTTGTATAGTATGTCTTTCATAAGTAATTTCTTCACACACATAAAAGGAACAATTATTGGAGGTGAAATAATTAAAATTGTAAACAATGCCACAGTGATTTTCTTTTGGGGCAAATGCAGCATCAGTGCTACCTCGGAATCTAGGATTCATGAGTTTGAATTGCTGTGCATATCTTATACTACCTTGGAATCTTAAGATTTATGAGCTTGAGTTGGTGTAAATATCTTAATTCAAATTTTCTCTTTCTTAATGTTGAACTATTTTCAGTAATAAAATAACTTTGGTTTGTTTCCAGCTCAGAGAAAGAAAAACCCATTACAGATTTAAGTTTGTTTCCTTTCCAGTTCATAGAAAACACATTCCCAGTTCAACTACATTCAGTAATATTGTAGCTCTGTTTGCTTTTCCTATTCATAGAAAAATATGGAACTCAGTTCTCGTATTTCAGTAACTTTAGATTTGAGTTTGCTTTCCAGCAGCTAGGGATTTCAGTGCTACATTTGTTTCAGATTTACTTTCTAGCAGTTTCAGATTTCCTTGTATCAAATTTTTGAAAGTTTTAGATTTCAAGTGTTAAGTTTTGCTTCAGGTTTTTAAATATTTCAGGCACACACTTCTGTAGTTGATTCAGATTTCCCAAATTAAATTTTCTATTTCAGAAAACCAGATCTTTTGTTAGAATACAGACACCATTATATCTGATTTTTTAAATTTCAGTTTATTGACAAATTTCCCAATTTGCATTTCAGAAGATAAGCTGTCAATTATTTCCTTGCATAAACTTGTCTGGCTACCCCTTCTATGTGCATCCTGTCTAATTATCTTGACTCATCCCTGACATTTTTAATTTATCTATTCAGTTTCTGAGTTGTGCTCTTTTTCTTTCTATTTCATTAGCTAAAAGCATTCCGGAAATGTGTGAGTGCCTGTTTCATACCAGGTGTCTTTTGATTCCATTATCAGCCTTTATAGCCCTACCAATTTTACATGAATGGTTTCTTAAAAAACAAAATGAAAAGGTTATAATTGTCCTAACTAGCACACATCTCAAACAAGTCAAAGTTAGAGCTAACAAAAGAGGAGAGCACCACACAGGAGTTTGAAATGCAGAGGAATGCTAACGGGGTAGGGTATATACATACTAGGGAAACCCTCATAATAGGTTGAAATGAATGTCCAACACATGCTATCTCATCAAATTTACTGATGACCAACTGTACCAAGGAAAGAAGGGAAATAAATTAATAATGAATCTGCAAAAAGGCAACAAATATACAACGGACAATGACTTACTAGCCTAGCTTTTCATGCAGTAAATATAAGTCAATCAACAATTGGTGAGTATTCATATTCATAATCTAGCTAAGTTTAAGAATAAAGAAAGAGTGAATAATATGTATAACAGAATTGCTAGATACATTCCCTTGCCTGCCTGGATATAATATAAACATGTATTGAATATTGGATATTGATGTAGTACTCTTAGGCACAACCTGAATCTTGTATCCAGATAATTCTTGGAATGATATCTCTTGGAATTTTTTGTATAGATTTTTCTAAAGATAGTTATGTTACAAGCTAGGGTTGCGGTTCCGTGAAAAGATCGACCTATCAATGCCCAATACAACCACTAGACTTAGAGATTATAGGAGGCGGTTAAGCCAGGTCACGAATCCTGAAGGGGAATGTTGATGGTTAAGCGGCAAGCCCAACAATCCCCTTCAGCATCACCCGAGGAGATTCGGACCTGTGACCAAGCTTTGTTGCCACTTGTTACAAGCTAGGTTTGCCATTGCGCCAAAAGATCAACCTGTCAATGCCCAATACACCCACTAGGCTTATAGAACACAAGAGGCAGTTAAGCCATGTAACGAATCCCGAAGGGGAATGTTAGCGGTTAGTCCAACAAGTTGTAGAATCTGTAGCTGCAACATATAAGATGCTGAAATTTGCAATACGGAGTATGTTGATTGAGTCTTTGATATAATTTAAGATAAGCAATATGCATATGCCTATAGATAATTAAACTTTCATTAGATTAAGATACAAAAAATGTTACTTATACCATGTAAGCTTTTGACACAGGTATACGTTTTAGTTGTTTGATTATACATGGCTGCCCCTGCATCTGTAAACAACCCTTGCACAAATGCTAATATTGATGTGGCTGCCACTTGAAATATGAGAGTGAAACAAGAAAATCATAGAAGAGAATGTTATTTACAAATAGTTGTGGTACAAGTGGAGATAATTTGGAAGAATCTCACTAATACAATAATTAATGGCAGTTTTAGTGAAATGTACTCCTAAATGATACATGGAGAAGTCTAGGCAAGCTATTTATTTGACTTCCCATTTTTTAATTGGTGGGTGTGAACAACCAAAGGATTGAAGGGCTTGAGCTATATTGGCACAAAAAAGCGAATAGGTTTTTAATCATTTTTATCAAATTGCATAAGAAAGACATACAATGCATTGCTGATTTGGAGATGGTTGTAGCAGCGAAAGCTGACCATAGTTGGAAGTGGTACATTCTGCATTGAGTATAAGTGTAGGAAATACTAACTTGATTTGAGGAATTAAATAGTGAGGAAATAGCTTTCTTGACTGCTTCAGATTTATATTTTAGAGAAGGATGCATAGAGTAATGTGAGGGTCCCGTTGACTTGAATGTTAACGGAATCTTGGATCTGCACCCATTCTCTGAATAAGAAATTAATCCCCTTAATGGTTTATTCTATTAGCATATGGAAGGCAATGAAGTTTTTTAGCTTAGACGTAATGTCATTAAGGCAATGGAGATGAGATTTGAATTTAGATGGTAGAAGTTGAAGGTTTAAAAAACATGAGATACTTGGAACTTTCTGTCGTGAAAGTAATTTAGCCGATAGGCTATTTGTGGGAACTTTGTTGTCAGAAAATTAATTTTTCACGAAAAAGTTGTCAATTGGCTGGAAAAGTTGTTAGTTTGGTCAGAAAACTGTAAATACTTTCCGTTAATTATTTACTGGCCATTTTTTCTCTCCACATTTAACTCTTGTTTTGTTATTTATTAGTTGTTATCTCCACTTTTAACTATTGTTTTTCTTTTAGTATTTATTTTAAAATAATAATTAGTTTAAATTTTAGTTTTTAAATTATTTTAATATATATATATTTTTATGAGTTTAGCTTTCTCTTTAAATATTATTTTTTAATTTCTATAATTTATTTAGTCAATAGAATATTTGTTAGAGACGTTATTTTCTCATATTATTATTTTTATTTCTCTTAATAGATTTTTTGATGGGTTTTTTTAATAATTTTTATTTAATATTTGATAAATTGAATTTAAATAAAATAATATTTATTTTTCTATTTAAAATATTTAGCAAATATTATGTTATTTAAAATAAAAATTATTAATAATCTAATTTGTTCACATAAGATTATATTCTAAATTTCCACTTTTAACTTTTTTCCTATTTATATAAAAAATAATTACTTGTGATCTCCAATTAGCTCATGTTGTGATCTCTATTTATATAACTTTTGTTTTTTAAAATTGATTTAGGTTTTAGTTGAATTATTTTAATTTATTTTTTATATTAGTTTAGTTTTTTCTTTAAATATTGTTTTTTAGTTTCTGTAATCTATTTAGTCAATAGAATATTTGTTAGAATGATATTTTTTCATATTTCTCTTATTAATTTTTAATAATAGATTTTTTGATGGGATTTTTTTAAATGATTTTTGTTTCCATATTTGATAAATTGAATTTAAATAAATAATATTTATTAAAAAGATTTTAGTAAATATTATGTATTTCTCTTATTAATTTTTCATAACAGATTTTTGGATGGGATTTTTTTTAAATGATTATTTTTTTATATTTGATAAATTGAATTTAATTGTAAAAAATCTTGAAATTATTGAACACATTTCTTAAGCAATATTCAAACTTCTTAAATTTTTAAAGTTTTATATCTATGTTTTATTCTTCAACTTTTTTATTTTTGTATTCTCATTTTTAAAAAACTTATATTTACATTATTTAATCTTCATTCTACATTTTTCTCTTAAATCTCATCTCCTATCAGTGCACTCGTTGCATGTACAAAAGCATGCGACTGCTAGTTTGCAGACAATGTGGAAGTTCAAAGGTGACATTGGTTAGAGATGGTTGAAATCATATGCTAAAGCAACAACATTTAGGATATTAATGGAATATAGAGATGGTGTCACTTGAACATTCAAAGGTTTGAAGGGAGTATCATTGGAACTAGGTGTTCACAGGATTCCCATGATGCAAGGGACTCAAGGAATACAAAGAAGATTGTACATGATAAATTTTATTTATGTAGGAAAGCTCCAAGAAGGAATCAATGAAATGCTAGAAACTGGGATAGGCTTCCAAATGAGACAAGCAATGGGGTGTTGCCCGTAGTCATTTCATTGAAGGAGTGGAGTTATACTAACAAGGATTATGTTTTTTCAAAGGTTGAATGTTTTCACTAACAAAGATTCATTTCCCATTCTATTTGTAGACCCCATACTCAAAGAAGTAGCAAGGCATGAAATATATTCGTTTTTCAGATTTCTTGGCTACAATTAGAGAAGCATAGTAGAGGATGACAAATTAAGACTAGTTTTATGGTGGAAGATGGAGTTTGTACGTACAACTGAGTGCTATTTGATGTAATGGTTAGGATGCATTCTAAAAGATTGGATGCATTTTATAAGAGGCCATTGAGCAATTTTTAAATGTCCTTGGATGATTGATCAACTTTGATGGCCAAGTAACACATTTGAATTCCTTTAGGGTCATGCAGTAGTGGAGAGCAACACAACGACTGTAAGTTCAAAAACATGTTTATATAGGGTCCAACAAGCAAAGTTTCTTAGCCACATTATCTATGATGTTGGACTAAGAATAGATCTTTGACAAGATATTGGTGATTGTAAAGATTGGGCACACCAAAGGATGTAAAGGGAACAAGGTTATTCTTGGCCCATAATAGATATTATTGATGCTTCATTAAACAGTTCACCCAATCATCAGACCCTTTGTACATGCTAATAGCGAAAGGAATTTCATTCACATGGTCAAACAATCATAAACAAACTTTGAAAGAGGTAAAGGTACATCTTTATAAGTTCACTTATGTTGTTGTATATAGATTGGTATAAAGAATTTCATTTCCAAGTTGACGCTTCAAATGTTGCCATTTCTTGGCACAAACAAAATTTAAGGGGCTGGACTACTCAGTGCTTTTGGTCAGCAAGCTACTATCTAATGTAGATATCAATAGAGAGAGGCTCTTGGCCAGCAGTCGATAGAAAAATATCAACATTATCTTGGCCAACAGTCGACAGAAAAACTCAACATTATCTACTCAACACGCCATTTACATTCTAAAAGGCCATCAAACATTGATGCATTTGGTAAATAAATTAATCATTCAAGGTTATGTGAGTTGATGGTTGGTTCCATTGAAGGAAATTCCAATAAATATAATTAGCTAGGAAAGAGCCATATTATAGCATAGTAGCTCTCAAGGATAAATTGAGAAGAACCTCCTAAAGGGATTAACAAGGACTTTCTTGAATCTTGGCTCATCTAGATAGTTGACATGTCAACATGGTTTGAGAATAGTGGAGAGTACTTGTATACATCTTTGTTCCCAAAGTGGTAAAAAATGAGACCTTATGAAATGCTAAGATGTGTCATGTGGAAAGAAGTTGGGTGGGGGGGGGGTGGGGGGGGGGGTGTCTACCTAAAGTTGTAATGCTACACGATGATACTTATGGTTGTCCTATGATTGTCAACATTTCATGGTACTGCTAGAGAATAAGTAGTTGGTTATCATACATGCCAATGTAATGTAAGCACGTGAGAAGAGTTTTGTACCATTTTGGCCTTCCCACTTATAGGGATTATTTCAATTATGTGGATTAGAATTTATTTGTTTATTAAAGATAAGCAATGTATAAATATATTGTAATGGTTATGGAATAGAAAGCAAAGTGGGTGGAGGCATTAGTCTTACTAAACAATGTTGCATTGAGTACAACTTGGTTTATTTATGAACAAATTGTTATGAAATTGGGTATTATGCTTCAATTATAAGTGATAGAGAAGGTCACTTTGTCAACCCATCGATCTAATTGATGATAAGTGAACTTAGGATCTTTCAGACTTGATTAAGTGGATGACACCCTAGAGCCAATGACCAAGTAGAGGCCACAAACAAAGTTCCCATCTTAGTCATTGAAAATATTATGTGGGGTTGAGGGTACAAAGTGAGAGGAATAATCATCTATTGTCTTATGGGCATATCAAGTGATGTACAAGGTGATTATTGAGCACATGCCATTTTAATTGATGTACGCTTAGGAAGCCACAAAGTACATGGTGTTAAGCCTAAAAATAGCAGTTGGAAACCATTTAGGAGTTTTGGAGAGTTTGAGAAAAAGGCTCTTGCAATTAATTAAATTGAATGAACAAAGGGTAATGCTATAGTGGGCAATGAAAATTATGCAACAATAGGGAAAATATTGGCACAAGCATCCTACAAAGAATGGATTTTATAATTAGTTAATTGATGCTCAAGTGCAACTATGGTTAAATGGACTTGGGCAACTTCTCGCCAAGGCTTGGAAACAATCTTGACAAAAAACTCAAAGAAACTTGACTACTTAAAATTTTGCTTAAATTTAATTAGAAATACCTTCTTTTTTTGCAAAATTCAATGAGGAGATACATATGACAAGTACAATAAACGAGTAAACAAAAGAAACAAGTCTAGTCTAGATATATTCAAATGTAAATTGGTTACAAAATGGTATTCTCATGTGGAATGTTGATGGCTGGAAGCCAGATAGTCTAAAGCAAAATTAAAATAGCAAATTGTCTTTGTAAAACTATAAGTAAATACAACATCAAAATAGTTTGAATCTTCCTCTTTAAAACTCTATTAAAATCTAGGGGATAGGTAGCAGGTATAGTCCTAGGAGTCCATGGTGGCTTGTGCCTCCTAGTGTGGTACAACTACTTGTGGCTCAACCTCAATCATAGAAAAGAGGGTATTAGATCTTGTTCATCAGTCCCTAAAGCAATTTAGAGTACTTAGGAAATGCTATTATTGCAAACTTAGAAGCTACAAAAACGAGATAAATCAAGATTCCACTATTTGTTCAGGAGGGGTGAACTCAGTAAAGTCAGTATTAAAATATCAACTTGACACAATTTCCCCATCAATTTATTCTTTTGTTTTTAAATTTGGAAGTGGGGGTCTAGGGGTGACAAACCCCAGTGGGGTCAAGGTGCAATGCCCCTTTTAGGGTCTTGTGGCCTATGGATTCTTTGTTTTTGAAGCAATTTCCTACCAAAACTATTGTGTTTGAACTCCCTTGGAAATCCTCTTTAAATTTATCTCAAATCCGCTTTAAATGTGATTCAAACCCGCATAAAATGTGCTTCAAATCGACAAAAATGCTTGCAAATGACCTTGCGTAAGCTTGGGAGGGTGTTTTGTGGCTTGAGCAACGAACAATAATGCAAAAAAACCAAATGAATTTTTTTAACTTCGATATCAAAATCCTTATATGCTATTGCGGCCGAGTAATTGGCACAAACTTGCTGAGTTTTTGCCAACTTCTCTGTGAGTTTTTGCCAACTTCTTGGTGAGATTTCTTTTTGAGTTAAAATGGTAAAAACTCACTAGCTAAAACTGCTTGCAAGGTTTTGATTTCTTGCTGAGTAGCTTTTGTGAAGTTTTCACATCATCACCCCAACATTTTTGGGGACCCCCTTTTTTATCGCCTTGGCAATAATTTTTTGAAGTTGTCCAAAAATTTTCGATTTTAGAAAATTTTACACCTTGGATGCCTTCAGGTCAAGAGGAAGGAGGTTAAATTTATTTTTGACCTGGTTTTAGCTCGATTTTCCAGAACTGGCAATTTTATCCTTAGGCCGAACAAATTTCAAAGACGACATTTTTTCCGATGGTTAGAACAATATTCGACAGGATAAATTTACAAATTTTTGGACGTAGATGATTTATTTTGAAAATTAGATGTAATTGTATAATCTTGAGTATTTTTTCAAAATAAAAAAATCTTTTTAGATTTAATTGTTTCAGAAAATTTTAATTTTTTTCGTGAAAATAAAATTTTGTGATAGTGAAATTGAATTGAAAAAATTGATTTTGGATGTTAGAAAAATGATTTATTTTGGTAAAAAAAATTTAATTGCATTGCAAAATCGAAAATGGATTAAATTGCAAAATTTTGCATTAAATTGGTTAAATTTGCCTTGAAGATTTTAAAATTATTTAATTTTTTTTTGGCAAATTAAAGTTGAAAGTCGATTTTAGCTTGCTAAATCCGATTTTAAATAATATTTTAATTATTAAAACGTTATTAAATGGAAATTTTAACATCTCCAAGGCTTTGTTAATTTTATTTTGCAATTTTGGTCTTAACCCGCAATTAAATATGCTGATTTCACTATGGAAGAGGTAATTTTAATGATGCATTTAAATTTGGACCATGAATGGTGGCCTAATTTAATTTTTTGTCTATCCCAGGGCAAGTCGGCCAGCTTGGAGGATTAGTGAAATATTGGTATAAGAGAGGCTCCCCCCTCTTATATCTCATTACATCTTCCTCCTCCTCATGTGTTGGGCGAAATTTGTGGAGAGGCAATTTCCAGTGTAGGCAATTTTCTTCTCGGAGCAGATTTGGAGGCATTTTTTTTCTTCTTCCATCTTGGGTGAATTTCTGTCCTAGGTGATTTTGAGGCAAATTTAGATTTTTCTTGCTTGGGCGAATTTTGTGGAGGCCTGATTTTTGGGCGAACTTTGTGGAGGCCTGATTCTTGGGCGAAATTTGTGGAGAGGCAATTTCCAGCCTAGGCGATTTTGAGGCAAATTCAGATTTTTCTTGCTTGGGCGAATTTTGTGGAGGCCTGATTTTTGGGCGAATTTAGTGGAGGATTGACTTTTCTTTTTTGCGAAGGGGCTGCGATTTTATATCAGATCTGTTCATGGGCAGCGTACTAGGGTTTTGAGGCATGCGTTAGCATCTAGGGTTTTGAGGCATGCATTAGCATCTAGGGTTTTGGAGCCTCCATTGTGGACTGTTTTGGGCAGCATTTGATTCATTTTCAGATCTGATCCTTTGGCGTCAGTTCCAGTCTTCAAAGGCAGCAAAATCCATCACATTTGAGCACCTTCATTTTGGGCAATTTGCATGTGCATGTTAGGGTTTTATTGGCAGCAACTTCTAGGGCATTTTGGACAGAATTTGGGTAGTGTTTTGGAGGTCTGATTTATATCATTTATGACAAATTTGAGGGCTTGATTTGACAAGTTTTATTGCAGCACTTCATGCCCTAGCTGGGTCATAACCAAACTCTAGCAATTTTTATTGACATCTTCTACTATTGGCAACATTTTTGAAGGATATTGAAGGCAGATTTGAGGACATTGTTTTGTGCCCTAGATCAAGTATTTCAGTGACAATTTCTAGAATTTGATCAAGTCTGATTTGGACAACATAAAGGCAGATTTTCACACATTTTGGTGCCCTAGACAAGGAGTTTTAATAAGCATTTTCAGTATTTGCATAAGGTGGACAGAATTCCAAGGTCTTATTTCACTTGCTATGACTTCACATTCTTGCTTGGAGGACTAAATTTTCACATGCCGGACAAATTTCCAAAGGTGTTATTTGTTGGTAGAAGAACGAACTTCATTCTGTGTTTGGAGGCTGCACTAAGGGCAAGGTTGTCTCTGTCTTGTTCTTGCTTGGTTTCGTTCCTCTTCCCTTGCTTGTACTTTTCATCCACCACTTCATCATCCCATCTATAGGTTGGAGATTGGAGAGATAAGTGTAGATTCCATGATAGGACATTTGGCAAGGCAGAAATAAGCTAAACTACCCTAGGAATGAAGTTGGGAGATATAAGTGTAGTCCATCCTAAGGTAACGAAAAGGCATAAATAAGTGGTAGTCCCACCCGTAAGTTGAAGATTGAAGATTGATAAGTGTAGTGATAGGACTTGGCGAGACAAAAATAAGTTAGAATACATCAATAGAAAGAAGGTTGGAGATCGATAAGGGTAGTCCATATCATTTTGAACGAAGGGGCAAAAATATGTGTTTAGGATGGTGGATGTTAGTGCAAGCAAGAACCCTAAGGGAACGCATACCAAAAAAGACAAGGAAGACATGATGTCAAAGACCGCCTTTTTCTCGAAATTGAAGCAAGTTTGTGACAACAACAGTGGCACTATAAACATGACACATTGAGAGACAAACGATAGATCAGGCTGCCAAGTTCCACCATGATAATCAAGATGCCTACTTCACTTTCTTAAAACATAATTGGGTAGTGGAGGCAAGAAGGGAGTCACCAAGGCGTCAAGGTTCACCTGATCAGACTTCAAATCAGAGTATGACGACCTCATTGTGTTGCTCAACTGAGTCATGGGCGTCTCACAAGGTATGCAATTCGAGAATTGGATGTATTACTTTATTGATGAAATTGCAAATGGAAAGGGCAAATTTGATTGGGCTAAAATTATAAGTGAAAATCTAGAATTACAACTTAGGGTAGTGCAAAACTAGAAGCAATTCCACATGGGGTCCTAGCCCTTCTATTTGATTGCAAGTCGACAAAGGTTGAAGTGCGAGCTTTGGTGAAGAATGAAATCGGGCAAAGGGCGAATTTGATTGAAGATTGAGATTCAAGAAGCCCTGCAATTTCAAGTTAGAGTGAATTAGTAGAAGAGATTTGAAAATATTTGAGGTTGGGTAAGGCTTGGCTATTCGTGTGAGCTAGCTTGGTTGGATTCAAATGGGAAGGTGGGAAGACCAGGAAGGTTAAGGAAGGCAAGGATAATGGGGGAGGTTAAGTTCGATTTCAAGGTAGTGGCCAAGAGCAAGGCTCCCAAGTTGCAAAGAAGTTCACATCTAGGGAAGCCATCGAGGCCAAGGCAAGATTACCCCAAGTGCATGAGACCTCATCCTTTCAGAGTTAGGACATCAAGTGGGAGCAAGTTCGAGTGGTGATGAGAAAGTTTCTAAGGACAAGCTCAAGCATCCAAGGCTTCACCTTATCTCAAGGATTGAATAAATTTATAATATAAGGTTGATGAGGTGGCACTTTCATGTGCATGCAATCAAATCATGCCAAGTGTCCTATGTTGTCATTGGTTGACAAATTATTGTAATTTTCTCATTGGCCCACTAAGTTGGTGCCCTCATGTAATTGGTTGAATAATGGTAACCCTAATTAGGGTTTGTAAGATATAATCTTGGCCCTTGATTTTGCCTCTTAATCTCGTCCATTCATTGTAATTGGAGCCTCTATATAAGGCCATTTTACTCTCATTTGTGAGAGAGTTATGTTGGAGAATTGTTGCCAAAATGCTATCAAAATTGTTCTCTATTCATTGTTGTGGCTTGCATGGTGGATATACACGATCATTTTGGTGTATTGCATGGTTCTTCTCATCTCTCAAATTAAAGTAGGATTTCATTTCATGTTGTTAGAGTAGAAGCAGATGGCTAATTGTATGGTGATGTTAGTGAATGTTTGATAGGGACCTGTATACCAGGCCACTAGCATCCTAGTGGCTTGTTAGGAAGACTTGTGTGGTAATCTAGTCCAATCGCTCCTTAGTTCTACTTGCATATCATCTTTCTGCTTGTACTTCAAGTTGGGTTGGAAGATAGGTGTCAGTGTGAAAATCCTAAGAGTATCCCTTAGAATCATCGCACCAATGGAGGTAGCGGCGCTGGCAAGCTTTCATTTGGTTAGATCCCCATCCATTTCCTAATTTCTCCATCCATAGGAGTAGTAGTAGAGCAATAAGCATTTAGTGGTAGAAGTAGTTGAAAGTGAAAGTGATCAAGGAGAAAAGAACAAGTCAAGCAAGTGAAGTACCACCAAGTTATCTTCGAATGAATAACGTAAGCCCGCCTACGTGATTACCAGCAAATCACATCGATATACTGAGTTAGTATGCATAGGTGTAAGGAACATTGGAGTTCATCTCATGTCTTCATGAGTATTAACTTTTCAAGAGAGGAATTGTGTGTTTGATGCTCCGTATCAAATATTCAATTGCTATATGTTATGTAGTGGTACAAAACTAACATGAACAGTAGCTTGCGAGTTTTTCGACTATGAGTATAATAGTCGGCATGAGTTAAAACTAGTTAAATACATTGTTTAGGATTGCTTAAAATTTGGGAAATAATGCAAAATGGATTTGTACAATTAGAGAATTTATTGGAATGAGCGTGAAAGATGCCATGAATAGCTTGAAAGTAAATGTTTATCAATAGAGAGTCAAAACCATTGTGATGATTTTATTTGGCTTTCTAGCTGAAGCATCAGACTCATTGGAAACTCAAAGAACTGATGAATTAATGCCCCAGAGAAAGACATTTTTTTTTTTTTTGGTTTCCGCTATAGCCTATAATTAGCCATTGTTCTAAGGAGTGTTAGAAAAGACTGTACAACCTTCTGCTGTACTGTGAATTTTAAACAGACCGTATGACCTTCCACTGATAATTTCATTGCCATATGACATACAGTAATATACTCATTTCCTTCTTGCCTAACAGATGACTTTACATTGTATGTTGTGCAACTTGTTTATTACAGGGTATGGTTTCAAATTGTACAGACTTGGAGTTACACTCTACAATCTTCACTACAATTCATGCAAGCTTCAACTTCTAGTGTTGGATAGTTATTTCGGCAACACCAACTCTTAGTACATGGCCTAAACTCTTGATTGATTTTGTCAGTCATACTACACTTGAAATCCTTGTGTTCTTTCCCACCAGACCTAGGACCCTGTACTATTTTTATTATCATGTGGTTTGGGAACTTTAACGCAGCAGTAAAGGTCTAGTCCATAGTACACAGTCCGTAAGCAGTTGTGCAGTTGTACCATCCCCTTTAGTAACTTAACGGTTTGTAGAAACATCCAATATAGTAAGAGTCTTTTGAGGAGTTGATTATACATTCAGAGCCAACAAATTGTTTGTATGGTTGGGGACAATTGATTCAATTGCATACTTGCTACAGATGCAGTCACTGTATAATTCAGCATATTTGCAGAAATGAAACTCACTAAAGACAAGAAATTTTTATATTCATTTCCAATAATTAGGGCTAGCCAAACAGGCAAAACAACCTTTTCAAGGGACCGAGTGTAGGAGGAGTTATTTCAATACACCATGGTTCAAACAATTTCTTTGTGGTTGTAAATACGGATTTTGTTCAGGTAGTGATGACTGTAAAAGTAATTTAGTAAACCTTAGACACACTTCATTTTCAATACCAAGAACAAAAAATTGGCAAACCATGGAAATAGTTTTTGATTCTGGCATGATTTGAATCTAGCAAATTCTGCTCCTTCAACCAAAACAATGCAGATAATTCTGGTAGGAATAGGCAATAATTATACTATCAATTGTACACAAGCACATAAAGATTTGGGTGTTCAAACATTATGCAAGGTAAGCTTGACCAACACCAAGCAAAGTATAATATGGTTGAACAGAAACTAAGGCCTTGAGAATACAGTAATACTTGTTGACGTTGAGAATAACGGTCTATTTTGGACATAAAAGCAGGTTGGTCAGAGCAATATGAGATTTTCATATCACTATATGAATATCTAGTTACATGATAGTTAAACCGTAAAGAAATAATTTCTAAATGGAGAGCATCAGTATACTAGAATCCATGAGTTTATGTCCATAGACTGTGATGTCCCCTTCTAGCTGGTGATTAGCCTATCAGAGACCCTCGTAGGCTAATAAGATTGGATAGAGGGTCACCTTGGTGTGGAGATCCTCCAAGGACCAGAGCAGAGTACTCTTCTGGGTTGCCAGAGTTTGTTTATGATGACTTTTGCTTTGAGTTTGGCTTGGTCAGGCTATTTTTAGCAGTTTTGGAGTTATAAAGATAGACCCTTGCTATTTTTAGAAAAGGGGTATGGTCATATGCAGTTCTATCATGTTAGCTCCCAGTCCAAACGACATTCAAAAATGTTGATTAATAATGGAGATATTAATGTTTATTTAGTTAAAATAAACATTATTGGTTTTGAGCTTATATTGTTAAGTTATAATATATAACTTAAGTGAGGGTCATGATATCATAAAAGGGGCCATTGTTTCAATTAATTGTGGGTCCAAGCTTATGGAAAAATTAAAAGGGATTTTCTAAGTTTTAATGTAATAACATTTTTTATGCTATTATTATATCTTTTATCCCACATTGAGCGTGGAGACTCATTCTAGAGTTGAGGAGTCCTTATAAACAAACCTTGTCTTCCTTCAATAGGAGGTAATGAGAATTGCTTAAAAACTTTGCCTTGTGAAATTTCTTGAAGTTGTGGCAACAAGGGTTTCTACAAGTTTGAGAAGAATTCAGACTGTGGAGAACGTAGTATCTTCAGAGTTGATGCAATTTGAGGGTGTGAAATATCACTTGAATTTTGCTTGTGAGTTGATTTCATTTTGGAGTCAATATTGTGTTTTAGTAGGAAAGAATTGGATGAATCTGTTTACAGGTTGGAAGGGGTTATAACAGCAGCTACAGTGCCGTGAACAGTGCGCTACAATGCGCTACAGTACTGTGAACAGTAACATGCTACAGTGCCACCGTGAATAGTGCGCTACAGTGCTGTGAACAGTACAGTGCTACAGTGAATTAAAAATCAGAGATTTAATATGTGGTTTTTGATAGGCGCTGCCCAAGGAGGAAGCAACCAGCAGCGTGGTTGCGTATTAGAGACAAAAATCAGGTTTTTTTTCAACTATTAATGATGATGTTTTTAATGTATTCTTCCAGCAATAAGTATTGTACATACATTAGGAGCCATCTGAATAAATGAATTTGATTAGCATTATAATCAGATTTGAGTTATAATTTTAGGTAAGATTAGTTTTCAATATTTGTATTTTCTTTTCATCAACTCAAAAACCCAAAAACAGCTTAAAACATTCAAAAACAAACCAAAAACAATCATTACACCCAGGGAAACAAACAGTGATCAGCGTAGAGCCTATTTGGGGTTCTTACATAGACCTAAGGGCTTCAAATTTATATATGATTCAGCATGCTATAGGATCATTCTTGGATGTGATATACACACAGGATCACCAGATGGAGAACTCAGCCAGATACTTCCTACAATCTGTGGCTGCCACACTGTTTTCAGTGGAAATCTATTGGAGTGCCGTATTTGATTGTACAAGTGCTAGCTGATAACTGTACTATTATAAAGGAAAGGAATCATATGGTAGAAGACAGTGCTTTTGAATCAGAGGTACTCGTAGAAGAGTTTAAGTGTGAATAAGAATCAGAAGAGGTAGAGGTACAGGTTCCTCCTCCACATCAGCAACATTGTTTCTTCCTCTTAGTGATGAGGCCCACCACATAGAAGAGTGGCTTGAAGACTCCAACAATTAGGAGCTCCTTTGGGTACACTAGAAAGTAGCTTCCAAATATGGGAGATCTTTTAGGGCCTACTGAAGAGGGAAGGAGTCAGTTAGACGCGGGCCTTGGCATTAAGCAGTTTGACTTACAGGTGGAAACTTTTCCCCTTCTACACATTCTTAGCCATGTACCCTTCAGTGGGACTGCTAGAGGTGCTCTACATACAATATCTGTGGCCAGGCCTTGTTGGTCCAATGGGGTGCTATGCAATGATATATTTTTAGTGTGCGCCAACCATTGCTGATGCAATGCTAGGAGCTGCAGAAATAGTGTATGATTTGGATACTCCCCACTGCCTCTTGGTTGCATATGAAGCCTTACATGTTCGAAAGCTGGATGAGGAGGAATGCCACATAGAGTTTGTACATATATTTTTAAAGGAAGTGTGCAGAACAGCTCAAACATGAAATGCAAAACACATGGTTAGTAGTTTAAATCTCTGCTTTTTGATATTTAGATTAAATGATTGTGGCAGCTAATGAACACTAATTTCTATACCAATATATCATGATTGAAATGTGCACACAAAGGAAGGAAGAAGCAGATCAAATAGTCTTGACTTGTGTGACTTGAAGCAAAGAGTCGCTTTGTGGGTTGTTGCTAGGAATTATTTGCAAGTGGTTGATGATTGTTGTGGTCTAATTGGCAACCGTCAAACATTTTAAATATGCTTCTTGTAGTTTTTACAATATCCTCCTACATTTCTTTGTAAAAAGCACTACCTCGGAATAGAGCTATCACTGTTCTTCATCTACAATCAGTTGGTAGGTACTATCACGTTCTATTTAGATTGCAACTGGTTGTGTAATAGTCTGTCAATAGACATAATCTATGTTAGGCCCTAAGTAATCAGTATTTAGGGTACAGGTGAGACTGGTGTTCCAAGTTTGGAATTATAGATCTTAGAACATCTATAAGCATATGGATACATGTAGACTTACGAGAATAGTGTGCTATAGAAAAATTTCCTAATACTCTCCTCTCCCTCATGAAGTGGCAATCTGTGCATGATAACATTCGGAATACCTACATGACAGCTTGGACAGGACCTTGTTGTCTACCATTTTTTGAAGAGTGAAATGTTTAAAAGAGCAGGAAATCTTGCTCAAAAATCAATTCAGGAGAAACAAACTGCAAAACCATAAAAATAAAAGAGATTCCAACTAGGGCCTTGATGCACTGTGCTGTTTTTCTGTGGTTTCATACCTTTGTGCAGGCAAGACTGGTGTTCCGAATTTGGAATTATAGATCTTAAAACACCTATAAGCATGCAGATAAATTAAGAGTGCAGAAAAATTACTACTTGCGAGAATTGTGTACCGTAGAAAAAATGTCCCAATCCTGTCCTCTCCCTCGCGGAATTGCAGTCTGTGTATGATAACATTCAGGATACCTACACTGACAGCTTGGAGAGGACCTTGTTGTCTACCATTTTTCATTTTTGAAGAGGGAAATGTTTTAAAAAGCAAGGATTATTGATCAAAAATCACATCAGGAGAAGGAAACTGCAAAACCAGAAAAATAAAAGAGATTCCAACTAGGGCCTTGATGCACTGTGCTGTTTTTCTGTGGTTTCATACCTCTGTGCAGGTGAGACTGGTGTTCTGAATTTGGAATTATAGATCTTATTGTTTATTGTAAAGGGTATGCGGATATTTATCACATTTAGAGATTAGCATGTAACACAAAACAAGATACTTTATTCATATAAGTAGATAAGCAATTCCAATTACAATGATAATTCATAAATCCATTCGTACGATGTACATATACTTCGCGGAGGGGTGACTCAACCGTCATGCAACCTGTCAAACACTAGATAATCTTGTTGGCTTTAATATAGTTTTTACGGACAACATCATTCCCCCCAAAAGACTCAAGACTCAAAACACACTAAGAAGAAGAGGGGTGCGTCCCTGGTACGGCTGGTGTGTTAGATGTCCTCTATGCTCGTAGCTTGCTCAGCTGTGCCCGCAACTTGTGTACCTGTTGTGTCCGGGCATTCAAATTCACTTTCGCCTGCATTTGAAGTTCCAATGCTCTCTTCATCATGTCGGCTATGTTTTGGAGCTCCACCTCGTTCGCATCTGATTCTCTTCGGATTCCTCAATTGAGATACAACTGTTGCCTTCTCAGCGATGAGTGTTGCATGCTCCTCCTGAGCTGCTTGTTGTGTGGCCAAACTGGACTCTACTGTGGCTAATCTGGTAGCTGTCTCCTCTCGAGCCCTTATTGCTGGTACTTGATCCACCTTACTTCTGTGTAGAGCATAGTATGCCTCTCGATACACTTGTACTATCTCTTGCGTGAGCTGCTCAACTCTGCTCTCCACCACATGCTCCTGAGCAGTACATGCTCCTGAGTAGTCCACTCCTTTCGCATCTCTGGCGTCTCTATGTTCGTCCATCCTCTCGCCTCGAAACATATTGACAAGGCCGTTGGACAACCAAACCGCATAAATGCCAAGACCTGCTCTAACTTCTGTACCACCACCTATAAAGCACGTCTGTGCTGAGACTACTACTTGATGACCTCGAGTCAGCACATCCGCTAAGTATATCTTGACATCCTCCTTTATAGCTGTCGAGGGGTCAGCTGTTTTGGTGTGCTCTGTGGTAGTTGCTGCTTCTACTGCTTCTAACATCCTCTTCGCAATACTCCTTGTCAGAGGTGGGGGTGGTGGTGGCTCCATTGCGATGGTAGGATGACTCTCCGTTGGTGGGGCTGGAGGATCCATCACCTCAGATACTTCTCTCATGGGTGAGATAGTGGCAAGTGTCGGTACTACCGGTTTAATGTTGAATCTCCTACCCAAGTATTCACTCAAGTCCTGCTCACTTAAGTCCTCAGCTGCAGTACCCTCATTGGCGACCAATAATGCATCATCTATCGTGACCACCGCATTCGATCTCACTACCTCTAGTCTGACCTGTGGTGTCCCCGAACTCTCAGGAATCTCCTGTGCAAGTAACTCCATCACCTCCTTTGGCAAGGTTGTCGTTGGTGATGAGTGGGGCTCAGTCTCAACTATGGCCATGGCCACTGCCTCCGGAATGGTTGGAGTCTTCGCAATCGGTTGTGCTGCTACTGTGACAGGGGTCATCACCATTGGCTGCCTGAGTTGTCCAAATCGTGGGATGTGTGCACTGTGCGTACCCACCGGAACCAAATGTGTTGTCGTCGAAAGTGTAGGCTGCGAAAATAGTAATGGTGTTGCCTTAATAACTTCCACCTCTTCTTTTTCTTCTTCCTTTTCTCCGTTGGTCCCACTCTCATTAGAATATGTCTCGTGCCGACCACTATCTGTATCTCTTGCATCTTGTCTGGATCTGTACCTGAAAAATAATGCCTGCCTCAAGCATTCGGTTAATCCAACATGTCAAGAGGAATCATTTGCGTTATCGCCTCCAGGAATAACCCAATCGCATAGTGAGGCATGTAGAATGTCTTATGCTGAATCGTCATGAACTCATACATTCTTTTTGCCAGTAGTGCATCCCAATTGTACACTCTCCCATTCGGGATCCCATTCATCATCACGACCTCTGGAATGAGATACCGGATGCGTGGCTTATTTTGTGAGCCGACTCTTCACTAAGTCCATGAGGCAACTCCAATGCCCTTCTTAAATGTTGGACTTTTTCAGTCCTCTACGCTTCGAAGTGTCCATGAGAGCTTCTTTCTTTGCTTGTGACAAGTCACCACAAACCAGCTGTATCAACTATGCCTTCACATCTTGATTTAACTTTTTCGGCTTGTTATCAATTTTCTTCCTCCCTTGTGCATGGCTAGGTATTCCAAATACCCGTGTGAAATTCGGTGCCCTAAATGAGATTACTAGGTCACGTCCAGGATAAGCAAATGAACTGGTTCGAGAGAACCGATCATAAGTCTCTATCATTGTGCGCAAAAAGCCCTTGTAATCTCAAATGCAAAACATTGGTATTTGTATCACCCATTCCACTTGTGTCTTTCGGATGCTATTCTTCACCAGATGGTTCTCAGGTGTATCCTACCACCATTTCCCGCATTTGGCTCCATTCAGGCTTTCGAAAGAGATATTCTGTGGTGTGAGGTGAGCAGGTGTAGTTGTTGGCTGTGCTGCTTGTTTGCCCTTTCTATTTGCGCCTGTGCTTGTGCTTCCTGCAACACATACACCTGAGCGTAAAGTCTTCACATTTTTGTTCATGTTTATGCTGGTTACTAAATCTTCGTCTAACTTCTTCCAAGCTTTCTTCCCGGCTGACTGCATAACTGTCACCTCTTTTGTCCTTATGTATGAAGAAAAAATGTTTAGGGTATTTTGCAATTTTCCCTAAAGGCAATGATGGTACAACAACTACACTTGACAAATTCACATTCGCATAAGAGCCTGTAAGATTGTACGAACTAATACTTTAGCTTGTGTGAGCAGCAACAAATAGTTTAGTTTGTTCAACTCCTTCATATGTAAAGTTCGTGCATTGCTGAACATGCTTCATAGACTCCTTGCATGCACTTATCTTAGTCCTGTATGCACACCATACTCTCTTTGATATTTCTCTTATGTACTGTACGATTGTCTTGCCTATGCTTTTCTTAACGGTACAGTGTGAGGGTTTAAATTTTGCACCTTTGCCTTTTCTTGTTTGTGGCCGTACAATACATACCTTTCCTTTCCGTATGGTAAAGTACACCTTTTAGGCCGTACGGTGTCTATATGGCAACAATTCCTTTTGTTGCCCTTGTTTCGTTTGTGTTTGTACGCTATATGGTGCTTGGAATTTTAAATTTTTGTAGTCGTATGGTTGTAAGGAGTTTACTTCCCTTTTGGTCGCAGTTTGTTTGGTAGCAAGTCAGCTCTTGTATGGGTCGTATGGTGGTGTCACTTTCCTCTTTTCTTTTTGGACTATACAGTGTAGGGACCTATTGCCTATTCTGCCAAGTTTGTACGGTGCATTTCAATTATAATCTGCAGTGTTTTCTTTTTTGGTTGTACGATGCAGTAATTGTGTTTTCTTTGTCTATACGGTGCAATACGATGTCCCTTGTGATCTTTGCTTTAGTTGTACGATGCGCTTGTGTGGTCTCAGTTCACCTTGTGTCCATATGGTCTTTCTAGCTTTTCTTATTGGTTTTACGGATACACTGTTTCCCTCATGCCACGATTGTATGACTTACTTTGTCTCTCACACTTTTGTCTCCAATGTTCGTACAATGTACGACTCGTAGCAAATGAAGAATTTCTCTTGCTCCACCTTCTAAAATAGCCATATCCTACTCACCTTCCTCACTTTTTTGCCGACACCGTACGGTGGGCACACCTTGTTACACATGTTGTACAGTTGTATGGTATTTACTAGCCAGTTTCACCTATTTACCCTTTTGAGCGTCGTATGATTCAGTTCATTGTATTTTACTTACAAAGGTTTATGCACTTTTGCAAAATCCTTCCCTCGACTAATGTTAATCTCGCATGAACTCACTCATTTGTTAATTACTTACTATTAAATATATATTATTATTATTTACTTATTACTATTATTATTTACATTCTTTTGGAATTGTTTGTCCGGTTGTCATTATCTTCCTGGACTTAATTTCACTGGTGATAGATTTTTAACTTAGCCATTTACTGCATCGGCTACCTCTTTCCCATCCAACGTCCATAATCTAATTGCTCCATTATCGCCCACTTCACGAATTTTGTATGGCCCAACACATTTCACCTTAAATTTGCAAGGGTTGATTATATTATGCCTGTTATACTTTAATACTAGTTGCCCTGGTTGGAACCTGTTCAGTTTTAAGTGCCCGAAAAATCCATCCATGAATGAATATATTTCATGCCTCATCGCTTCATCCAAAATACTGTTAGTGAACGGTATCTAAAACGGATCCTTAATTGTTACAGTGTTGAAGCAACTAAAGTCTACACATATCCTTATTTGAGTGGTATCTCAGTGATATCATGATTGGGGATACACTTACTGGTCTGTACTTGAAAAATAATCCCTGCCTCAAGCATTCGGTTAATCTCATCTGTGACTCGTGCAACCTAATTTTTGTTCATGCGGTATGGTTGCTTCTGTATGGGTACTGTTCCTTCTATCAATGGGTCGCGGTGGATGCACAATTCCTTCAGTACCCCATTCAGGTCTTTGTATGTCCACGCAAAAACATCCTTATTCCCCATAAATATTTTAAACGCTACCGCTTTCAGAACTGGATCAATCATCTCCCACAAATATGTTTTTCGGATTAGCCTTGTCCCCTAAGTTCACCGTCTTCACTGTGGGTTCTTCGTACTTAATCGGCTTCTCGTCACTAAATGTATGTGCAGATGTTTCATCTATTTATGCCTCTCCTTTCACTTCTCTATTTTTCGTCGAAAATTCATTCTTTTCTTCTTCCTTACTTCCTTCCTCAGCTCCTAACATGTGACAACTTGAAAAGAGCACATAGTCCACCATTTGCCAATGGAGTAGGCCGTTCATCGATTACAAATTGTCATAGTTGGATCCTCCTAGTCTTAGGATTCCTTCTCTATTGGGTTACATTCATTTCTTCCCTTCGTCGTCTCCTTCACCTTCGGAGTCTAACGATGTTGCCTCTTCTCCCACCATTTGGTTGTGTAGGTCAATAACAAACCTACAACCTCCTTTTTCTATGGACAGAGTGTTCCTCTTCAAGTCGTGTTTCACCTTTGCCTACACCAGCCAACCCCTTTAGAGGATGGCGTCGTACCCTTTCCTCTTCAATGGAATGACCATGAAGTCTAGTAAGAAGGGTGGTGTCCCGATCAGCACAGGTTGTGCAATTAGAGTCTCGAGGGGTTTGATCCCGTGTTGATCTGCTGTGAGCAATTGGAATGTAGGTGGCCATAAGGTAGGTTGCACAACTTTTTCCATGTTTCTTCGGGTAATACATTTACTCTTGACCCTTAATCTACGATGGTGTTTGTGAGGATAGTTCCGAGAATACCCATCTCAACTACTTCCGGGTGTCTTTCTATGCAGTGCAAGTAGCATTGGGTCTACTGTAGTCGTTTTGCTTCCACCTTGTGTGTCTTTTCGTGGCTCTTCTATCGCCTTTGGGGATGGTGTCGTATTTAGGATTGCGGTCCGGAATTGAGGCATTGCAAGAAGAAGGTCGTTCAACGTCATGGGAACCTTAGCTTGCATTACTTGTCGTATGATACTTTGTTCTGCTTGGTTCCTCCCCGAGGTATTGACAGTAGTTTCACCCTCATTTTCTATTTCTGCTCGTGCCTGTTGCATACTTTTCTTCTCTTCCTTATCTGGACACATTGTCTTCTTTGCTTGCACGCGAGTGATTGCTAATGTTTCTTTGTCACATGTTTCTATGGTTAACAGGTTCACCTTGGGTTTAGGGCATTTTGAATCATCATGGTTATTAGGACCACACCATCTGCACAACAATTGCGGTGTACCCTTTGTAGTAGTAGTCTTTGGCGAAGTGGCCTCAGAGGTTACAGGCATGGCATTGTATCATTGGCCGTCCTCTTAGATCGTATTGTATCCGGCTACGACTCTCGTTATTGTTATTGTTGCCGCTGCCACATCCGTGTCAATTATTGTTTTGGTACCCTCCTGAGCTTGCCACATCATTGCTTGTATTTGTTCCTACTCTCGAGGTGGACACTTCTTGTGTTAGTAATACTTGTTGGTGTCCCTTCGTTTTCATATTGAACGTGCATTCCTTGGTGGAATGTCCTGCAATTTGGCAGAGATCTTAAAATTGGTTCTTAGGGTAGAAGCCCTTTGTGTGGCCCTCCTTGTTACAATCCGTACACCATAGTTCCCCTTTTCTCGTTTGGCTAGGGTTCTTTTTCATGTTTTTGAACTCTTTCATCATATGTAACATGTCCTTTTGTAGTGCCCAAACCTTTTTACTTGATTCCTCATTGCTGTTGCTTTTAGGGGATGATTCTTTTGAATCTGACGATCTGTCTTTCTTCTTTTTGCCTGTTTTCTATTCACTCTCCAAGTCCATTGCATAGTTATTTGTATCAACGTATGATACTGGAGGTACAATTTTCATTTTTTCGCACTATTGGTTGTAACCCTTCGACGAACCACCTTTTCTTCAACCCGTCTGTGAGTTGGCTTTCCATCTTTCTTACCAACTCCTTTAGCCTCCTCACTTATACACAAATTGTTTCATTCTTGCCTTGTTTGGTACTGTAGATTTCCGCTACTATCTCATTGTCATGCCTAAGTAGTCGAAACTCTACTATGAATTCTTTCTTGATGTTCGACCATGTAGTTAGCTTCTTCGGGTCGGTGTTTGAAAACTAATTGATTGCTACACCTTGTAGGGTAGCTGGAAGTTGTCGGACCCGGTCATTGTTGATCTATTATGCCGTTCGCAGTTTAGATTGTTTCATGTTTCACATGTTTTACAATGTTTGACTAGATTGCCCGTTCGATCGCCATTAAATTTCATCAATTTTTTCTTTGGGTCTGCATTTGTTAACTTCTCTTGTATTTGTGGTACTTGTTGCGCACCCACGCTGCTTTGTGTGCTTGTGTTGTTTTGCACAACCGTGCTACTTCGGACAACCACGTTACTCTATGGTGCAAAGAGCTCTTCTACTAGCGAAGTTCGATTCGTTAGGTGTATCAAGAAAGAGTTCACTCCACGCTCGTGCTCCTTCAGCACTTTGAGCCGTGCAGGTTCCCTCCCTTCCGTCTAGATTCTCTACCCTTGGTGTGTACAAGTTTAGGAACTCGTCCCTTGTCTCTTCCACTGAATTCAATCTCTGTCGCGTTTCCTCAAGCAAGTCCTCAACACTCCTCGGTCTGCTAGGTGAATGCACTTCCTCTGTCCGTGCTCCTTCACCACTTCGGTGCGAGTTGGTGAGCTGTTGAAACTTTTGCCTTTGCTGCACCTGTTGTGTGAGAATTAATGCTTCCCGTGCTGTGCGTACATCATCCTTGTCTTTTATTTTATTTCGATCTTTATTGAGCAAAATCTGCATTAATCTTCATAACACCATTTGTATTAGGTTCGACTAGCAACGACGCCAAATGTTTACTGTATAGGGTAAACGGATATTTATTGCATTAAGAGATTAGCATGTAACACAGAACAAGATACTCATTAAAAGATTAGGGTAAACGGATATTCATATAAGCAGATATGCAATTCCAATCACAATGATGATTCATAAATCCATTCAGACGATGTACATATACTTCCCGGAGGTGTGACTCAACCGTTAGGCAACCTTTTGGACACTAGCAATCCTGTGGGCTATAATATAGTTTTTACCGACAACACTTGTTACTTCTATAAGCATGCAAATAAATTAAGCATGCAGATGAATAAATACTTCTGAGAATTGTCCTGTAGAAAAAATGTCCCAACCCTCTCCTCTCCCTCACAGAATGACAGTCTGTGCATGATAAAATTCAGTATAACTACAGTTATCTAGCATTTTTGAAGAGGGAAATGTTTAAAAAAAGGCGTGAAACTTTTGATCAAAAATCACATCTGGAGAATGAAATTCCAAAACCAGAAAAATAACAGAAATTCCAGCTAGGGCCTTGATGCACTCTGCTATTTTTCCTGTGGTTTAGTACCTCTGTGGTTTTTATCTTAGATTCCAAATTGAGATAAGTATGGTACACCAAATTTGGCCCAAAAATTGAAGGTTGGGTATGTTCTTGGTTCTGTAAGGAAAATATGTAAAAATCATAAATCTGTACAGTTTTTATCTAATTTATATACTATTTATTAATTTGTTATTAACTTCTTTATCACTAAATATGTCCTAATTTATATTAAAACAGAGTATGGTGTCCTCAAAGAATCCAAGCCCAAATATGTTTTGCTGTTCCGGCAGACATGAACAGTACCCAAACCAGTAACTTAGGAAAAAATAAATAAAATGAATTTAAAAGCAATTGTTTGAGTTGCAGGCATAAGCAGCTATGCAAAATAAATAATTTAAAATGCATGCTATTTAATGTTTCTCGAATCTTAACAAAAGTTTTTATTAAATAAAGGTAGGGTTTGACCAGGGCACTGCCTGGGTAGCCTGGGTGCTGTAAAAGACTATAGGATCTCTGATAGAGATATACTGAATCTGATTTAGATTACTGTTCTAAAACAATGATGATCTTTCATATATATACGTGTGATTCCAAGTATATTCTATATTATTTCCTGCTATCAAACTGAACTATATATATAGACTCTATTATATTCTGTATAGTGTTTGTATCGCTGGTGGAGAACAGAGAATTGCCATGTATTGATGATATTCAACCACCCAGGATCGGTAATATATATAAAGGTAGAGAGTCATGGTCCCATAGGCCCATGAACTTATATTAGAATGCTGATGGTTTGATAAACCGATATCTAACATGATCATTTGCAACATAATATTTCAATGTCAAGTATATGACAATTATTAGTAAACACATAACAGTAATTATACACACACACACACACACACACACACACACACACACACGTATACATGTGTACACACACACACACACACAACAGTATATATATATGTATACATGCATACATATATATGTGTGTGTGTGTGTACATATATGTATACATATACATATATATACTGTTATATATATATGTATATGTATGTGTTGAAATCACAGATTTATATACTTAAAATATTGTGTACTTCACTTCTACTGAAGCTACACTTTAACAGGTGCTTATGTATGCTTGCAGTGTACTGGGGACATCCCCGGGGTCCTGTGACCTGGATCTGGACCCATTTGAGCTGCATATGGGGATGGGTGGAAGTGAACCCTTAAATATGGCTTTAAGTTGAGGTGTTGGACTTGAATGAGATCTCCAGTATGTTCAATTATTGTATCTATTTGATACCCATCTCTTCTTCACAGACCTTATTTGTTATCTAAATGACTGCAGCACATCTGAATGGATCCTTGGGGTACTGATTGCTGGACCTGGACCAAGAACTGTTTGAGTAGGGGCTGTGAAGCGGGCAACACAGTTCTAAGATGAGGTTGCATTTCTCTCTGCCACACCTTTTCTTGGCAGACCTTATTTTTCCAAATGACTTGATTGGATACTATGGGCCACCGAACAAAATCTCTGGTCATATTTTGGGCAAAACTTGTTAACTAAAATCATCAGCTTGGATGTACTTGGAATCTACATCTTCTTGAGGTCAGTAATATGAAGGATCATTCTCTTTTATGGAGATTTCAGGTTTAACAAATGGGATTTGACTGCGTGCCAGTTCCTGGACTCGCTGTATGCTGCTAAAGTTTTGTAGGTTATGGATTTGAATCAGGTGCAAATGGCAAGCTGTTTCTGTCTAGACGTCCCTAAGCAGTTTTTAACCCGACATTTCAAGCAATAGGTGTCACCGGTTTTCAGCCTAGAACAAGTTCCTCTTACACTGTACTTTTTTCCAATTGAGGATTGACCAAACATAGTCAATGCTGGTTTTCAGTAGCTTGAAAAAGAGGTAGTTTGGCAATTCTAATGTAAATGACAAGCAACCAAAATTTTCAAGCTTAATACCTATATTGTGATTCATAATGACGTCCCTAAGGGTTTTTTGACCTGACATTTCAAGCGGTTGGTGTCACCATTTTTCAACCTAGTACAAGTTCCTCTTACACCATACTATTTTTTCGAATTGACGATTGACCAAACATTGTCAATACTAGTTTTCAGTAGCTTGAGAAAGAGGCAGTTTGGCATTTTTAATGTTAATGACAAGCAACCAAGATTTTGAAGCTTCATACCTATATTGTGATTCGTTATGCAATTCATGGCAAGCTTCAAGAAATTTTTTTAAATGCCTATATTGTCTCGTGTAAGCCTCAAAAAAATTGTTTTTAATACCTATATTACATCATGTAAGCCTCAAAAAATTGTTCTTAATGTATATATCGTCTCATGTAAGACATTTTTTTTGTCATCGAGGATGTGGATTACCTCATGTGGAATATTGGTTCCAGTAACTGGGTTACTAGGTTTTTCCATTTCCTTGAGGGCAGTTTATACCGTCTTAAAACTGAGGTCATTTGTAGCCTTTTAGAATTAGGCCTTATGCTTATATCTTTCAAATGTGTGAAGGAAGCATAAATTAAAGGGTGGCATACACATGTATGTAATGGCTAATACAATTATAAGTTTTGTGCTTGTCAACAACATTGAACATTTTGCCCAATCATCCAATTTCTAATTTCTTTCACATTCTTTGCTATCATATTTATTTTTTATTTTTTATTTTCTGGTAGAGCAGTCTTCTTCTGCATTCTACTATTTTGCTAGACTTGCATCCCATTAATCTTTCAAAGGATGTCTGAATGTTATTTTAACAATCTTTGTGCATTGTTGAACAACATTGAATGAATGAATGAATGATTTTAATGATGTCTGCGAGGCCAAAGCATCTTATGGGACCTCCTAGAAAAAAAACACACCCCTAGATAAAGGGTGTAAGAACATAAGGCCTTTTGAAACTGCTTCTTTAAGTTTGCTCATCGACAATGGATGTTGATAATTAAATTTGCTGTCCTGTCTAGCTGTGTTTCCCCAAAAAGAGTGCCTAAATTGTTTGTTTTTAGGCATGTTGGCCATTGCGAAAATGTAGTTCGGTCTCCACCACTCGTCTTGCAAAATAAATATATTCTCTCCACCCACTCTTCCTTTGGTATTGTACATCTACCTGTTTCGCAGCTCAAATGATGAGAGCTCGTTGTAAGTTGGGCTATGAGTGTTTTAGCTCTCTATTTGATATTTGCTCCCATGTATGCTTTCTCCTCATGGGGTCTCATTGGGTTAAATTCTTTGATATAATAGTCTTTTTGCATCATTTTTGTTTTGACCATATGAGACTCCTGAATTCTTCCTTCACGAACTTTTTTATTCCATTTTTGTTATCTAGACAATCATCCATACTAACCTTTGATGCCGGATTCGTACCCCTAGATTTGGATCCGGATTCTTGCCAGGATTCATCCTGATTTGAGTAGGGTTGATGATTTTGCCTTGTGGATGTGATCGCAGATCTGCTTGGATCCATAGGGCAAAAACACAGGCCCTACCTGGATTGGGATGAATCCCGCTAGGATCTGCTTAAATCCGCCAGGATCCAATGAGGATGTGTGTTGATTTTCTTTATAATCATGAAAATAGATAAATGATCAAGTATACTAGATCCATTGATTCATGCTAGAGTTATAGATGCATACTATTAAATTATTTAGTTTTAGATTATGTATATTTCTCTTATTATTTTGTATATATAACGCACGCACACACACACAAACACACACACATGAATCCACGGATCCAATTCACGCGCCCAAATCGGATTCCAATTCCAAATCGGCAACTAAGATACTAATGTTGCATTTTTCCATCCATTTGACATTTTGCTTCATCTACATGTCCTTTCTTCTGTCAAGCCCTTCTTCCATGATCAACTTAGGGTAACGATGATTATCCATACGTTGGGTCTTCTTTAAATATTCTAATAACCAAACTGTTGTTGAGGCGTCTAAAGGGAATATGCCTATTTCCGCCAATAGGATCAACCGTTGTCTTAATTTTGAGACTGTTAATGATTAAAAGCTTTTAGATTCTTTTTACTTGTCTCCATTTCTGATCTGACATGCTGCTGCCCAAATCTCACAACCATAAAGGATCACTGGGGTAACCAACAAGCCGAAGAGCATCTTTTTGGTTTTCTAATACCATTATTCCGCATTCCTGCATCTATTTTGTAAAGAATATAGTGCATTCCAGCCTCCTTGAATTCTTTTTGCTTTACATGTTTCCCAACTGAGCTTGCTGTTGAAGTCGATTCCAAGGTATTTGTACTCATCCACAATATCTAAAGGTCTGCCATTGAAAAGGAAAGTTTTAAGCTGCCCCTTGTTTCTTTTCAAAAAGAAAATCATCACTTCGGTTTTGCTAGTGTTCACTTGCATCCCAACCACTAGACAGAAGACTACAAGTGCCTTGTAAGTGCTCCCTCAGACCATCAGCAGTTATAGCAATTACAATGAGATCATCCACATATAGAAGTAGTTAAATCATATACTTAGCTAGTTGAACCCCATTGCCATTATTCTTGTCTAAACATTCTTCTGATTTCTCAGTATATAACCCAAACAAGGGTGGTTTGAGGGACAACTATATCACTGCCAAATGAGATCATCCACATATAGAAGTAGTTTAATCACATACTTAGCTAGTTGAACCCCATCACCATTATTCTTGTCTAAACATTCTTCTAACTTATCAATATATAACCCAAACAAGGTTGGTGAGAGGGGCCATCCCCGTTTGACACCTTATCAATAACACCTTAATATAGCAATTAGGCTTCAATCTCGAATATTATCACCAACATGAGAGGTACTCTTGCCTTGGTTGTCTTTCTGAACATTTGTTATATGGTAGAGAGTCCGTTGTATACTACCTTGGATTTTGTGACTTGTCCCTAGCAGTCATCACCCTAGCAGCCAATGCTCCTTTCAGGTTACTTATAGGGTTTGTACCACACCAAGGGAAAATTACTGATCTGACATGTTTGATACCATCTTCTTGCCTGTGTGCAGGTTTGTTGCATGTATACCTCAGCATTTATCTCCTCAAAGTGTTGGTGAACTTCTGAAAGAGAAAAATAATGGCTTTTCTTTTGCCCTATATGCTGCGAAAGTGAATACATTTTTCCTTGGTTCTTTTCAAGGAATTATAAAAAGTAAAGGGCACCATTGATATGTGTGCGTGTGTGTATTTATTTATGTATGTGCAGGGTTTGAAACTTTGAAGGGAAGCTCTCTGAGTACTACTATTTCTAGTTTTCTAATTAAGGAAAATTACTTGTAATTGTGCTAATCTTTGTTCACATGTCCCATTTAAAATACGTGTCCCCAGGAATACAACATAAAGAGAGGTATGTGAATCATCTAAGTACAGAAGGAGTAATGAAGTGGATGGGGAGTGGGTGGGTTGGATCTTGGCCAAAGGAGTATATTCAAGGACTGAAATATTCTTTAGCTATTAAATGTTGTCAATCTGTTTTATTTTATATCCTTCATTGCTTTCATTTATTGGAGGGCTAAGAGACATTTTAGTGGCGATAATCATTTAAAAACTAATAATAATCTTAAGTTCTTTGTTGCAGTACAATGAAGAGTACATATATGTTTTAGGGGGATTAGATGTGTCTGTGACTATTGTGTTCGATCTTGAACTTCTAATGCTGAGGGCTTATATGCTAGTTAACTGCATTACTTAATACGCCCAAATATCAAGTACTGCTTTGGGTAGATCTTCTGATGGCCATCCAAAGGGTAGGCAGCCCTTGTGGACTGGGGATTCTACTCAGTGGAAAGTGGAATCACATTAAACCTGCAAATGGTAAATAGTACTGTGGTCTCATCATGTTCTCAGCAAGAGGATGTCTTCTACGTTTTTGATGAGGTTGATAGTTGCATTGAAGGTGCAGGGATTGCTTGTACCAGCTGCAGTATGTCCCTCTGTCCCAGCTGTGCATAGATATAATACGATCTCGAGTCCCAACTTTGACTTCTGATGCTTGTTAGCATGTTAAGTAAGTGTCTAAGGCCTCTTGACAATATGATCATTGAATATGTGGATTGTGGCCCATATAGAAGTTTCTGGAGCAATGGAGTATTTAACAAATGAGTAGCTTTGAGTATGCAATAATGCTCTAATGGTATCATTCTTCTGCAATTACCTAGAGAATCATATGTAGCTTCTCCATATATTCCAGCTAGAATCTATGGTGCTAACTCAATAATTCTTTGCTACAGGACATTGCAGGGATTATTCTTATGCATGTTGCTTTATCTTGATTCTCTTGCATTATGCTTTTCTTCCTTCCCCCGGAGACTCTGCCTCTCCCTGTAACTTGAAGCCAAATTCACTTCTGTTTGGGTTATTAGAAAGCCAATCTAGCCTTTGGCAAATAGAATCTAATGAGAACATCAAAGTAAGTAGAAGAAGTACAAGTTGCGTACAGGCAAATTCACATGGATTATCCATCAGAACTCATTGAGCAGCAGACACTAAGCACTTTTCTAGCATGTTTAATGAAGGGTTTGTTAATTCTTTCATCATTAAAGGGCGAAGTCAATCATTTGAGCAGACACATATCTTCATTCATACTCTTGCAAAAACACACTAAATGACCATTTCTATCAGTTTCTGGTGGGTTGAATGCCAGGATGAATGTTCATGCTTGTCTTGAATTCCTTTGCCTTGTATTGAATTTCTTTGCCTTGTATTGAACGCGAAGATCGCTGTATAACCTATATGTAGTTGAAGATAGCTTGTTTTGAATTAGTTCAAAACTTGAAATGAAGAATAGGATTTTATAAAGTAATGTTTGTAGGTAAAATGCAAAACATGTAAAATTTATAGAAAATTGATTTCAATCACAATATTCTTCATTGTGGTTTCCTATCAACTGTGTTTGAGAATCCTTCCTTTTATTTCCCAAGATTTTTCTTTTCAAGATTTAAAAAATTATGTTATACTGTTTCAATCAGGATGGTTGACAATATTTTTTTGATAACAGACTTTGACAGGCCTGCCTTAACTCTTGACCAAAGGTTAGATAATGACAGCCAAGCTACATCTTTGTTGTCTCACGAATCTCCGCTGAGTCCATGGAATTGGAGGGACACCAGTGCCAATGGTGAGGTAGCTCGCACTTTCTTATATCTTGGTCTGTTTTTTAATGTAGAAGTAAAATGTGCGATTGTCAACTGAAAACTGTTATTGTGAAACATATCCTCAGGTTTACCTCAATGGAACACTGGGATGGAACGCAATGTAACTCCAGGGAGGGTTATTGTTGTAAAATGGGGTGATGTGACCAGAAGAATAGGTATTGATGGTTCTGCAGAAGCCATTAAGGATTCCATTAGGAGTGTTTTTGGGCTGCGATCAAAACGGGCATTCTGGTTAGAAGATGAAGATGGAGTTGTCCGCAGCTTTGATCGGGACATGCCCTTAAGATCTTACAATCTCCAAGTTGATCCAGGTTGGTTATTTTATCTGTTTGGCAATTGGTTGTAGCTGGTAACTAATAAAGGTAATTTCTCCAGCAATATTGCACTTGAATCTCGAATATCGCCAAATTTGCAGGTTTGACAGTGAAGATCTGTTATTATGATGCATCTGGTCAGCTTTCAGCAGTGACTGAAGAAAAGGTTTTTTACTGTGAAGAAGACTTCCGTGAATTTTTAGCCAAGCGTGGTTGGTTAGCACTGCGAGAAATAGGTGGGTATAAAGACATTGACTCAATGGAAGAGCTTCGTCCAAACAGTATGTATCAGCAAGGTGGATTTAAGGACTTGGGCATGTAGCTAACATGGGTTAAATAAACTCAAATTATCAATGTAACTCTTCAAGGTTCGTCTTTACTCTTTACGTCTGGCCTGTACTAACTGATCAAGGCATGCATATGCTATGATATTCAAAGTGCACACTTGTCAGCTATTATCAAAATCTTTTTGGTCATAGAATCCCAAACATTAACCATTCTTCAACATCACAGAGGCATCTTAAATGACTTCCATAGTTTCTGCTCAAATGAGCATGTATGTACCATTGTGATTGGAGAGCTGTATAGAAATGAAAAGTTCTTGATCTACTTCAGGCACTTAAAAACAATGTTCTCAGCATTTTGCAATTTTAAGCAAATCTCTCTATTGCAACGATATGTTATGAATCCTTTTTTGACTGTAGTCATCTCATACTGATTGTTGGATTCCTAATGTCATTTAAGCCCATTCTTTATATTCTTAGTTTTGTTAAATGAGTTGTGAGAAGTTTGCACAAGTTCAGTTTATTGCAGGTGGAAACTCAATTGATAATGCATTTCTTGTTCTGGTTGAATAATGAGATTTATTGATCAAATGCCGAGTTTCTTATCAATGGCCTCACCTTAAAAAAGAAGGCCGTAATGTATAAGAAGTGTTTTGGACATTGGTGGATAGAAACAATATCATTCTTCTGTGTGAGGAAACATTCTGTGATATAGTACTTCTGATACTGGTTTTGTCTTAGAAAATATAAGGCGATAATGCATTAAAAATGGTTTTAGCCAATAGGAAATATATCATAACAGTCAGTGTGAAAAGAATTAATGATATGATGCCACTCTTCGAGGAGCAAGTGCCAGGGAAGATTAGAGCAATGTCAATGTCTTATGACAGAACCTATGGTACTGAAGTAAATTCTAATCGCATGCCACTATATGATGACTGACATTGGTTCTTTCATTGGAAAAGCAAGTGTGTTAAAGATTGCATTGCCAACCTATAATGGGAATGTATTAGTGCGAAGTGCTTACAATAAGGACGAGATAACTGAGATCTTAGCCAAAGCTGAATGTTGAGACCTTAGCCAAAGCTCCAAAGTTGATCCAAAATTGCATTGGCCTTAAAAGTCATAAAAGAAATTTGAATCCTTACTTTGGGTTTTTAGCATCATACAATTACACAAGTTAGATAAGTATTTGATAGGCGTTAAAGGAAAGTGCTAGAGTAACAAGCTATGCTTTTGTTTTTCTAGAGCTGCCAGAGAGAGTATGCTCAAATTTACTGTTACTAAATACTGGGCATTATGGAAGATGCACATCGTATTAGGAATTGTTTGTTACTTGTTAATCATTTATATTTGGGCATTTTGGAAGATGCACATTGCATTCGGAATCGTTTGTTACTTTTTAATCATTTATTTGTTATTCCGTATGTCAGGTGGACTATTGTTATTGTATACAAAGAGTAATTATTTAGATTATCATGCTTAGACATTCATGCATGTAGACGCCTCCATGCAAGGTTAATTTTGATGTTGAACTGCAGGTGCCACCTTGCACTTCTTTCCTTCTTGTGGGTTTGTCATATGTCATTGTGGACATTACTATAACTCATCATGCATAGACAATCGTGTGCTCTCAGGCTTTAGTTTCATAATAGAGATACCATTGTTATTGTTGCTCGTATGATATGCGCTTACTATCATTGTTTTTGATTAAGGAAAACAGGGTTTGAAAGGGCCCAGAAACCCCATTACATAGTAACAACAGACCAAAGGAGAGACAGGTCACCAACCAAAAAGGTGACCGAGGTGGCTACAAAGATAACACAATACAGCTCAACCACTACGCTAGGTTTTGACCAGGCACTTGGAACCCCATGGTTAAAAAAGATAAGCATCAAGTCCCTAACCATGAACCACAACAACAAAAAGTAGGGCAGGGACTCAAGATTTCCCTTTCGGTCCCACCTTTTGAGAATGTAAAGCTATGTCAAAAGCTAGGTTGGAGAACTTGACCTTTTTCTTCTTGACGGTAGTCCATCCGTCCTCCACCAAACCGGCAGCCCTCTGCCAAGCAAAGTCATCATCTACGTAACCATCCCCCACAACCTTTGCAGCCCGAGGAC
Organism: Cupressus sempervirens; assembly: GCA_028749045.1. NCBI lineage: Eukaryota > Viridiplantae > Streptophyta > Pinopsida > Cupressales > Cupressaceae > Cupressus > Cupressus sempervirens. Next base: position 293,318,237 of record CM053790.1, on the reverse strand, counting down.
ATTGGAATGAAGCAAGAACATTCACAGCAGAAGGAACCGCAAGAGAGGAGCCCCCAATTGAGACGGGAACCGAAGGAGGGGACTCCACTGCCGGAGGATGGGGAATAAAAGATGGCACCACCGAAGGGGCATTAGCAATACCAGACGAGAATGCAACCAGGGCAACAACGTCACCAGTCGAGTTAGCCACCAAAGAAACCAGAGGCGAGCTAACATCCCCCACAGGTGAGGCCTTCTGAATTGTGTAGTGATCGTCTAAAACCCCTTTCCACCAAGAGGGAGACTTCTTTGGTCTGGAAATATTAGAACAACGACGAGCAGCAAGGTGTCTAGTTTTGTGGCATTTTCAGCATCGGAAGGGGATGCCCTCGTAGTCAAGCATTTGAATCCAAGATCCAAAAGAGGAAACCAACTTAATCTTTTCGGGGAGTCCCTTAGAGACGTCAATCTCTACAAGAATGCGAGCATACGTCGTCCAAAACACATTGGATGATGTCGTATCAACTAGTAAGAATTCCCCAAGGGCCATCTCCATAGCATCCAGGACAGAATCCAACCAAAGGTGAAGGGGGGAGATTCGGTAGCCTAACTCACGACGGGATTTTATTGAAGGATTCGGTCAATGGGTCGAAATCTTGAAACTAGGGTTTGGCCATCAAGGGGAACTTCTCCCCCCATGAGAAACCTCGACGCAAAATGGCATTTCTATCATCAGTAGAGGTGAACTTCACAATGAAAAAACCCCAAGCCACACGGAAGATCTGGGCCTCATCCGTAATGATGGGTTCCCATTCACGGGAGATCCAGGCAGGGTCGACAAAGAGGGCCAAAAGCCCTTAAACCGGAAGATAGTAGCCATGGATGAGTAATCATCCACAAACAAGGCTATCTCATCAGAAATTTCATCCTCAAGATCCAAGCAGATAGGGATGCCAACAGCAACAGGAACAGCCTCCTGCACCCCCAAAGGTTTGACCGGGGCAATGTTGGCCTCATACGTTGCAACATCAGTGTATGAAATAGCCGACCTACCCCCTTCACATAGAGAGGCCAGCCCCACAGGATCAAAGCCACCAAAACCAAGCCCAATGGCCGCGGACGGGGAATGAGCCCGAGCTAGGGCATCACGAAAAGTTGTAGGAGTTGATGTCGCAACAGGGGCTAGCTTAGCAGTCCGCACACCCACAGGAGTGCCAAACGCAGGCGACGGCTTGGACGCAGCAGGCACAGATACGGGTGCAACAGGAGAGGCAACGCGTAGAGGCACAGAGACGGGCGCAGCAGATGGCGCGAGAATCGCCGAAGAGGCGTCGCGCATAGCTTACTATCATTGTTGCTAATATGATATATACCCTTAATTTGTTTTCTGCTATCTGTTATTATGTAGAGTGATTTAATAAGTGAAGTTTATTTGAAAGAAGCAATAAGGTGCAAGGGACAATATTCCTTTCATGGCTGTTAAAGAATTTGTGAACTTGCCAACCTTAACTTCCTGTCACTATTAAGAAGCATAGTATGAGATTGAACAATAGAAGGTTGCAAGGCAACACGGGGTATATGCCATTATGAGTATTGCCTAAAGATAAAATAGGCACCCAAAGAAACAAGAAGATACAGTTAGGGTTACTTATCTACAAGTTTGTGCATAGAAGAAGATATTGCAATCGTTCTGAAGAAGACTTGGCTTGAATATTTTGGAAGTCCACTAGAATTTTTGAGAGCACATGTAGATAAGAAAATAACAATGCTAACCTTGTTTGAAGTAGATGGGCAGTTGTTTGTTGAGGCCTATGGGAACAAAACATGATGACATACAATATTTCTTGATACTAAGGGAAAATGCTAATATGGGAGCCTTGGGAGGGGGATGTAGAGATGATGGGATGACTACTTGATAAAAGGGCACTTAGCTCAATAATTGAAGAATTGTGATATTGCTATTAGGATTCAGCTATGAAGTTTTTTGAGTCAAACTCATTGAACCATGTTGCATGATTAGTGATTCACACGAACCCATCTCTCATGAGAATGAATGAAACAATTAGCACTCATTGTATCTAGGTGATGGTGATAGAGGTGACACACTAAGACTTCTTGGGAGGTCATCCATCACAATACTATAACTCGAGAGCAGTTAATTATGAAGTTTCCTCCACGATTAAACCAGCTCTACTTGTAGTCCCATTTGCATAACCTTCAACAAGCGTTCTGCCTAATGAACCATTCATTCAAAGCCCCTTAAGCTCATCAATCGATAAGTATGAGATATTTTTTACAACAATTCAAATGGTGATATTGCTATAAGAATTCAACTATGTAGTTTTTTGAGCCAAACTAATTGACCTATGTTTCATGAGTAGTGGTTCACGTGAACCCTTTACTCATGAGAATGAATGGAAAACTTAGCACTCATTACATCTAGGTGATGCTCGCAAAGGTGAACCTCCAGGACTTCCAAGAGCTCTCCCATCCCAATACTACTCAAGCTTGAGCGACCTTTTCAATGTTTCCGCCATTGTCTAAACTCACTCTACATGCAATCCCATTTACAAAACCTCTAACCATTCATCAAAAATCCCCTTAAGCTCATCAATTGATAAGTAGGAGATATTCTTCACAAGAAGTCAAATTGTCATGTTGCTATCAAGATTCAATTGTGCAGTTTTTTGTCGAACTCATTGACTATTGTTTCATGAGTAGTTGGTTTTCAGCAAACCCATCTCTCATGAGAATGAATGGAACACTTAGTACTCATTGCATCTAGGTGATGCTCACATAAGCACCAAGACTTCCTATTGATCCCCAATATTACTCTAGCTCGAGCATGCTTAAGAAAAAAGTTTCCTCCATGGTTAAATGCACTCTACTTGCAACCCAATTTGCAAAACCTTTAGCAAGCGTTGTGCCGTATGAAGCATTTGTAGGAAAGCTCCTTAAGCTCATTAATTGATAAGAGATATTTTCCACAACAAGTCACAACACTTGTAGAAGGTTATGCTAGTGGCGTTGCAAGTAGAGTGGGTTTAATCGTGGAGGAAACTTTGTATTTAAGCATGCTTGAGTTGGAGTAGTACTGGGATAGGTGACCTCTTGGGAAGTTTTGGTGCTTTAATTTCGTGAGCATCACCTAAATGCAATGAGTGCCAAGAGTTCCATTCAATCTCATAAGAGATGGGTTCATGTTAACCACTACTCATGAAACACAGATCAATGAGTTGGACTAAAAAATTTACACAGTTGAATCCTGATAGCATATACAATTTGACTTCTGGAAAATATCTCTTACTTATCAATTCATAAGCTTAAGGAGTTTTCTAAAGAATGGTTTATGAGGCAACACTTGTTGAAGGTTTTCCAAATGAGGTCGGAAGTAGAGTGAGTTTAACCATGGGGAAAACTCTATAGTTAAGCATGCTCAAGTTATAGTATTGGAATGTGTGACCTTCTAGGAAGTCCCAATACCTCACTTCCATAAGCATCACATAGATGCAATGTGTGCCAAGTGTCCATTCGTTCTCATGAGAGATGGGTTCGTTTAAACCACTACTCATGAAACATGAGTCAATGCCTTTGTCTAAAAAAACTAAATAGACTACATAGTTGAATCTGGATAGCAATATCATAATTTGACTTGCTATAGAAAACATCTCTCTTATCAATTGAAGAATTGACAAAGGGGGTTGATCCAAGATGTTTGAGTTGAGAATGAACGTGCAAGAAAAGTGGGGGACAGAGAATTCTATGAGAAGAAAATGGAGACATCTATAGCGTGATTTTTATCATTTCACGTGTGCAAGTAGGTTGTGTTCAAGGATTGGTGGGCCAAGGCTAGAGGCTAAAGGGCGATTAATTTGATATTTAAATTATTAAGGATATTCCTCAAAGTCAGTCTCCAACTTTTGTAATCTGTTGAGAGAAAATTTTGTAAATTTAATAGATATTTATTGGTGGAGACTGACTAAACTGTGTATCAGACTTCTACACTAACCAAAGCAACATTTTATCTCTGTATTCCAAGTTCAGATTTGAATTAACTTTGTCTTTTAATTCTCAGTATTGATAAGTAATAATTCAAATATGCATAGTATTTCCTTCTATTGAATTGATGCAGATCTTCAACCAAACGGTTCCTTATTGTATGTTTCGATGAGTGATGTTTACACTTCTTTGAATGAGATTGATAATTGCCTTTGTGATTAATTTCGATCTGTATTTGAGACGACATAAAGATCTAGGGGCATGACCCTACGTGGTCATGCCTAATCATACTTAATGAAACACACTCGATAGTCAAGATTAAACCGGTAATGATAAATAGTAATATTCGATTTGGATAGAAGTTGGTGTGTGTATATATATATATATATATATGAATTTACTTCAATGCTAACATTCTTAACACTCCCTCTTTAGCGAGAAGGGAACTGAAGCAATTTTCGTACAAGATTAAACAACACCTCAAGTGTGGTCTATTAAGTTATGGTGTTTGACAAGATCCATACCGAAGAACCATAACAATTGATTTTCATGGTGTCTAACAAAATCCAGCTCGAAGAACCATGATGCTTATCAAGGTGTCCGTCAAAATCCAACCCGAAGAACCATGATAGCCACTTTACTCCAACACATTTGGTGTTAGAAGATAGATCAACTATTGATAAGGTTGTCACCTTACAATAGTGACCTTACACATATGAAAGATTGTCACCTTTCATAACACAAGTTTGCAAACATATTAATTTATTCATGAATATATATAACTTGCAAATGTATTTACAAATTTGTCATACCAAGTTTACCTCTGAAGTATTCTATTTGCAACCTTACAAGAGGCTTCAGTGAAAATGTCAGCATTTTGCTCATTAGCGCTGATATAAATCAACTTGATAACATTTTTGTCAACCATGTCTCTTTAGTAATGGTAAGGAGTCTTGATATGCTTTGATCAATTGTAGAAGACATGATTAGCAGAAAGTTTGATGCAGCTCTAGTTATCACAATGAATCACTGTGGGACTTAGTTCTTTCCAAAAAGTCCAAGCAATAGCTTTCTTAGCCATATTGCTTCACGAGCTCCCATTGAGGTTCCATATATTCAACTTCAGTGGAACTCAAGGTAAATGCAGGTTGTTTTCTACTGAACTAGGATATCATTGCTGATCCAAGACTGAAGCAACACCCTGTAGTAGTCTTGTAGTTTATGGCACAACCAACTCAATCAGAAACAATATATCCTTCAAGTTTAATCTCAACATTTTTGTACTTCAAACCAAAATCGATAGTGCCACGTAGATATCTCAAGATATGTTTAGCAAACGTCAAATGAATCTTCGTAGGTTTCACACATGCAATGACTAAAGACTTTGGTGGCATAATAGATATTAGGCCTAGTATTTACTAGATATATAAGAGATCCAATGATCTGTCTATAGAGAATGGGGTCAATAGCCTTTGAAATCACATCTTCTTTTAGCTTGTGTAGATTTGTTTCCATCAGAGTTGCTAGAGGTTTGCTGCCCATTATCCCAAATCTAGCCAAGATGTCAAGGGTGCACTTCCCTTGATTTAGAAAAATATGATCTTTCTTTTGACATACTTCTAGACCCAGAAAATAGTGTAGTAGGCCTAGATCCTTCATTTCAAATTCAGCTATAAGATATTGTTTGCATCTTTCAATTAAGTGATCTTCAACTGTTATCAATAGGTCATCAACATAGAAAACAAGTATTAACATGTCACCATTAGATATTTTGAAATTTATATGTTAGGAACAACTTCATTTTTGGAGTATGCTAGTTTGGAGAGGTAGCTATCTATCCTTTCATACCAAGCTCATGGTGCTTGATTGAAGCCATAAAGAGCTTTCTTTAGTTTACATACATATAGATTCTTATCTTTTGTAACAAAGTTGTTTGATATATACTTCTTCATCAATGACACCATTCGAGAATTGCAGTATTAGCGTCCATTTGATGTATCTTCCATCCTTTGGATGCTGCAATTGCAATACTTGTTCTCACAGAAGTGTATCGAGCAACTGAAGCAAAGATTTCCTCATAATCAATACCTTCCTTTTGCGAAAAAGCTTAAGCAACAAATCTTGCTTTATGTTTTTTAATACTGCCATCTGAAGCATATTTGATTTTGTCTAACCACTTTGATGAAACAACTGATTTGTCTTTAGGTCTAGGTACAATATCTCAAACATCATTTTGTAATATGGATGATATTCTTCGGCCATGGCATCTTTCCAAGCTTGACAAGTTAGGGCTTCTTTGGCAGTTGATGGTTCAGATTTAGTAAGCTCAGTTACTAGTGCATTATAATAAGATTTATTTATGGTTCTCCTTGGAAGTTTCATCTGGCTCAACATCATTTTCTTCAATAATTTTCCTTGCCCATAATGGCCTTTTCTTGATATTAGAGATGTCTCTATTTTCTGTATTTGGTAATGGTACATTCTCCTCTTAAATGTTCTCCCTCTGACTTTTAGATTGTAGATTTTCATTTAAGTCTGTGATGGGCTCATCTTTTGTATTTGTAAATAGTTTTAAAGCAATGTTTTATTCAAATGTGACATCTCTACTGGTTTCAACTGATCTCTGCCCAGTGACATAGACTCTACACCCTTTAGAGTTCTCACTGTACCCAACAAATATTCCTTTCTTCCCGGATGGTTCTAACTTGGTTCTCTTTTCTTTAGTTATGTGAATGTAAATAGGGCAACCAAATATTTTGAGATGACTTAAGTCAGATTTAATTCTTGTAAAGACTTCTTCAAGAGTTATATTTCTAGGATTGAGTGTGGGCATCTATTTTGAATATATACAATAGTATCCTTGCCCATAATGGCCTTTTCTTGATATTAGAGATGTCTCTATTTTCTGTATTTGGTAATGGTACATTCTCCTCTTAAACGTTCTCCCTCTGACTTTTAGATTGTAGATTTTCATTTAAGTCTGTGATGGGCTCATCTTTTGTATTTGTAAATAGTTTTAAAGCAATGTTTTATTCAAATGTGACATCTCTACTGGTTTCAACTGATCTCTGCCTAGTGACATAGACTCTACACCCTTTAGAGTTCTCACTGTACCCAACAAATATTCCTTTCTTCCCGGATGGTTCTAACTTGGTTCTCTTTTCTTTAGTTATGTGAATGTAAATAGGGCAACTAAATATTTTGAGATGACTTAAGTCAGATTTAATTCTTGTAAAGACTTCTTCAAGAGTTATATTTCTAGGATTGAGTGTGGGCATCTATTTTGAATATATACAATAGTATTAGTGGCCTCCACCCAGAATGAGAAGTGTAAATTTTGATCATGAAGCATGGCTTTTGCTGCTTCAACAATGGTTTTATTTTTCCTTTCCACTTCCCCATTCTGTTGAGGATTATAAGGTACAATATACTCCTCGTTAATCCCAACAGAGGTGCAAAAATCTTTGAAATTTTCAGAGATATATTCACCTCCATTATCTGATCTTAGAGTTTTTATTCTTTTAGACGTTTGATTTTCCACAATTGCTTTGAACTCTTTAAATTATAATAGAACCTCATTTGTTCCTTTGACCTTTAGGAAATAGATCCAGATTTTCCTAAAAAAATCATCAATAAATATTATGTAGTATGAGAATCCTCCTAGAGAAAGTGTGGCATAGGTCCGCATAGATCAATGTGAACTAGTTCCAGAACTGATTTAGACTTGCGTTCGTTAGGAGGAAAAGGTTTTTTTTTTTACATTCTTTCCTATAGCAAATCCCTTATAAATACCTATATGGTTTGAATTTAGGTTAGGTGTTCCAGTGGTGATTTTTTCTACATTTGGTAGTGTATTGAATCCAATATGTTTGAACCTTCTATACTATATTTCATTAGGATTTGTCACTTGATGACTTAGGGTTTGCTTTTGAATGTTACACAATTTATATATGGTTCCATCTCTAGTCCCTATCATGATAGCATTCTTGAGATTGGTATTTTTAGGCCAGTACAACACTTAGTCTTCATTAAAGGTGACTTGATACCCTTCATCAGCAAGTCCAGAGATGGATACTAGATTCCTTTTTATGCCAAGTACAAAAAGAAACATTTTTGAATTTTAGAGTAACCCCAGTTCTTAGTTGTATAGAACATGTCCCAATTCCTTTTACTGGATAGGTGGAGTTATCTCCAATGGTGACTCCTTCAGTGAGATATTTTCCAAAAGTTTCAAACTTATCTTTGAATCCTGTTATGTGGCAGGAAGCACCACTGTCTATTATCCACACATTTTTGTTGGATTTCATCTCACTTGATAGAGCTGAGTAGAATAACAAATTTTCATCCTTTTTTGTTTCAGCTGAGGAAGCTAGAATATTTTCACTTTTTGGACAATTTCTGAAGGTATGTCACACTTATAACATTGAACTTTGGAGAAATCATTTCTTTTGTAATTATTATTTCCTTTTCTTTGATCATTTTTCTTTCCTTTTAATTTTCTCTTCTTCCCTTTTTTATTAGAGACCAAGAAAAGAGCTTGATTTTCTCCCTCTTGATTTGAAATGATCCCTCTAGAAATTAGTCTTGATTCTTCTAAGGTACAATCATTTTTCAGTTGATCAAAAGCTAGTACTGAAAGTGTGCTGACAATCTGGATGAATGCTTCCCAAGATATAGATAATTCTCTAAGTGCTATTATGGATAATTCTTTGTCTTCTACTTTATTTCCAATAGAAAATAGTTGATTTTTTTATTTTTGAAATTCTTCCAAAGTAGAATGAGATTGACTCTGCTTTATTTATTTTAATCTTCATAAGTTGGTTTTTTAATGCAAGCAATCTACTTGAGTTGTTGATCTCAAATTTTTTTAAAATTGTTTTAAATACTTCAAATGCTTTCTTGAGGTTTGATATGGAAGGGAGAATATGATCTTTTACTAAATAAACAATGATCTTTTTGGCTTTGTTATTTCTCCTTTTCCAAGTTTCTTTTTTTGCCTCATCTTCAGGTATTGATATGTTTGATTCAATGAATGATTCTAATTCTAATTCATCAAGAATTGTTGTAATTCAAATTTTCCATGAGAAGAAGTTTGTTGCCCCTTCAAGCCTCTCCTTGACTCTAACATTGTTTGTCAGATGTTACTTTTGGTTTAAGGAACGTGTTTAGAAATATCTCTACCAAACAGGCTCTGATACCATGTAAATTTAATAGATCTTTATTTGTGGAGATTGACTAAACTGTGTATCAGACTTCTACATTAACTCAAACAATATTTTATCTCTGTATTCTAAGTTAAGATTTGAATTAACTTTGTCTTTTAATTCTTAGTATTGATAAGTATTAAGTTAGATATGCATAATATTTCCTTCTATTGAATTGATGCAGATCCTCAACCATACAGTTCCTTATTGTATGTTTCGATGAGTGATGTTTATACTTCTTTGAATGAGATTGATAGCTGCCTTTGTGATTGACTTCGATTTGCATTATAGGGGCATGGCTATGTAGGGTCATGACCCTACGTGGTCATCCCTAATCATACTTAATCAAACACACCTGATAGTCAAGGCTTAATCGGTAAAATAAATGGTAATATTCGATTTGGACAAAAGTTGATTTTTTTTATATGTGTGTGTGTGTGTGTGTGTGTGTGTGTGTGTGTGTGTGTGTGTGTGTGTGTGTGAACATAACAATTTACCTCTTCATTCTTATCAATATTAGCGTAATATATACTTATGAATCTACTTCAATGTTAACATTCTTAACAAAATTTGAGAGAATAAATGATTGAACTACTTACAACAAAATAAAATGAAAACCAAAAAAATAGAGAGATAGATATTCCAGGGAAATAGAAAGAGAGAGATAACCATAAAGGAAAATAAAGAACCTTGTAGTGCACTTTGAAGTTAAAACTATAAAAACTGTGAGAAAATAACCAAGTTTGTCAAATAGCTATTACAATTTGTCTTTAATACATATAGTTATGGTGAAAGGTGTTCTAAAGTGGAAGCAACACATGTCACAATGATAATATTTACATAAAAAAATTAAAACATAACTATCATATTTTAAAATTAAAATTCAAAACAACTGAGGTAAAATAACTCAAGTAAACATCTTTAAGAAAAATAACAAGGTACACAATGTAAGTAAAATAATAATAATTCTTAAATAGTTTAAGTAAAAAAATTTCAAAATAAAAATAACTTAAGATTGATATTTAAGTATTTTAAAATACATATATTCAAAATACCTAACTAATTGGATGACTCCATGATGGCTCTTGCATTTTTGTCTTCCTCTCGTGCTAGGGTTTCTCTGATGCTTCATCCTTTGGACAATGGCAGTGATCTCAAGCCAATTGGGCATGCATTGTAGGGCCAAGGAAGGGTGTGGAGCTTCATGTAGGGAAAATATGCTTGATTGGAGTCTGTTATGGTGGAGATCGTTGGCAATGACACCCCAAATGATGCTCTGGTTAACAGAATGCATAAGAAGGAGTTCATAGGTTTTCTCTAGAGTGGTTCATCAAAGGATTAGAGGACTGATTGAAAACTAATAGTTGTCAGAGGAAATGCTCTGGATGAGAGTAATGACAAGGCTATGAAGGTTAATGCTGACAAAGCTCTTACAAAAGGGCAATTGATCCATGACATTACATGATAACATGCAGTTCGTAATGTGATTAAGAAGGGCACCTCTAGATCTAAAGGAAATGATATGTCTAAACCAAGTTGGAACATGGAGCCGACCTTTGCGATTGGGGGCAAAGACAGTTTAAATTTTGATGGTGTTGTGGAAGCAAAAATAGTAGACTTGGTTGATGATCTAGAACAAGAGATAGGAATTTCGAGCTCTTCTTGAACTTAGGTCCGGTGGGAAGATTTCAAGGTATATGACCAAGCCCAAGGGAGCTCCACAAATGGATATTAGAGCACTGGGAACCATTAATGATAGGGTATGTTCAACTTTACCCTTGTGCAAAAGATTTTTGAGTAGGCTAAGGATCAAAAAAATATTTTGAGGGAAGGATTTTGGAGCTAGGAGAACAAGCATCCCTTGATGCTCAAACTATGGAATCCACATTTTATCATTGAACATGAAACTTTCGATAGGGTACCACTATGGGTAAGGCTCCCAAATTTACCTTTACATTTATGGTTTGATTCTTGTTTGGAAGCTATCGGGGATTCTTTGGGGAAGTTTTTATTGGTCGATGAGGAATCAACAAACCTTCTACACTCTACATATGCAAGGATCTTATTTGAGATGAAAATTGAGGAAGGCCTCTTTGACGATAATTAATCTCAAAACTTCAAAAGGAATTTGGTCACAACCGCTAGATTTTGAGGGCGTGCCCTTTCACTACAGAAAATGTTTTCAGATTGGACATTTGGAAACTAGATATACTAAGAAGGGATTGGTTAATGAAGCCTCATGGTGGAAAAATGCTTCACACCATCATTACACCATGGAAAAAAAAGGTGCACAACGCAAGAGTTTTTCTCAAGTGGTAAGTGGCAATTTGCTTCCCCAATCAGGCGATGTTGATTCTACTGTACAAGAAGAGGTTCTAGGACAGAGGATGGCTTCCAATCCAAAAATTATTATAGCTACACCTAATGGGAGGGAGGTAAAAAAGGATGGTAAATGAAAAGGAGGGGAAGGATCTTCAACACAGTGACGGGGAGTTGAATGAACAAAGGGTGGAGGGAGGTAGCACTGTGGAATGGTAGGATGAGTCAACAAGAGTGGAGATAGGTTGGGTGATTGTGAAGGGAAAAAACTCTAAGAAAAAATCACAACTTTCCTTTGATATGATACTACGTTGACATAAGAAAGGGAAAGTGCAGTTTGTTTACTTTTTCTAATCTCTTTGATTATCAGGTTTTGAGGTCCCTATGTTTTTCTTGGAGGTTCCTTTTTTGTTGTTGTTCTTGTGTTCTTCTTCTTTCACGGGAGTGGGTCCCCTTTGTTTCCCACCCTAGACACGACTAGGCTTATTCCGGGGCCTTTAATAAATTAATCTATTACCGATAAAAAAAAAAAAACCTAACTAATTGAACAAAAGTTTGCAAATACTTTTTGGAAAACCAGTTGTAATTCTCTAGTTGCTTTTAATTTTAATATTATCTCCTTATAAGAAAACAATTAATTACAAGATTCAATCCATTCCAATCATAAATAACTTGACCATAAACACCATACTTTACAATGTTTGAAAATGAAGTGAGAGAAGTTATATATTTTTTAAAATTTGGAATATTGAAAGGAAAGTTTTTTTTACTATAATTAAATTGGTAATGGTATTGGACTGAAATTTTTGACTTTGCTTATATCCAATACAAAAAGATATTTTTACCATTCATAAAATGTTGAGTACAAAAATAGCCTATTTTTGGAGCTTTCGACAAATTTTGAAAGCTTAGAGAATTGCTATATGAGGGTAAAAGTTCCCCTCAACATGCAACATGCAACTTAGATCACATTACCTAAAGCTGAATGTAATCTTCCTCCATTAAATGATATAGAGAAGCATTGCTTGAAAAATTCCATAATTTGGTTAGGTAAATATCAAAATTGATTTTTGCATTAGAAAGACTAAAATATTTGGTAAATATTTAGGACTTGAGAAGTCTTCATGCCACTATGATAGACATATCTAACCCACATGTCCCCTCTTTTATAGAAAATCCGTATTCTATTACAAAAATAATGATTATGCAAAACAACTCTGTTTATGCTTCTGGGAGCAATATCTATCACAACTTATTAACAAACTTTGCAACAAATATATATTTGATGCTACAAACACATATCTTAATGCTAAGCAATGCTTCTTTATGTAGACAAGAATTGGATGCCTCATTTGAGCATCCATCCTCATAACTTGTTTTTGGGTCTAAATTTTCAATCTTCTTTCCCTTGGTGCCTATGTTTTTGATTAGGTGAAAACAAGTTTTTAAAGGTGCCTAAAGCCCTTTACAAAGGAGGTTTGAAAGTGACTCGAAACCCCACAACTAAAAATATTCAAGACTACTCATTAGATAAAATGGAGCAAAGCAAGATGGAGCAAAAAAAAAAGAGGGGGGGGGGGGGGGGGGGCAAGCCAAAGAAGCTCCCACCACTTAAATAAGAAGCTACATGAGATGAAAAATTGAGAGACCAACATGTAGTCGAAACCCACAAACACCACTATGGATTTCTTTTTGTCTTACTCTTATGGGAATGAAGGCTCATATCTTAGATTTCTTTCTTTTAACAGTAATCCAACCATTTTCCACCGTAGTAGCAATATCATACCAAGAAAATGAATCCAACACATAATCACCCCTACATTGAGAAGGCATACAAGATCCCAAGGAAGGGTCAACATAAGTATCAAGGAATGCAATAATCTGAGAAGATGATATATAATCTATGGATTTTCTAGGACCTACAAAAGTAGCAAGTCCAATAGAAACTTGAGAAGGAAGAGGAGGTCCAACAAGAGAGAGAGCACCAAAACCAGAAAGAGCCAAAGTGTTTATCGACACCCAAACAAGAACAACACTCTTATGAGGACCAACAAAAAGAACACCAAAAACATTATTAGAAACACCTAATGACTGAAAACCATTGGCCATCACCCTAATCATCTATAGAGATGCCACAAGAACTATCAACACCCAAAGCCAAAACAAGAGAAGAAGCTACAACACAAGGATACCTCTTAGCAACCACCTCAAAGAAGATTTTCTTCCTAATAGTATAATGCTCAGAAGAAACCTCTTTCAACCATGAAGTGGATCTTTTTTTTTCTAGCTCATACCGAGTAGAAACATGACTAGTCTTGAAACATCCCTGACATTTGAAAGGGATGCCATCATAGCCAAGTGGTTGAATCCAAGACCCCAAAGAAGAATATATCTTAATCTATAAAAGGAGGCCTTTATAAATATCCAAATCAACCAAGATGCGAGGAAAAGTAGAGTGCCTAATATCAAAAGAATCATCATGAATCATCAAGAAATCTGCAAGGCCTCACCTACTTCCTCCAAAAGGAATTAGTCTATAGATGAAGGGGAAGGTTGGGGAGACTAACCCAAATAGGATTATTGCTAAACAATCCTAACTAGGGATCAAAATCAAAATCAAAATCAAAATGTCAGGTTTAACCATCCACAAAAAAATTATCATCCCAACTGAAGAACGTATAAAAAAAGATCTTAGTTCTATCTTCAACATTCTCAAAATTTTGCAACAAAGTAGTCCTTGGCCAAAGGGAAGATGTGTACTATACGAGATAAGATTGGTTCCCAATTTTGGGAGATGCAGTCATGCAATTATATGAGGCTTGACCAAAAGTTGTAGAATCTAAAAATCATAACATGGCATATAAAACAATAGTATTGTAGATTTCCTCCTTCTCAGCCTCTAAAGAAAGCTTGAGGGTGATGGATCTGCAAACCTGAAAAAAATAGCCTTATGTTGCATGTTATTCAACACAACCATGTTGCACACAATTGGTGCTGATAAAATAAAGGAAAGATTGTTGGATAGAAGTGATGCTGATGAGAAACAAGTTCATAATTGAGCTACAAAGTGTATGTAAAAGAGTTAGATCAATTCTTATGTTGTCATCAATGTCAAGCTTATTTACAATACTAATTCATGTAAGTTGCAATCGTCTGAAGGATATGATGTTGAAAAGATTTGAAAGGAAAAGAAATAAGATGAGATGTAAAAGAGATGTTAAGTACATGAACCTAATAGGGAAATTGATGAATTGTTCTATGATAGTATAATATTGGTTTTAATTGTTTTACATGAATTCTTGAAGTGTTGAGATGATGCAAAAACAAGATAGTTTGGTCAATAAAAGAAGAAATAAAGTTGGAAAGTGAAAAGAAAAAGAATTAGTAAGTTGCACCAAGCTAGACACTATGGTCAGTAAATGGAGAATACAAGAAGGACAAGTAAGAATAGTTTTAACCAAGAAGAATAAAATTAACTGAACAAGCTTAATGTTAATCAAGGGCAATATTAACTAAGTAATGGAGGTGTTCAGTAAAGGAAGAACACAATTCAGTAAAAGAAGAACAATTTGTGAAAGATTGAGTAAAGGAAAACATCAAACGAAGATCTAGACTATTCTAGAGGAATCAAAGATAAGGATGAAGTCAACTAGCAAGATCAATAATTTGAATAATAAAGGAAAGATCCGCTAGTGAAGATTCAAAGCATATTTAGTGATCCAAGGTGAAGCAAAAAGTTCAATGTTAAAGTGTTTCTAGATTCAATGTATCTAAGCTAGTAAATTGATCGACAATTGTGATATAACGACAAATTCTGATAAATGTGATGAAGTGACAAAAATCTGTCTATATAAGGAAGAGACAAGAAGGAAAATGTTGCGGGTCTAGTTGTAAGGTAGTGATAAAGTTGCAGAACGAATTGATTATACCAAGAAGACCTGAAATGTGAAGTTGAGGTGGAGTGAAGTGTTGATGTGATGGCCAGTCAGTGATAAATGTTATGAGAAAAATGGATATCTGAACAAGCAAAGCAAGTCGCATATTTTTTAGATCATTTAATTGTTACTCTCTAACCATTATAGCATAAAATCTCTTAACTGAGTGGACTTAACAATGTTTATTTGTAAGTCCTTATATAAGGTGATATTCCATTGAATGTTTGTAAGTCCTTTAGAGAGGCCACTCATTGAAAGGTGACAAGGTTTAGATGATATTTGGTGAAAATTCCCTAACAGGGTCACACCTAACATGTGTGCTTGTAACCTTTAGTAGTGTTGGTTCCTAACTGAGCTCACTTCAGAAGAGTGAAGTACATTTGGGTGACTAGTCCCAGGTGGTTCTTACCCTAATCTAGTTTCTATATTAAAAACCATTAATGTGTTCATGAATGTTTTTCATTTAATTTTATTTTACATGTTAAACCTGTAATTATTTCTATAAGTCAGTAAATGAAGTTGATACTCGATATACGAGTTGGAATCTATTTTATGTGTAAGGTTGAATAAGTTTATTGAGTTGATTTACTGATAAGTTAACATTGGTTTAAGTGTGGTGAATTATTCAAAATGACATGAGGATAACCGATTTGCCACCCTCTCAGTTATCTAATGTAATGCCTTGTATTCATTAAATATGGGCCTCTAATTCAACCACACACTTCAAAAAAATCATTACTTGTCAGATTCATCTAGGAATGAACATGAGGTTGTTCATCCTAAATGTCTGCACTATGTGACATGTTTTCTTCTATCTAGACGAGGTTTTACTATGTGCTCTCAAAATTGAGAGTTCGGTAGTCGAACCAACTAAGAACAAAGGATTTAATGGATGCAAATGCAAGATTAAGCTAATAAAGTAAATATGATTTAAGCTATGTTTTTTTAGATTTTCTATGCAAAGTAGATGAACTACCATCATGTATTACATCTCAATTTTTTTAACGTACTTGGACTTGTCTTTGCTAGAGTTGGACCCATGTTTATTGTCCTTTTGGAGGGTTAACTCACATTTCTTAACCATGAATTCCTCTATGTGGATACCTCGTGTGATTGTATCTTCAAATGTATGTGGCCCTCAAAGCTGTAATTTGTATCCAAAATCAAGTAAGAGGTTACCCATGAATATGTCAAGTTTCTCACTTTTAAGTATCTTGTATGAGCACTTGGTGTATAGTTGTCTCCATCTTGAAGAAATGTTTAGAAAGGTTCTTTGAAACTCTGTTTGAGGTTACAAAGATCTCTTATGTTAACCACATGTTGGATGTTATGTGAGTATTTTTATATGAACACATTGACAATGTCATCAAAAGTTTTGATCCCAGTAGGTAATATTGAGAACCACTTCAAAGGTTGACCATCCAGACTATTTGGGAACAACTGCATGAGATATGTTTGATCATGTATGAACTCCATGGATAGGGAACCAAAAACCCTCAAGTGATCTTGGGGATCATAAATACCTATGTACTTGTCATATTTAGGTAGTTCAACTCCTCTAGGAAAAGGAGGCATGTATAGATCCTTGTCAAAAGGAAATGGATAGATAGCATCTAGCATGTATTGTTTAGCAGGTTTGTCATTTTATTTCATCATTTGTACCAATTGCTCTTGCATGGCTTGGAGTCATTTTTGTAGTTTAGAGGTTTCAAATTCTTGCTCTTTGATGACAATAGTTTCAACATTCTAGTCTAGGTGTAGCTTAGCTCCTTCTTTAGCTAGTTTGAGGAAATATTTCTCATTCTCTTCGTATAGGAAGATTTCCATCATCTTTTGATTTTTTTTGTCTTTGCACAAATTTATGTCTTATGGAGGTATTTCTTCAGTACCCCCATAATTATTTGTGTAGGTGTAGTGACTTTTGAACCTTTCAGTTCTTCGTTATTCATCTCCCTTTTCTCGTCTATTGTTCTCACTAGTTTCTTGGTCTTGGTTTGCCATCCTATCAGTATGCATTTTTTCAGTTTATAGGGATCTATAATGTATATGTGTCTTGTACAAAGGTTCAATTTTTTTGTTTATAAATGTAGGTATCCTATTTGTGTTGTCAAAATCAAGTTTAGGAGATGACCTCCCAATGTTTGGATGTTCTTGAAATAATGGATTCCTAACTTGATTTAAGTTTATGTAAAAGACCTGTTTGATGTAAGGTAGACTAATAGGGGACATAGATCGACATGATCCTTCCTTAGACTTAGTAGGTGAAGGAGACCATGAGGATCCTCCATTGCACTAAGACTGTGTATATAATTAGGAATGAACTCTACCACAATTCCTACCTCTACCTCTTCTAGGTTGATGGGAATGAAACATGTTTCCACTCCTAGTTGCAACAGTCATAGACAATGACATGTGGCAAGTTTTACACAAGGACCACTCTAAGAACTTCACCTCAAAGTAGGTAAGTGATAGTAAGAGTGATGTATACTAGGATATAAGTAGTTAGAGAAGTGGATAGAATAATTGAGAGATTTGACTATCGTGACAAAAAGGTATGACAATTCAGTATATCAAACGAGATAGTAGAGTGGCGAGATTAGTTCGTATGTAGATCACGAGCGTTTAGCCAAGTAGGTTTGTCTAAGTTTAGACTATTATAGATAGAGAAGTGTACTAGTGTTCCTAAATAGAGACCAGATTTGGATAGAGCTTGAACAAGAAAATTGAGAACAACTCACTATTTTTGACAATTTTTGGCAGACTTGCAGGAGGAAATTCTCTTTGACATGATTTTGTGATACAGTTTGTGTGAGTAAATGCCTTCTGAGGTGAGAAAATTGACTTGACAAATAGTTTTGATAATTTTTTGGCAGTTCCAGGACAAAGTCTTACCCAAGGATCCAAGTAGACTTAAGTGAGAAAGTACACAGACTGAGGCAATAAAAGGGAATAGAAAGTCCCAGATGAGGAAATGATAGTTTCACTAGTTTACACCTAGTTTTGATTAGTTTAGATAGTGAGTTTGCACAAGTTCATGCGAGAATACTGGGATTCTCAGGTGAGGAAGTATGCAAGATGATGCAAGAAAGTGCACATATGAGATCCTAAGATCTTAGCTTGCGTGCAATTTTGTAGTAAACTAGGTGAGTAAAGGACAAACTTCTTAATTTTGACCAAATTTGAAGAGATTTTGACCCGTTCTAATAGGTTTTAGATAAGTTTCAGACATACTTTCTAGTTTTTAGATAGATCTTCCCATTGTTTTAAATTGACATAATTGGATTGATTTGAAAGGATAATAGTTTGTCTTTCAAACTCATTTGTAAAGCACACAGTGGGACACAAGCAATAGTAGGATGTCTTGACCTTTTGTTTTGAACACTTTGGATAGTTTTTGACTCAAAAAAGACATGCTTTATCCCTATAACTAAAAATGGTAGAGGAAGAAAAACCTTTGTCTCACATCTTATGTGCATGCATTCACCTCACACAACCATGTCACCCCACTATAGGGTGCCCATGTGTTTGGTGTATTGCAAGGACTCAATAACATATATGTTCAAAGGTTACCCTTGAGGCATGGGCCAGTGTCATATACCACCTTCCAACTTTCAGGTACATGCCTATGGTTATGATCTACATTATAGATTGTTCCCCCTCCTTGCACAAAGATTATGCCCCCTTTCAAAGATGAATTAGGTAGCAACTACCTACAAGTGTTTAATAGGCTTCCATTCACATTAACCACTAGTGGCCTCACAAGTAAGGTTAAGGCCTCCCAACTACACCAACATATGAAAGTGTATACACTTGGCTAGCAAGACTAGGAGCGGCACCGCTCAGTACAACAAACATAGCCTCTTGGAGATATGTGATATCTAGAATCATGAGGAAGAAATTAATATGGCTTTGGAGTGTTTAACTCTACAAAGCTTCTTTATTATAGTGAGTGGGAATCACCATGAAAGGTGTGTGCTCAATTAGGTCATTCCTAGAGGTTGGATCACTTCGACAGGCCCGCTAAAGGTTGACTCAGACTTGGTTTGGATTTAAGGGTCTAAGTTTTTATTCTCCCAAAATGGAAAAGAGCATACTCCTCTAAATTTTCACCTCACCCAAACACACTAATTTTTTTTGTCATCAAGCTATCTTATCGATCCCAAATTATCTAGAAGCTTTTGGGTTTCTGATTTTCCCAAAGGGAAAAGATCATAATCCCCTCACTAAAAGATTCGCTTGGGAGAACTATTACCTTCCTTTCCTTTAGAGAGTACCATTTTTGAAAGGGGTATAGGTTTATAATATACTCTTGGGCATCACTTCCAAGTAGTAAAGAGTGTAATTCCCCATCCCTTTGTTTAGAGCCCTAAAGAAGTTCACAAGGCCTAATTAAACTATGTGAATTAAGGCTTGTCAAAGAAGACAAAATGTTTGAGTGAGTTTGAAATGTCTTTGACAAGTGATACTTTGGCATGCGTGCTGTAATCAAACTATTAGCACATTTTTATGTTTTTTCATCGTGTCTTCAACATACATTCTGCAAACCATTGTTATGTTGTTCTAGAAATAATAAAAAAATGCTTTAGAAAATAGAGGTTAGCAAGAAACAATGATAACTAAATGTAAAATTCTAGAAATTTAAGAACACTGGTGTCCAAGCTTGCATGAGGCTTTGTACAGGGCAGGACAAAAGTTTTCTTTGTGTTGTGCGAGATAATGACTTCTTTAGGTGAGCATATGCATTTCTTCAGATGAGCAAGTACATAGTATTTTGTGAGTAATCATAATTCTCAATCAAGAAAAGGACTTTCTGGGTGAGATTTCTCTGGAATGTACAAAAATTGAATGTAGAATGTCGAAAATAAAGATCAATGAGGCCATAAATTTTTTTTTTCCCCCACGGTGGATGCTATAAATGTATGTGGTAAATATGGGCCTCTAATTCAACCACACACTTCAACATAGTCATTACTTGTCAGGTTCATCCAGGAATGAACATGAGGTTGTTCATCCTAAATGTTTGCACAATGTGACCTATTGACTTCTATCTAGACAGGGTTTTACTATGCACTCTCAAAATCAAAAGTTCAGAAACTAGACTAAAAACAAAGGATTTAATGAATACAAATGCAAGATTAAGCTAAGAAAGTAAATATGATTTAAGCTATATTTTTTAGATTTTCTATGCAAAGTAGATGATCTAATATATATGAAATGTAGATTAATCTAAGAACGAGATAAGAAAAGTTAATCTAAATGTATGTAATGTAATCTAGTATGATAAAGTAAATGAGCTACAATGAAGATCTTTGAATGCATGAGTCTTTTGAGCATTCAAAATGATATAGTTTCGTTACTCAAAAAATACATCTTCCTCAAATGAGAGGCATAAGATTCCTTCTATAAAATCTCATAGTTAATAAACGATTGAGATTGAATCAGATGGACTGTTCAGATTAGAGGAGAGTTCAGTTAGAATGGAAGGTTTCCTTGAATGCACAAGTTAACTAATTGCTTTTGAGCTGAATGAGGAGTTAACTAGTTTTATTTCTTATTCTTTTTTGAGTTACCTCACTGTTACCAATTCTGAACTAAAAAAAGAATTAAATATGACCTCATAATTGAATATTATAATTAGTTGAATAATTAAATTCAACAATTAGGATGAGGTTATTTAATTAAAATAAAATATATTTAATTCCTTTTGTCACGTGTATTACCTAAAAGGGATGAATTTATTTAATTAAAGTGCTAGGACTTATAATTAAATTAGTTCAGTTAGAAGGTTTATTTTGCCAAATTAAGTCGATGTTTATGAATGAAATAAGATATGTGATTATTGTAATTTTAGGATTTCTTTGCAATTTGATACTCAAATCAAGTAGAGACAATTGGTTAGGAATGCCTAGTAAAATAGGACTTTGTTGATCAAGAAATTGATGTTGAGACTAATGCACCAAAATTGGTTTAGAATACCAATGTGCCAATTTTGGGGTATTACATGCCCAACTATTAGGGTTAGTTTGGGACCGTAATGACTACAAAGAAATTGGTAAGTTCATCATAAATCTAATTGAATATTTCATATCTTTAATAAGATGTCTAATTATAAATGATTAAACTAATACATTTGCACCTATTTTTCGATGAGGGTTGGTCAATATTTTGACTGCTAATGGTCAACAAATTTTGTCGCTATAATATCATCAAAATTTTGATAAAATCTAGGACTGTCCATATATCATTGGACAACCCCATTGAAAATGAGCCCAATCTCTGTCATGAGGCAACATCAAACCATTGCTAGCAAATATCAAAACTTAGATGATTAGGAGATTGTTATTGACAAGCTTGCCATGCTATCGATGATAGGCCTAGTCAAAACATTGACCAAACATCATTAGAATCCTATGAGATTTCGACGATGTTTCCATGTCATCAATGACAACGACTACCAATAGATCGACTAATGGTCATCATAATCCTATTTTTTTGGTGATCCAAGTTAAAGGTATTATCAGTCTATGGGGAGTAAGTGTCCCAATTGATTTAAGAGTGGGAGAATACATTTTCTAGTTTGATAGGTGAGTGGAATTCCACATGTTTAGTTGTTTGTCATAAGTTTGACAAAGTTAAGGATGCTATTGGGGGTTTAGTATCATACATTAGTTCAAGGGTATGCCAAGTAACATCCTTAGGCCTAAAGAGAGTCAAGGACTGGAGGGTCAAGGGTTGGTCCAAGGAGTAGATAAATGAAAAGATGTAATGTAGGTTGGTTGGGAGAGAGGGAAAGTTACATTTTATTGTCTATATGCTGATAGCGATGGTAGTTGTTAATGGGCATTAAGGATGAAAAAAAGTCTGTTTGAACAACCTAGGGTGTGGACATAAGGAAGGACAAGATATCTCATGATGAGAGTGTGATAAAAAATATGATTGAGATTAGAAGTTGGACCTTGCAATATGACCAACATTTAATGGACTAATCAAAGTTTTAGTGCTTGATGTTTAAGGAGTTGAGTTTTGAACAGTGAAATTGGTAAGGGTAGATGATGTGAGAAGTTGTATCTTACAAATTGTTGGGAAGTTATTTAAACATTGTGTGTAACGCCCACTTATAACCAACAAATCTATGCTTGGAGGGGTGTGTCTCTTCACATCCTTGCAAGATATAAGATGGGATTCAAATTATTTTCAAGGGGGGGTCAACTAGATATTTTTATATTACAATATTGTCCTTTACAAATTACTACAATTGGAGAAGCCTTAATAACATTCTATCCAATTGGAATAAGAAGGAGAAGATCATTGATTGACGTCCCTCATTTAACACCAAACATGTAACAAGACAACATTATACGAGAATTTTAAATAAACATTGTCATCAATACTTTCCTTCTAGATTCAAACCATAAATTGATCCAACCCTGACTTGGAATTACCATAAAATGATGGAGAGATAATTTATTTACCCTAAAACCTCAATTTCTCATTTAGTTCTGCTACTCGGTACCCTGCAACGAAATACAATGAAATCATGATCA